>JAOXNO010000001.1:123860530-123874247 GCA_028565335.1 Limnodromus scolopaceus
AGAAAAGGACCCTGGGGATGTTGGTGGAGAGCTGGCTGAATATGAGCCATCAGTGTGCCTAGGTGGCCAAGAAGGCCTACAACATTCTGACTTGTATCAGAAGTGGCCAGCAGGACTAGGGAAATGATAAGCCCTGGTGAGGCCGCACCTCAAATACCGTGTCCAGTTTTCTGGGCCCCTCACTACAAGAAAGATGTTGAGGTGGTGAAGCGTGTCCAAGAGAAGGGCAATGAAGCTGGTGAAGGGTCTCAAGCACAAGTGTTACGAGGAGCGGCTGAGGGAACTGGGGCTGTTTAGCCTGGAGAAAGGGAGGCTGAGGGGAGACCTTATCGCTCTCTACAATTACCTGAAAGGAGGCTTTAGCAAGGCAGGGATCAGTCTCTTTTCCCAACTAATAAGCGATAGGATAAGAGGAAATGGCCTCAAGTTGCACCAGGGGAGGTTCAGATTGGATATTAGGAAAAAATTCTTCACTGAAAGGGTTGTGAAGCATTGGAACAGGCTGCCTGGGGAAGTGATTGAGTCACCATCCCTTGGAGGTATTTAAAAGGTGTGTGTTTGAGCTGCACAGGGACATGGTTTAGTTGTGGACTTGGCAGTATTACATTAATGGCTGGACTTGATGATCTTAAAGTTCTTTTGCAACCTAAATGATTCTGTGATTCTAATATAGTATGTGATTGAATGTGGATACTTGGACTCTTTAAAGTTCAATCTTGATTATCAGTATCAACTTACCTCTAAAAGGTGTCTTTTTCAGTTGCAACCTGATAAATGTGACTTGCTAATACTTCTGATATTTCTGGGACACAAACTTGATATAAATACAGTCAAATAGATTAAAATATTCATAGTCATCCTTTTTTACCAAGAATGTGTCCTGCAGAAATATTTACATTTTCACATATTTTTAAAGAATACAGAACATTGAGCTGGAGTTGATTCTTCAATATGGGATAGCCTGCTAAATATTACTAGAATTGACACAAAACTGAAAATATGTGACAAAAGACAACTGAGGATATAGCTAATATATGGTGTCGTAATAAAAAGATGTATAAAATCTGAAGCCTCTAGATGTTCATATCACTGGCGTAGGCATGTAAATAACGTTGGAGTTATGCTTTCTTACTTTTCTTTTCTGACAGGGAACTTTGATCCGAAAGCCACATGTAACTTCTATGATAACATAGAGCCTGGTCCTGTTGTGCCACCAAAGCCATATAAAAAGGGTAGGTCAACAAATAAGCATCAAGTTACCTAACCTGCATTGAGAAAGCTGCTTTTTTTTTCCTCTTCTTTTTTTAAAAACCCCTGTGATGACAGGAAGCAATTCTAATTAGTACAGTTTTTCTCTCTATGTAAATCAAACCAGAACATTTTTATACAAGTGCAGTAATCCTGGCCACAACTTGTTTTCCCCAGGCAGGTTTTTGCAAATGAATGTTCTATTAATATGTTTGTAAATACTGTTATTCTCTATTAGAAATAGAATTGAAAATAAACGAACTTTTACATGTTAATTTGAGCTTCCTAATCATGGAGTTTTTTTAATACTTCCAAGTACAAATCTCTGTGTCAGGTTTGTTTAGCTGTCTTCTAATTTGTGTTGTTAGGATTTTATAGTTTAGTTGGCATCTTTCATGCAAGTTTAAATGGTCACAGCAGTAAATGTAAATTATTTAAAATAAATTTTTAAATGTATAACTTACATTTATATTTTTAATTATTTTTTAACTTGACTCGTCAGACTTGACCTGTTTTTTGTGCAGAGTGTGAATTTCACAGTAGCCCTGAAGTTTTAGCACAGCACAGCAAGAGCTTCAGACATTTTAAGGACCAAGACAGAACATAGTTCCTCCCATCGGTCTGAAGAGATAACAGTGTCCCACTTGTACAAGTTCATAACGTTTTCTGTGTTAATCATATAGTACGTAGGATTCATATCCAGCTGAGGACACTTAAGTTTTATGTAAGTACAGGAGCTAGGTATTTAGTCTCACTTTTTTCCCCAGTTGAAGATTCAAGTACATCCTGGAGTGACTCAGCTCACTGTTAGACACCTAGTGGCCGCGCAGCTCAGTAGCTCTCTGAACTCCACTACTTTTAGTAGTGATTTTGTAGCAGAATCCTACTTTTTATCTGAGATATTTTGGAACTTTTTTTTTTTCTTCCTGAAATCTATTAAAAGAAGGGTTTCAAAAGTTAGTGGAAGTTTTTAAACTTTAGACATTTTAGCAGAAAGATAACAGTCTAGGATCCTTTGCTCTGATGTAGAAAAAGCAGTGGTCTTTTCTCTGAAGAAGTTATGTGTGATAAGATTTATAATATTGTGTCTCCTCTTACTGTAACTAGCATGTACTAAAATTGTTAGTAGAAAAAAGTCACTCTTCTGAATCAGTAATCATAGTCTGCTTGAAAATGCAATTGTAAATAAGTTTTAGTTGCTGATAAGCATTTCACAAAGGATTTTGCAGTTGAATTTTGAATTCATACAAGGAAATTTTTCCCCCTCTTTTGAAGCAAGTATTTTATGCTTCGATAAAATAAAATGCTTAGTATGTGGAAATTTAAAAGAAAGTGAAGGCCCAGAACTACTGCTCGTGGATAAAAAAAAAAATAAAAAAAAATACTAGGATGTGTTCCCTGCATAGGCAGTAGTGTCCAGGAAAGACAGTAGTAGCAAGTGAGCAGTGGCATGAAGGTAGCTGCCTGGATTCATGTTAAATTACAGTTGTCATGCTGTTGATTTAAGGCACTACTACTTTGTGATGCTTGAAGAGATTCTCTTAATGACACTAGCCTATTTGATTTATTATTTCAAAGTAAAATAATATGCAAAAATTGCATGAGATAAGTGATTTTATTTGGCAATTGGAAAGATAGTGTCTTGTGAGGATTTGTACAACTTCTGTAAGTAACTTCCTGTTTTTTTCTGTCAACATATTAGAGCTCGGTTTTAGGGCTGGTGTACTGTATTCTGAGCTTGGCTTTTAACATGGAGTCATCAAGATAATATTTATATTCTTTTTCTTAAAAAATTCCATTTCCTTAATATTCAGCTGTTGAAGGCATGGGCAGACAGACAGGTATGGGCAGACAAAGGGTCTGCTCTGTGCTGCCATCTGGCTAGTCAACATGAACGCAGTCCTCTGCCCGCACTACTTAATTGCTTAGAAGGAATTTGTTGAGTCCAAGCACTGTTAGTGTGACTACACAACTTCTGGACTGGAGAGGATTTACATCTAAGCAAGGAGGTTACTTTTATTTTCTTTAAGTATGTCTTTGAAGACAAACCTAAGTACCATTTGCATTAATTTTGTCTTCAGCCATCTGCTAGATTTCTTAGCAGATAACAGCGATGTGTGCACTTAGAATTACAAATTGCAGTCCTTTTTTACAACATAAGTTCTCTTTTAATTAAGCTGTTCTACAGGTGTTTCTTTAGCAGATGAGCATCTTAACCTTACCTTCTAGATATGCGTGCTAATGTTGTTTAGAATATTAACATTTTGTGAAATCTTGTTACACATCCTAGGAGTATTTGTCACTTCTAGTAGATAACCTGAGATCTTGAAGTGGTGGTAGGAGGCATCTGAAAACCAAGTCTTTCTGTGGGTTAATACCTAATGTATGATTTGTGTACGTACTGATTTTATGAACGAAAACAGACTTAAGTGCTGCTTCACATACACCCATCCCTGCTGCAAAGCCATGAGGAAGAAAAACAATCATCTTGTTTTGAAACAGACCTACTGTTTTATATTGTGTATTCTTCAGCCTGGATAAATGCTAGAAACATATGCAGAAAATATATCATCTGTCAGACTGTTAGAAGGAGCTAAGTTAGAAGTAGTCTTCAGGTAAAGTAGGGTTATTGGAGTTTAGAATTTGGTAGTTGTCTGCTGTATGCAAACGTATGAGGTCATTCCTTAACAGGATGGTGGTGTGGTACCAAACAAACTTTTAATACGCTTTCAGCTATTAAACGTTTAGCAGTATCGGTGACCTAACAGCGGTGACTGCTCTTTTTGTTTTTAAGATGCTGCAGTTAAGTGACTCTTTAAGGACGTGACATACTTTAATTATTCAAATTTCACAAACTAAATTAGAAGTGCTTTAGCAAAAGACCTTAATGCTACTTAAGTGGAAAGGTTTCCACATTCATTTTAAGATAGGATGTTTAATGAGGTGACAATTAGTAGTATGATCTTGCCTTTCATCCTTCTCTTCTGAAATAAGAAAAAATGTTTTCCTTTGGCTTTTTTTAGAGCATCATAACAGCTCCAAACAGACTCCACGGACTCAGCCAAGAGATGAAGACTTTGAAGGGGCTCCATGGAATTGTGATAGCTGCACCTTTCTAAATCACCCAGCATTAAATCGCTGTGAGCAGTGTGAAATGCCACGATACACCTGAAAACCTGGAAGGGGCTGCATTGGGTTGAAAACAGGCTCTCAAGCCATCAGCTGTAGGAGAAGGAAACATGGGGAACCTTTCAGTCCATCTGCCCGGCCTTTGCTAGTCAACAATCTCCATATTGCAAGGGGTGGGAGTAATGTGTTAAGATGTTTCTGCTTGTGCTACACTCAAAATAAATAAATTAAGGGTGAAATTCTTTTTTTTATCCCATTGCTGTGAGCAAAGCAGAAAACGAAACCTGAAAATGTAAAAGGATTAATTTTGGAAAGAATGTATACAGGAAAGCAAATAACTACTGGTGTTTAGTCCTGTGGTTATAGTTACTGCTTAGTGGCTCTAAACAAAACAAAACAAAACCTGAACTGGTTTTTTTTTTTTTTTAAATAAATATTATAGGACTCTTAGTAATGGTGTGAAATGTTACACTTAACCAGAAAAACTGAAGAGCCAGAGCTGATTTAACCTGGCCACAGCTAGCTGGAAAACAAAGGCTCCCTGTGCTTCTAGATTGTAAGCTACTGAAAAAGAAGACAGGTAAATGCAAGGATAAATTTTGCAATGTATAAAAAACAAGGAGAAGGGTATTTGTAATTGCTGCTTTTTTTCAGGGTAACTTATGTCTACAAAATTTGCTGTTTGAAATAGTAACCTAAGGTGACTAAATGAGATACTGTATGAGTGTTACAGAGAGTTTAATCAGAGATAGTTTTTTACAATCCCTTTTGCTTGTACAGTGCTCACCTGGCTGTGTCAACACTGGTAATAAACTAAGAATGAATTCTACCATATTATGGATGAAAATACTGCTGCATGCTTTCATTAGGCCGTCGTGTTTCAAAGCTAAAAGTATGCTTTTATATACAACAATCTTCTAAGGCTGTGCTCTGTAGCAGCACAGTGACATATGCCAAACACAGACTACTCCAAATTTGGTTTGGAAGACTTGAGCTCAGCCATGGTTGTGTACGAGAAGAGTTTGTACCCAGTTCCTTAGGCCTTTTCAGCTTCCAATTTGTGAAGAATTCATGATGTTTACAGCACAGAAGGTACTTTGTGCCCCAGTTCAAAGTTAGCTGAAAAATAATTAATCAGTTAGCTCTTCAGTAAAGGTTTATTTGCACATTGTTAATAAACCAGCCTGTATAAAATAGCAGATGCCAGATCCTGAAAAACTACACACTGTATTCTTTTTATTTTGGTCAGGAAATATTTGCTGTAGGTTGAAGAACACAAGACTTGCAACTGAAAATCATACTGGTACTTTTAGGCATATGATATTCTGTATTATAAAGGTGATGTTCAATTTGTTTGAATGCTTCAGGTTGCTGTAATAAAGCACTCAATACTTGTGAAATCAAATTTGGGTTTGGGCAGCTGAATGATTATGTTACACAACTGTGCAACTGAGTAGGATGTTCTTGTGTACTGGGCAGAAGCTGGTACAGTGCATTTGAGTTTTTCTGGTAGAACTCTGTCAAGATGCAGAGATGCAACCGAGCACGTCAGCTGAGTTACGGTAATTGACTTTGCAACTGTGAGGCGAAACGTGCTAGCTAAACTTTACCAGAAGAGATTTAAACTACTTCATTTTAAATTGTTCTTAGCTCATGGCAGCCACATCCATATGGTCAATTACCACAACTCACTTGATGTGTGATAACATGTTTAGCTGTGGTAGAACAATCATGTGTCTGAATCCGTATTTAAAATCAAGGAGCGTTTGTAAGGGGTGGGTGGAAGAAAGCTCATCTTGACTGCATTGCGCAATCTGCTGTCTTCTTTCCCTGCAGTTTATAAAGATAACAGTAAAAAACAAACTGTAATCTTAGATGAGGAACCAATATCTTATCTGGCATTTTTCAGTATGTTCTCGCACTAATTAAATCTTCAGCATATTTTTAAGTAAGCTAAGAGATCTCCGGCAATCAGTGTGCACCACTAATGACCAAAACAAAGTCAAAGGCATCAGAGCTAGTTTCCCTTCCCTCCTGTTACTATGTGGGGAACTCATCACATGTGGAGAGGGGTAAAAAAACTTACTGTCAAATGAAGTTAGAAGGCATAATTTTGTTCATATAAGTGGACAGTCTGACAAAACTGGGATAACTAGAAAACAGATGAGCAGAAGCATTATACCTAGGGTAAGCAGTACCGTTGCTGTTATCAGCTGTATCATGAATTACTCAAAACAATACCAGTAACTTCATGACTTTTCTATCATGATGCCTTTGCCTTTGTATTATTTCAATTTTCAGTTCATTTGTACTTCTGTTGAAGTTCTAGAAGCATTTGTTTTTGCTGGAATTACAAAATGATAGCAACTGAAATAACAGTCAGCAAATGAGAGTAGGTGTGTCATGCATCAATACAGTTGTGCCATTTTCAGACAGAATAGATGCTACTTTTGAAGGGGGGGGGGGGAAATGCATGCAGTCCAATAATTCCCTGAACTGTAATAACCATAAATGAAGACTTGCTAATCTTAGTCGTAGCTTTACCAACAGAAGAGGAGGAGGGCTGCCATGACAGCATGATGCTTTTTGGAAGACGGAGTGAGTGTCGTTAAATTGCAAATTAATTCTTTCATACCAATAATTGTACTCCAGTTTTTCAATTACTCTCATTTGTTGCTTGTACAAAAAAAAAACCCCACCCTTCTGTTGTATTTTTTTACTTGTAAATGCCCATATTCAAACATTAATAGCAAAGACTTTAAATGGTGCTTGAATATTTTTAGTTTGTTAGAATGTAAACTGTATTTTGAATATTGGAAGATTCATTTTCCTTCTGAAAGCAGGTGATGCTGTTCGCACCCCAACTGAATTGTAGATTATGCCAAAAAGATTGGTTTATGTAATATTTATTGAATGCACATAAAACCCTAATGTCAGCTGGCATACAAAATGCACTGTATTGTATAAAACTTTTGTGTGTGTGTGTGTGTGAATGGTGGGATGCTGATGCCATTGTGTTGAGTTAATGCACTACTTGTGTTTTCTTTTTTTCCTTAATGACTGAGCTTTCCCTCAACCATGCTACTAGAGTGGTAGAGTTTGTAACTGACTTGGACATTCAGATATTCAAAATGATTTCACTGTTCATTGAAATTTTATAAAGCTTATTTTCTATTTACTGTGCTATTAAGACGAATTCCCTTTAATGATAGAATACTACTGTAGTTTATTTAGAGTGGGGCTTGTGGAAAATGATTCAGAACATAGTAAACCAAAAGAAATTCTGAACTTTGGATCTACTTTTAATTTCATGTAATTATTAGCCTTGTTTGTTTGGGTGAAGAGAAAAGGGGTGGGAAGTCAAGCAAAAGGAAGTACTTTGTAAAATGTAGTCTTAGATCAGATTGAATTGTGTTATCTGTGTGTCTGTGGTATGTGTGTGTTTCCCTTGAAAAATGGGAGGTGTGGTGAAAAGGTGTAATAATTCTTAAAAGAGCTGGTCTCAGTACTTTCTGATTATGATATGCTACTAAATCACGTTTTTTTAAAAAACTTTTCTTTCAGTTACTTTATCTGTCCCAGTTATACATCTCTCATTTCAATTTCTAAATACTTTTAATATTGATTGTAAAACCCCTTGAAACTGAAATAAAAATACTTGAGTCGAAATGGGGACAAAAGAAAATAAAACCAATAAAGAATGTTTTAAAAAAGAATGTGAGAATATTAAATATGTTAAAAAGAACCTTGTCATCAGGGTGATAGTTTTTGTTTTAAAATTCAGTGATATATCCTAGAATGTGAAAATGACTATCCTGATGAGAAGTGGACAGTTGGACATAAACGATTTGTCAACTTGTTTGGCACCACAGAATTTACGTGCTCTGTACTACAGTGACTCTCAAATCCCATAAAGAAAGAAGACGTGCACAGATATCACATCTCATAGTCAGTACTGTCTCCTATGTGCTGCTGCATTTGTTTTGTTTCAAAATGTCAATACTCTATGAAGGTAGCCATGACTGAATTTCGCCAAATTTCTTCAGTTTGGAGCTTTCGTTGCTGTTTATGTCCATAAATATTAATGCAAACATTTTTCTTGGTTTTGAATAATCAGAAATCAGTGGAGTTAATGCAATATTATAACCCTGGATTTTCAGTACCTTTGGAACCGATTTTAAACAACTGTGTTCTTGAAACTTATTTATTTATGGTGGCACCAGTGTATCTAATCCATATTTCCTGCTGTGTGAAACCCTGTTAAATTTTTTCATTAAAAAAAAAAAAAAGAAGACACGATCTTGTTTAATCCTGTATATATGGTGTCTACATTCTAGATTTGTGTATGCTGTGAATGAACTTATTACTAAGAGATGAAATTGTATAAAAAGCATTCAGAGGCTATGCATGCATGGTACCTCCAGAAAGTGCATACTCCGAGGTGCAGATTCCTGCAAAAATAAATTAATAAAACTAAGCAAACATCACATCCTGCATTTGTTCTCGTATGTAGTAGAAAACATTTTTAAAATACAGCCTTTTTGCTTTCATAGACCGATTCTCTCTGGTCTTCCACTAGAACTATAGCAAATTTGCTTCAGTGCTTTTGGGGTTTTGTTTTTGGTGACCAGTATGATTCTCATTTGGCAATCACTGAATATTGAACTGGGTTCCAAATGCTGTTCCTGTGCACGTGGGCAGCTTGTAGGAGCAGGAGTCCCGTTCAGCTGATGGATAGTCTGTGCAGCTGGTGGAGAAACGGGACATTGGATGTTCAGAGTATGAGGGTCAGCTCGTCCTTTGACTTTTGAATGGAAAGTCGTTACTAAAGGAGGGGCTTCACCCACTCCAGCTGGTGATTGCAGGCATCCCTGCCTATCCTCCGTCACATTGAGTATCATCTGGATTACAAAAGCCCGTCTTCTCTGTAACCTCTTCCCAAAAGACACCGCTCTGGGAGAGGGTGGAGAATTTGAAATGCATAAATCAGTATGCAGGCAATTTATTAGTGTGTTTGCTCAATTATCTTGATTGTATCAGCTCACCGTAATCTAAAACTTGAAAGCTCTGGAGCTGCGCTGCAGCTCTATTTTGCTCACATACAGTTTCAGTCGTTAAATACGTTCTGGCGTAACGAACCTGCTGCAACTTCGGTTTTGAGACTTTGTCAGCAAATGTATGAAAGAATTTCATTTTGCGTTCCTTCTGCTAAATGGAATTTATAAAAATTTCAGGGTAGATTCTTATTTTAAGCATTCAATTCACTTTAGAAATCATCGTAATTGAAATTTTTAATTTTTTTTAAAAAAAGTTTCAAAACTGTAAAGACTGTTAATGTACCTGTAAAATATATTATGTTAATGGCGAACACACAAAGCCAAAAGACTCTAGATCTAACAACTGCCAGTGGCCACTATTTTTTTTTTTTGTTGTTGTTTCTGTGCAGTCACGAGGAGGAGAATCTGCCTGAAATAATTCCGTAAACCTAGTTGATTTAGTCATAAGAATTGCTTGGTTTTGACAGTATTGCACCACGTCTGAAACCTGCGGTGCTCAGAGAGATGCTTTGTCTTGTGATCTGTGAGTATCCCAGGAATTAAGTGCCGCTGCTTCTAATCAGTCAAGATGATCCATCATGCTGGGTGAGTACTGCATTTTCCTTAACTGCACCCTCCCTGGTTGTAAATACACTTTTTGGAAGGAGGTGACTTGGATAACTTATTTGAGCTGACTCAAATCATTATATGTTAAATGGGTTGCCTGACGTTTTGTGGAAACCCCGTAAAGTTGTTGCAGAGGGGCTGTGTTAATGCTTAGATAGAGGGTCTGTGCTTGTGACACGTTCTGGTTTGACACTCAAAACCAGGCCAGACCTGTAAAAGCCTCTTACACAAGTGACACTCTGTTTTACAAAATATTCTGTCTCTCTAGGAGACAGTAATATCTTTATTTTAAAATAAATGCATTCATGAAATCTATTTTGTTGATTACTAAAATATATTCGTAAAAACTCCACTCTGTAGGTAATTTCTTTCCAGTAAGGCGAGACTTGAAACCTTGCGTGTGCTTGCTGATTTTACAAGTTCTGTTTTGGAAGATTTTGACAAATGAATTATGCTTGATTCCCAAACCGTGAAGTGACATTCTTGAAGTTAACAAAGTTGCCTTAAAGTAATGAGTAAAAACAGTTCTGCTGCTTTAGAAACAAAATCTAAAACTACAAGAGTTCTACTTGATTTTTGAGTAAAAACTTGTTTCTTTTTTTTAAGTGATTTGGGAAAAAAGTTTAGGCACATGGGAGTAGGTTTTTGTTATTTTTTTCTTTTTAGGAAAAACACAGAATATTTTGGGAAAAATTTTGCTAGTTGAGGGAGGTTGGCGTAGGCCTGGAGTGATACAGCTGTTGTTACAGCAGTTGGCGCTGAATTCTGGCATCGGTCACAAAGACCAGGAGCGGTGGGTCTGGGAGAGCCGAAGCTGGGGCGTCCCTGCCCTAAATCAAAGACGTGAGTCACGGCTCAGTGAACGTTCAACACAAGCTCTCAAGGGCTCTCTGCGCGTTCCTTCTCAAGTGTCCCGAACCAGCCTTCCACATTCCTGGCACTGGGCATTATATTTCACCTGCAGTTTTTCTTACCTAATTTTGAGCCTCTTCAATTAGTTCTAATGAGTTGGTAAAGCTGCTCTTGGCAACGTAAACGCGTCTCTTTGCAGAGTGCCCTGTGCGCTGGAGAGAGCCCAGTGTGACTCTGCCCAGGGTCCAGATCCGCGTGTAGTGGTACCCTCAAGACCTGTCCCACAAGGAGAGGGAGAAGAACAGCCAGATACACTTTCCAGACAGGTAGATGAGTTTAGAGTAGGCAGGGTCCGAGAAAACTTTGCAGGGAATGACTTGTGTCTTTACAATCATTTGTGAATCCTTTCCCATGATTAGATTTCTGTATATGCTTTGCTTTCTTCATTATGAATAGATGTGGTAGTGAAAAGCCTTGGTCATCTTTCATCACAGCAGATACTGAAGCCTAATGGATTGGCTTGGTTGCTGGTCCAGGTAACTGATTTTAACTTACCACCACCACCACCCTCATTTGTCTCAAACTATTGTTCATAAGCCAAATGAGAGGTTCTTTTCTCTTTTTTTATTTTCTTTTTTTTTTTTTTTGACTGAAAATTATATATGACCATGAATCTGTCGCTGGTCATTGCCTTTTCAAACTGGAAGTTTCAAAGCTTCTGTGAGTAGGTAACGAGCTGTGTGTCCATTCACACTCTTCTTCACAGCACTGATACCTCAAGACAGTTCTGTACCACACAGAAAGAACTAGATAAATACTTTACAAAGCAAATCTTAAAAATACATGTAATTTTGAAACTTACTTCAGGCTTTACTACAAGTCTTTAATGAAACTGAGAAGCAAACTGTCTGACCTACTGATCCTGTAGCCCTTTGAAGGAACTCAAGCCAATGCTGCTGGTGAGAATTGTTTTCTCTGGCAAAACAGCAACTGCCAGACGAAATTTTCGTAGCCTGTTTTGTCCAGCTGACATGAAATATTTGAAATAAGTTTATTTTTTAAATATGTTTGTTGGCCTTACACTTACCACACAATTGATTAAATAAAAGCTGAAAAATGAAAAAAAAAAAAAAAAGCTGAAAAAAAGCATGAAAAAATGTTCTCATCTAGTAGTTAATGTATTAATTACAGTATTAAAATGGAGAACTGCCAATGAGATTAAGAGCTTGATATCAAGATCCTTTTTATTTTCAACTGCAGCAATACCGTGTGCCCTCAAATGATCTATCCTGTTTTCCTAGCTGATTGCCTTCCAGTTCTAGTCCAAGATGAAACACCCTGCTTTGGCCAAGGAAGCTCCCCAAGTATTGGATGGTTCCTTAACGAGGTTATCGGCTGGATAGCAAAATTTTTCCAAATTTCCAACTTTCAGGTCTGTAACAGTTCTTGGCACAAATGGTCACCTTGTGAGCATCACCTTCTCTCCAGCAACGCTTCTGTAAATGAAGCAGGCTCTTAGAAGTGAAAAAATTCAAAATAGGTTAACTATGAACTTTTAAAGACTACTCTGTGAGTGTTGAACAGCTGTGTGCATGCAGGATCTGTCATGAAAAATGATCTTCATTATTGAAACATTATTCTGAGACGTTATTCCATCTGGAATAGTGACTGATGCAATTTGTATCTCAGTGGAAGAGCTGCTATTCATGTAGAACTTCAAGTGATTCCCCCCTCCAAATTTAATCTTTTAGAAAAGCACAGATGGGTTAAGTGTACTAATGTGCTTTTTTGACTGGCTCTTTTCTAGATTGTTAGTTAATCCCTAAATTTGGATATTTTTTTTCCCCTCTCCAGTGGGAACAGAGGTGCAAAGCCCTAATGTTTTTGATTCTTCATTGTGTCTATTTTTTCTAATAAATCCTTAGTAGGAATTCTATTTTCGTGAGAGGTTGACTACTTCAAATCCCAGCTGTGTGTTCTCGGTATCTAGAACTGAGAAGCAATAGCCATTTTTCTTTCTTGTCTTTTTGATCTACCTGGATCTATGGCAATGCTGAAACTCCCTGTGGTTCGCCCAGGTCTCTAATCTCAGAGCACTGCTGTGTCCTGGTCCCCTCTTCAAATACACTCTCCCTCACTGGGGATCGAATGGGATTGGCTTACGGTATTGACAGGGTTGCCCGCGCTACTGGGGTTAAGGAAAATCAGACTATTAGGATCCGAGCCCTACACCTTCAGTCCCTGTAGACGGGGGTGGGTGGACACCCTGTGTTGGGCAAGGAGACTGAGGAGCCTTCGGAGGGAAATGCAAGGGCACACAACTTCTCTTGTGGGCCGGGTGCCAGCAGCTGGGAAGGGTGAGGGGCCGGGACAGGCCCTGGAGAGACCCTGTGTCTGTGCCCAGCTTCTTGGGGGGATCCATGTTGGACGTGTATTCCCACTGAGGGACCTCCAGCCCGACCCGCTGGAGGGGGTGTGGGTAAGAGCCTTGTGCTGTTTGAGTTCAGGTAAATGCTGAGTGTGTCTGCAGATCTGTGTGCCCAGCCATGCTGGCGGGTTGCACCCGTGTGTGTACGTGTGACAGCACACACACAGCCCTGCTGCTGGTCAGAAATAAATAAATAAATAAGGGGGTTGAAGCAGCTGCAGCTTTGTCCCCATCAGGCTACAGGGCCTGGCCACTCCACACCGCCGGCGGTATGGGGCTGCGAAACACCCTCGTCAGAAGGTGCAGTCATTCAGGAGAACTCTGAAGAGAAGGATCTGGGGGTCCTGGTAGACAGCAAAATGACAATGAGCAAGCAGTGTGCTCTTGTGGCCAGGAA
>JAOXNO010000001.1:123874478-123890135 GCA_028565335.1 Limnodromus scolopaceus
ATTTTCAAGACCCGCCTGGATGCCGTCCTGAGTAACATGCTCTAGCTCTGGGCAATCCTGCTTCGGCAGGGGAGTTGTACTAGATGATCTCTATGGTCCCTTCCAACTCTAAAAATTCAGTGAAATTCAGTGAAATGCAGCACGTAAACCTAAGAGAGAGACTTAATTGTAGCAATGACAACAGAGCAACAGCAGGATGTTATGCTAAGTATGGCTAAGCTCTTTAAGCGTGTTCTGTTTGTGACATGAATCATCTATCCACCAAGGAGGGAAATATAGATGTTTTCATGAGCTATAAAAATCACCAAGTGCGGGAAATTCCCACAAGGTGATGCCTGGCTTTAAAAAATGAAAGCAAATTTATTACAGCAATAAATGCAGAGTGTGTAAATGTTTCCCAGTAGTTTTCAAAGCTGTTCCTTAAAACTGGAAGTGAAAGATAACCACTTTGCTCTTTTTCCAGCTCACAAATTCTACTGACATCAAATTTGTTCTGCAAGAGAAACCACTTTGAAAAAAAATTCTCTGCTGTGAAAAATGAGACCAGTTCCTTATCCAGAAGAGTAACTTACTGTCTCCCAGAGAAGAAATTTTGTCTTGTCTGGGTGTTTCTAACTCGTGCAGATATGCAGAACTTTATCAAGTCGTGGGGTTCTTCAGCTGGTATGTTTTTTTACCTGCATTTGGCAATTGCAGGCTAAGGCCTCACTGGCCTCCTGCGGGTCACTGGTCTGATGCCAAAGACCTGCTGTGTGACAGATACGCACGTGTGTAATCTAGATAGGTTTATTAAGTGTATCACAGAATGATATGGGGTTGGAAGGGACCTCTGGAGATCATCCAGTCCAACCCCCTGCCAAAGCAGGCCCACCTAGAGCAGGTTGCACAGGAACGTGTCCAGGCAGGTTATGAATGCCCTCAGAGACGGAGACTTCACCACTTCTCTGGGCAGTTCTCTTGCCAATGTTATGCCAATTTCTTATGGGGAGAGATGACCGCTTGTGCTGTTCCATTGGGATTCAGAAATACCAGCACCACCTCGGACACTGGTTCCTCTCATGATCTTGGTCACCTTTCACAGTCTCTGCTTCTCCATCTCTGGCTGCCCCAAAATCAGTCTGAATTACGTATTTTGAAACCGTGCTGACGCAAAAGTGCAACTTACTATCATTAAAGACACCTGATAATGCCCACGTAGTGCCATATGGCTGACTCTTGCCTTTCTTCCCCTGCCTGGCCAGAAAAGAGTATTGTGGAGCTCGGTTCTACAAGTGCCCCCGTGGGTCCTGCTGAAGTGGAGAGGATCCTTTATGTGCATCTGTTTAGTTAAGAGTGTTTTGGCAGATTAAGATTTTAGTGACAGAACGTGGGAGAAACTGCATCCAGTTGCTATTTTTATTTACGATATTCAGTATTCAGGTGTGAGAAGAGTCAAATGATAGTGAGGAACAACAACAAAAAAATGTGTTGTTTTCTTTATGTAGTGATTTACACGAAATACTGTATTCAAGACATCATGATTAACTTTTTATTGGCAGTGGTTATCATTCACAGCTAAACCCACATCTCTCAAACAGAAAAGAATGGGGAAGTTTGAAATACGAGCATCTTCCTCTCAGACTGAAAACATTAGAGAGATGCACTGTTGATTATGCACAACGGTTATATTAGACCACAGCTACAGAAAGATTTTCTTACCCACTTATTTGGAAGGCCTAACCAAGGTTTATCCATCTGAACCTCACACAGTTTTTAGCTTTCTAATTTTTTCCAGTTATACTCAGTAGTTTTCTTCTCCTATTGGCAAACTTCAAAATTACTGAACGTTATCATATATTTCTCTAAATATTGAAAAATATCTCAATATAATATTGAAAAATCTGCATCTTATGAAGTGTTACAGAAATCCAGCTAAAGCTGGGCTTTTCCTTATGGCCACAGCAAGTTTAGTTACTAGTGATTGCCCCTTATTGTCACAGTGCCTTCATTCACATCTCTGGGCAGTGAAAAAGGATCAGATAAAACATATATAAGCTGATCCTTTCAATATTGTTTTGCAATTAAACAGTCTTATTTTTTCTCTCTCTCTCCCTTGCATCACCTTGACCTTACTGTTTTCTTTTTTTAATCTACTTGATTGGGCACACAGTTGATTAGTTCAGGGGTTGTATTTCTCAGGCATGCACAAACACAAATGTTCTACCAAGAGGTAACACGTATTTCAGACGTATTCTCATATAAAATATTGACAGAGATACAATGAGTATCCACAGGATCTACGTTCACAAACATATTAGTTCATGTTTACATGGGTTTTTTTTCCTTCTTTTTTGACTCATTTACTTTAAAAAAAGTTAAAAGGCAGCCTGATGTGGTGCACTAATTCTGAACACTGCAGAAAGTTGCATTGATAGCACTAATGCATTGTTAAATAACGTATTGGTAAAACCCCAAATGTTCCTTTAAAATATACTTCTTAATCATCAGGTTACATTTATTCCCCCATTGCAGTAGTACAGAATTTCTAACAGTTTAAGCCCAAAGCCCTTTTCAAAGATTTCAGCCATTCCCTACAATGAGCAAAGGCATTAATTGAGCACTGAGACAGTGGCCCATGTCTTCCAGGAAGAGAAGCAGCCAAGGGCATGAGTTCTGTGGACAGTTACAGCCTGCTATGCATCTGTCTGTTTTATCACCATGATGGATTTTGAAAGCGACAACAATACGAATTAATCTCAGACTGTATTGGTGTGATGCACCGAGTTCTCACACTTAATGTTTTGTTGTTATTTCTTACCTTCCACTTTACACAGTTTTGCAGTTGCTTTGTTGTATGTTCAACTGTGGTTTAGCCACCGAATTTAACCAAGAAAAACTACCTACAAAGGGAGTATTCATGATAAGAACCACAAGATGGGTACTCAGATCTATTTTGGTTTTATTTTCATCTGATAGGAAAATATTGATTGTTTTATCTGCTGTTTACCTGCCCTGTAAGGAGGCTGTTTGGTGCGGTAGATGGGTGTGTGCGTGTGTGTACACTCAAATGTAACTGGTAATCCAGTTTGCTGGTAGCTGGCCCCGGTGGAGCTGTACACTCACCCAAAATTACAAACAAACAAAACAGTATTTTTATTGTACCAAGGTAAAAGAAAATAAAACCCTTCCTGCAGACAGACACAATATGTGTTAGCTGGTCCTTAGCAGTTTTAATGAAATGTAATTAGGTAAGTTGACAGTCTTAAAAAATGCAAAAAAAGCAATGTAAAAGGTGGTTGCTGTCAGTCCGTTAGAACTGAGTTATCCCCCACATTGGATACGCAGCACCCCAGCAAAAAATAGCTGTGAGATTGCTTGGACTGAGCCTGCGTAAAGCAGGCTCAACTGAACTATTATTTTATTACAGTTTGGTGCGTGAGTTTATGCTCCCCCAAAAAACATGACTTAAGTATCAAGCTTGCAATGGCATTTTTCACGGTGAAAAAAAGCCTCTTGCACAAAATTGATTTGGACAATGTTTCAAAACCCAGTTACAAAGGAAAGAAGAACTCCCTTCCTCCAAAACTTCTATCAAAATCCAGCAGAGCAGCAAGGAATGGAACTTGCGTTGTCTGGTACGTTGAGAAGCTGCCTCTGAGTTATTATGGGGAAAACCCAACACCTGGCTGCATTTTAAATGAGATTTTTATAGTTCCCAGAGCACAATCATTCAACCATAGACCCCAGAGAAAATACTGCTATTCCTTTTTAACTAGGGGTTTGATCCTATAAGGTGCAAACATCTTTCATCTTCCCAGGGACTGCGGTGGCAGCTGGAAAGCTCAGCACCCCACAGAGCTGGGCTGCTGCAGGATGGTCCACTAACAAAAGCGGTTCTCACCAAGCAGTCCAGTCCTTACCAAGGCAACCAAGTTGGTTTAGACATCCTTCTTTTTTTCCCTGCTCTTTTCTCACTGTTTTTAGAAGTCGTCTGAAGACATCTGTATTGATCATATTCATGTAACTCTGCTTAAAATACTGTAGATTCACATGGCACAAGTGAAACGTTTACTGAGAGCTACCTAGTACTGATTTGGTTGTACAACAGTTCTTAACATGCTTTATGGGAATATTTATGGGAATGCGATCACTGTGGTGTCCAGCATTCAATGTTCAATGTGCATTCTTGAATCATCTGAATTACAGTACTTAAAGAGACCACAATGTAGAGTAAAAAGGCCTTAAACTGGAACATAGTTTTATTTATTTATAGAATCCAATGTTATTTTATAGGAAAACATGGAATGAATCAGGGCTACCACTAGTGCAATTTCTTATTTCCACTACTAGAACACCTTTGCAATAACGGAAGCTCAGTGAAGAGTATTAATGGGAAAAGTCTCTTTGGTGTTTGTGTGCTCAGTTCTCCTTTCAGTAAGAAAAGCATTGGTTTTTTCCATATCTTCCGCAGATTTCAATGCGTCCTTTTCAATCTATTTGTTACTCGTTTTGACAGTTTGGACTGTATGCATTGAGAAAGGTATCTAGACACAAGTCCAAGGACAACAGAGAATGAGTAGCAAAATTTGGTGCCAAAACACAGAGGTTACTTTATCTTGTTAACACAATGACAAGGCACGTAGAACAACACTTAATATCATCGAAGTAAATAGCAAACACCAAGCAGTCCTTTTATTTTCCTTTTCTTGTTGTAAGAAATAATTACTGTTTAAAGATCCCTACCTGAAGACCTATCACCTCTGGAAAAGATGAACAGAAATAATCACATCCTCCAAAACTGGTAAGAAATTAAACTGTACAAATTAAATTTTCTGCATTTCATCTGGCAAAAACTGTCGATCATAGAAGATACAGCAAACAAGTCTCTGATTAAAAGAGCAGAAGCAGGTGTATTTTTTCCTCAAAGAGAAAGTAGGAAAAACTCCACAGCAGTTCCTATGTAAAATAGAGGCATTAGACACTGGAAGAATATAAAAGAAGCTGTGGTTGGGTTTCAGGTTTGCTGTAACTCTCTTTCTTTTACTGCAGTTTATAGAATTACTAAAGCAGAAACTCAGCACAAAGCTCTTTTCATAGCTCCTTATCTGCAGGGAAAGTTTGAAGTTATTTTTCCTGAAATAAAGCCTCTATACCATATTTCATTACTATTAACTGGGCCACCAAAACCTAAAATAAAAACAACTGAATAAATTATATGTACCATGCTATTTTTAACATCCAGATCATCTTTTACCTGGTAAAAAGAAGAACCAATATGGAGTAAACCACTGGTGGCAGGTTTATATTTTTTTTGCTCTGATCATCACAACTCCCCAAAATAACACAGAATTAATTTAGCCAACTTAGTCTTGCTTTATTCTCAGGATCCAGGCGGAGCTATTTCCTGGTACCTTATCAGGTACAGCCCAGTGGTGCCAGGGGTCTGGCCCACTGCAATGCTGCACAGCCCTTCCTAGCACATTCCTCTTCATCTCATTCATGCAGTCAGAATTTGTAGTAAATTTAACATGAAATGTCAAGGCTTGCATTTAAAATTCCCTAAACAATTATTTTTTCCCCCCAATGCAAGCGTTTAATCTCTATTGAGGGAAAAAGGTTACCTGGAGCAGTTTATCATGATGTTGGTAGGCTATTAAAGAAAAAACTGAAATGAAGTTGTAAAACAGAACTAGATAGAAGGCTTATTTTGGGGATTTCTTTGTTCTTGATGTCCTGCTCTATGTTTAATATTCACAGAAGATACCTTCCTCCCCATGAAGCCATAGAAAAAAAATAAATCAAAGAGCATAACTATAAGAAAAAGTGAGTCATGAAGCAGACAGGGAAATGAAAAACTTGCACTGACGTGCACATGAGCTATTGAAAGAGCAAAGGGGATTTTATTTTTTTTTCCTGAATAAAGAAGCATGTATTTACATTTAAAGTGTAATTAAACAGAAGGCTGGCAAACTAATATAGATAAGATGTCAAATAAGCATTGCACAGTTGTAAACTGTTTTGGCTTAGACAAATCAATGGCTGAAGTAAAGACAGTATGTCCCAACTTTAACATCACCAGAAATGAAGATATATCTGAATTGCCAGTACCACTAGGAATAAAGCTACTTAGACTCTTGTCCTTCCAGAGGTTAGCCTTATCATCTACCACACTTATTTCCTAGCTACAGGTTTGTTACTATATTAAAGTACTGCCTGTGTTGTCCAGAACTCCTAAATTCATGATGTTAAATATTTCTGTGCCTTGAAACAATAAAGAAACTCAAGTAAATGCATTAAAAAGGCTACCAAAAAAGTTGTTTTTAAAAATAGAAAAAAAAAAAAAACAACAAAAATGTCAAACATATGAACATTAACTCCACTTCATTTAGCTACTTTGGTGTCCAGCTAAGTAAGGATCCCTGTGGTCCACCTCCCTCTGCTCACCACATTGCCCCTCTGCAGGGGAACAAGGGGCAGGTCCAGATGGTAACTCAGATCGCCGAAGATCCCAACTGTGCTTCAGTGGTGACTTTCTGTGCTGAATACAGCCCAGGGCAACAGCGTCAGAGCTGTGAAACTTCAGGGTACCTGAACTGGGGGCATGACATAGCTGCAAAAGAACGTACCTTCCACAGTGTAGTTTCAAGACCTTTTAGTATGTTTGTGTTCAAGAATATGATGCCCTCATCCCTCATCCAAGAACATCATCTTTTGGAGAAGTAAACCAGCAGGATTCAACACCTGGTGCAGAACCATCAGTCTCGCAAGGATTAACCGCGCAACTACTGTTACAACAGGGCTGCACGTCGTCCTTGGGCTGGGGGGTCTGTATGGGAAACCAACCAGGGAATGGTCCAAGCCCTAAAAGTGCACACACAAATGTAGAGGTTATGAATTTTCCTCCAGGCAGGGGGACATTTTTAGGTATCAGGTGTGTATTTGATAAGCATGTTTTGTTTTACAACTTTTTTCTTTTCTAGTTGGTCCAGAATTATTTATACAGGAGTTCAACATGTAAATGCCACAGGTTTAACATAAAATTGTAATAATAAGAGTCATAAACCAGCTAATGGTGCAATGCTGGGTAATGATCAACTGAAAAGTTGAAATAATAGAACTTAATAAATGATCATATTAGGGTAGAAACCACCACCACTCCCCAAAACCTTTCTTTTCAAACATAAAGGACTTCGTATGAGCCCCCACAGACAGTAACAGAAACTTAAGGTTTGTTGTCTCGCAGCTGGCACAGTTCTTCCTCTCATACTATGTGGAACTAATGGTTTTCCAAAAATAAACAGTCTCTGTGACCTTGAGTAACAAATATGTGGCTTTTGAGGGTGGTAAAAAGTCCTTAACTTTTCAGAGTTCTTCTATCTAATTCAGTAACAAACTGCTAGTGCCTTTTAAAGGATAAATATAACATAAAAATCAATACTGAGTTACAGAAATTTTTGGTACCTTTCCCATTATTGATTAAACTCTTTTTAGAATTTAAGGCAATGAAACATTTATTACTTTTTCAAACTTTTTTTTTTTTAATGAAAAATTCTTATTCCAGTTTTACTGTCCTGTCCTTGCATTGTCTGATTTCATTTTGCTTCAGGTACTTCTGTCTGTGATACACACCAAGATTTTCCCTACTTAAATTTTTTCTATTTTACTAACTCTCTGGAAAGGACAATCTTTTAAAAAGACTGCTGTATTTGATCTGCATATTCATCATTCTCATTTATCAAGGAACCCAGACCTCCTGCCCCTCCTGGGGAGAAGGATTAAGCATGCTAATTGTTCAAAGTTGATTTCTTATTCTGGAAGCACACACCTACTTCTTTCTCATTGAAGCTGAAGATGACATTAAAATAGAGTTAAACACCCTTTCCGAGTGGAGACTTTTATCTGGATTGCACCTATTACATCCAGTGTCTTGTCCTGGGTATTATTTTTTTTGCATTTTCCTGTCCTGAAAAGACAAAGAAAAAATGCACGGTCAGTGGAAATTAAAATCTCTTCCTCCACTTCAACTAAAAGATGGGAAAAGCACAAGAAGAAACACAGAAGTCATGAGTAGACATCTTGTGGTTTACAGATACTTATTAATCTTAAATCATGTTTCAGTTATAAATAAAATAGTGGTAAACTATTCCTTCATTGTTTTTTTAATGAGGCTTTTAAGCTATCAGATGGCAACATGCATCAATAGTTTTGCTTAGTTGCAAAATCAAGGTGCCATGTATCCACAACTCATGAAGACTTATTGTGGTATCTGCTCTAATTTTTATACTTCTTAAATACTTATATAAATCAGTTATATATATTACATAAATCAGCCTAAGAAGAAAAAAAAAAAACCCCTCTCAGAGCACAGGCTATGTTTTGCACTTCACATATTCATTTGGGGGTTTATATGAAAGAGTGTCAAAGATCGGTACGGATTCCAAATGAGAGCTACAGCATTTACTGCTACCCCAGCGTCCTGAGCTATACATCCATGCAATTTCAAACGGAGCTGCGGTAGCAAATACCAGCAAATGGATGCATTTGCTTTAAACTCCAGCTTCATTCCACAGAAAAGACATGGCCACGTTTCAGTGCTGGGCAAAAGGAGCTTACAAATTGTCTGGAAAGCACTGACATATCTTATAGAATTTAAAGGCAATAGCCTTCCTTTTCTTAAAATCAAGGTACACATCCTTCCTCATTGCATTTATTAAGTATATAGCAAGCATTGAAATAAATGCTGCTTTAAGATGGGTTGAAAAGTTTCCCTGTGTAAGTTAATACAAGAACAAAAGCATCACCTGTTATGAGCAGAATTTGTAGCAGTTGTTTGAGGCTTGTTCTTGGGGAGGAGCAGGGTAAGTCATGTATGCATGGCTCCTGTGAGAGGTCTATGTCAGGCAGAAAGGGCGACTGGAACACGGGACTGACTGCTTCTTCTTCATCTCATAGTTGTCAAATCATCATCGTCCTCTCACTAGCAGCCCTCAGCACTGCTCCACCAACACTCCCAAGGCAAATGGTGACACCTCCACCAGCTGCTCTCCTCAGCCTAATGACATCTGTAGGACAACTGGAAAAATGTAGAGTGATGGGAAGTGCCGCAGGAGTCAGCCATGGTCAGCAGTTCCCCAAGTCTCCGGCAGTCCAGGCATGACCCCAACACTGGGCAAGCCACACAGCAAGTCTTGTGCCAGCGGCCGTTGCACAGGATTTTCCTGCAACAGCTTCCCTTGAGCTACTGAAAAGCCCAGTGAACAGTCAAGTCTCTTTTATTCCTATTATTTGCACTTAATTATGTGAAAGGATAAAAACTATGTTCTTGGGCACCGGCTAACTACTCCTACTGAAGAAAATCAGGAGAAAGCATCATGTCTTCTCTTGATCCCAATTCATAGTCTTGGTAACCGCTGGAGTAAACCATCTCTTCAGATGTAGTTACAGTCCAGCCAACGTGTAGGTACGTGTCCACATCCCTAAACTTTCTTCCTGCTCTCTCTGATGAAGTTTACGTGTTTGAAGATGTTACTAATGTGGAAACAAGACCTGATCAGACCCACAGACATTTAGAGACCCAATGAACAGCCCAAGACATAATATTTATCCTGGAGGAGCTATGGAAATACCACTTGGCTGATTTGAAATGACTAATCATGGCTTGCAATAGCAATGCTCTCATCAAAATTTGTTTCTTACCAGCAATTGAGTTCTGCGTTCTTAACTGCCTGTAGGGTCTTTTACATAAGCACTGCTCGTTATCCCCATTGGGAGTAGCAGAAAGAGAATAAAGGTTATTTTGAAACTAAAATGATCATGCAAAGAAACAAGAACTCCTGCTCAAAACTTAATCTGGAGCTGATGGGACGTCAGAGTTAATATGTAATAGAACTGTAGTACAATATAAATAATACAAGTCCCACCATGCAGTCTGGAAAGCACAATAACTACAAGAATTTTACATATTCATCCACCTACTCAGGTGGTATTTTCATTTTAGAGTAGCCTGTGAACTTCTTGCATTCTAATAATAAACCCGCCATGAGAAAAAAATATCGGACTGCAATTAAGACAATTATTCATCATGTTACAGATTAAATCCTAAAAAGCAGAAAATACCATTCAATTAAAAATAGGTAATTAGGAAAATAAAAATCAGCTATTTGACATACTACAACTTTATGAAGCACTATAGTGTAAGTTTCACTTTTAAGAAAGGGAGGTAATGGAAAAATAATAAACTTCAAGTACAGTATTCCTGATGTACTCACACTGCTCTACACAGAGAGAAAATAAAAGGCACATAGTAATAAATGGAAAAGAAACTAATAGACCCAACACACCTTCTACCTAAGCTGTCTTTTAAAGTCCAGTGACAGAAATATAGTGCCAAGTCCAACAACTTAAACACTACGTGATTTGTAAAAAATAGATTTATTTTTATCTTATTTATCTTGAGAGAGAGCAAAAAGATTGAAAAGGTGAAAACTAGAAGCTTTAAAATATGTATATATATAAAAAACTATGCCTGCAAGTAATAATTTTAATCCACATCGCTAAGTACTGTGAAACTTGTATTAAAATAGTTAACAATGGCAATCCCACTAGGTGGAAAAATGATCCCTAGGGAGAGAGAAAGAGGAAAAGCAAAGAACTGATGGCCAGAAAACTGACTGTAGTCCCTTGGAGGAGGGGAATAAATCCTGTCTATTGCCTGTGCCCCTTATGGTATACATCTCCCTCCATTTGGTAAACACACCGTCCCCGGGGCAGTGATGAGATGTCATGACTTTCCTCACCAGTTAAAAGGAAAATGCCAACAGAGAGGCCGGTGGCAGTGAAAAACATCCACCCCTGCCCCACTGGGTTGAGCAATTTCCTAATAAAAAGATTTACCTTCAACCCCAGAATCCCAGATGTATCATTGAAACCCATTTTGGATATAGCTGTAAATAATCAAATGCCACTGGGTGTAACTCATTTATTGACCATGTGGGACTGCCACCGGGGCTCTCCCTAAGTCATGAATAAAGAGCAGCGGAGTCCCCTGTTGCCAAATGGATGAGCAATAATCAGGGGAAAAGTGTGTGCATCGAGTGTAGGAGTACAGCAGAAGAGCTAAGCTCATCTTTAGTGTAATACTGGGTATAATATCCAGATAATACTGGATCCTGGCTATATGCAGGAACAAAAAAAAAGCAAGCTGACAATCCTTCTGTTTGAGTTTTGTGACCTTTCCCACACGATACATACGTAATGGCACTTTGGCCCCGACTGGAGCTAACTCTGCAAAATCTGTTCTTCATGTATTGGACTCCCCCAGGGAAACCCCTCTTTGCCTGGCAACATCTCTTTCCTGGGGAGAGCAACGAACGGCAGCTGTTGCAAAAGGCAGAGCCCTTTTTTCTCTCCCTTGTTTCTCAGAAGCCATCAGACTTTCTTTATGTGCAAAAACAAACACTGAAAACGAGTAGGGAGAAAGGCTGGACCACACGAAACCCACTACTGTTTGCCCTTACTCCTGCCAACAGAGCAGGAGGGAAGACATAGGAACAAATCTGGGATAAACAGAGGGATATATCCCCTTGGATTTGCTGGGGGTTTTTTTTGAGCACTCTTGAGATTGGATGAAAAAGCTGCCTGCAAGGAAGAAGAGGGGTCTGGGCTGGAGGGCAGCTGGCAATGTGACTCAGTAGCCCAGAGCCCTGGAGCTCAGCCATCCCCATGGGCCCCACTGCAGCTGGACCGGGATGGCCACCTGCTCCACCACAACCACCTTCTTCCCCTGCACCTCTGGTGGGGGTGGAGGGATGGCAGGTTACTCCAACACAGAGATACCCACATGAAGCTAGGCTCTTCGCCTAGAAATAAATGATGCCAATCTTCTATGAAGTGTGCATGAAATAGGAGGCATTAAAGAGAGATTGAAGGGGAGCTGCTTCTTCCCTTTCCCTGCCCTGTATATAAAGGGATCAGGTGCTTGACAAAATATAGAAGGAAAACTCAGAAAATCCAGCTTTGTTTTGCCAGAAAGCTGTGATTTGGGGTCAGTTAAATCATAACAGGGAAAAAGAAGCTAAGGCTCTTTCAGAGCCTTAGGGAGGAGGGAAGGAAGGGAAAGTGGAAATGATGAAAGCACTGCCTTCACTTTCAAGCTGTTAATGATATCCAGCTGTTTTTCACCGCTGAGGATATTACTTTCTTCCCTCTGAAAGTTAAGGTAATGCATTCTGTTAAACAGGAAAGAGAGTTTGAAGTGACTAATAGCCACTTTTGTGCAGAGAGGTTTTGGCATGGTATTTTTATTCTTCTCCTTCCTGCTCCATCAGTAAAACAGCAGAGAAAGCCATGCTGAGTAGCATTACACAATTAATGCAATTGACGCACTGGCATTTTCCATTAAAGTCCTTTTGCCAAGATTTAATTATAAAATATGATAGACTCCTTTTACCGACTGAAATAAATTTTAATTAAAACTTTGTAGTGCTTTAAATCAACCTCCTTTACACAATTTACTTGATAAATTTGATAAATACATGCAATTATGGTACTCTACATTTTTAAATTGGTTTTATTTTTGTCAAGAATCCCCTAGCGGGTTTGTAAATGTCACTTGGGTAAAGCTGACATGATGTGAATGGCTGAGTGGGAGCTGCCCTTGGCTGCCATCCTGGTGAAGGACTTGGTCTTTGATCAAACAACATATTGCCACTTGAGAGTGATGGCCCTGAGTGAAAGCATCCCGGGGTCCTGGTGTGACCCTGGGTGAATTGAATAGTCCTATTGCAAGCACAGTACCTAGCTGTATTTGAAGGTGTGGAATTAGTCCTCAAAGTCCTCAAATTCCCCCAAGAAGAATCACTTCATGCTACATGTTGGGCATGAGTTCCGGGTAAGCTGCTGGTCCCCCTGCTGTGATGCCCAGACATGAAGGGGTGGAGAAGGCAGCCCTGGTGAGCGAGGAAGTGCTGGCTGCTTCCCACAGCATCCACCTCCTCCTGCCGTTCTCCACAAGTGTGGCTTCACCTCATCTGCTTGGCTTTTAGGGGAAAGAAGGAGAACACCACACTGTTAGATGTAAAGAATAACCGAGGTGAGAATCTTTTTACTGCCTCACGGCTGGAGGGAGTTATGGAGCTGGCGTGTGTGGCTTGTCATGCTACTACGTGGCATGGAAGTATGATTTTGCCCCCCAGGGCTGGCTCTGTGCTCCCAGGGGACTTCCAGCCACCTAATAGGGGTGATGGGATGAAGCCCAGGAGGCCTACTGGTCTTGATGGGTTAAGAGCTAGGCTAGAATTTCTGTACAACTATAGACATCATAGGCAGGGTGATTTCATCTGTAATTAACAAGAGTTAAGAGACTCTTCCCTTTTTAATCTCTACTAGGATACTCAACATGGTATTTTCAAAACAGAAATACAACAGAATAATGAATAACTGAGTGATGTTTTCCACGCTGCAATCATCTAGCACAAGCGTTAAGAAATGGTTAGTTGGACTTGAGTCGTACTTTGAGTCATTTAGATACATAGAGGGTGCCCACAACAAGCCAACCAGTGAACAAAAAGAAGAAAAATAAAGGAAAGAAGATGAATGAATGGAATCCAGACCACCAAGCTGTTACGTGACTGATTCAGCCACAGGTTACAGACAGAAGACAGGTGTCCTTGGGGGTTGTTTGCCCACCTACTGACAGCGGAGTTAGAAACTCCTTCAGTATCTGGTAGACAAGTGGCTATACTAGGACAAAGTATAGTCTCTGTGGACATTCTAATGCCCAAAGAGATGGTCCAGGTTTAACTGGCAACAAGAACCCGCTTGCGTATGTGGTGTAACGAGGGTACGAGAGTAAGACTTGGTCAGCTGTCTGTACATGGCTTATCTTGTGAATAAACAAAGGGCGTCTGTTTGCCATACTGCCAAGTGAGCACCTTTAATTATAAATTAAATTAGCTTTCCTGAGAAATTAACACAGTCAACAAGTGTCTTTTTTTAAATTATAAACAGCTGGTGCTTTTCAGCAAAGGCAAAATGTAATTAAAAAAGCTAAAACAATTCTCTGGTCCATTGTTAGGAAAAACAATTTATGCTTTAAACTTTCGATCAGTCAAAAGCTTCAGATTTAAAGTAGAACTTACCATAACCATATAGAATTTTTTTTGTGTTGCAGTTGTTTATAAACTACATAATTATTTATAATTTTCTCTCAAGTAATTTGTGGCATTAATTTAATACCACCTAAGTGGTACCAGAAAACAATGAAAACATCAAAGAAGTAGAAGAAATGTATGTTTGTTGAAAATAAACATAATAAATAACATAATAAATATCTGTGCAAGTGGCCCTTGAGTACAAAACATGCTTTGCTTAAATAATGAGTCCCACGCATGGGGCCAGCAATGTCTAGTTACACGGCTGATCAAATAGGAGCTCTATTTTTATAGTTAGGACCACATTTCCTTAACATCTGTTCTGGTAGGAAAATGACAGTTGTGACAAATCTGATTTCTTGTTCTTTGGAAAATTTCCACCATATGGAATTCTAGCAAAGGTCAATCTAAGGAACAAAGCGGGCTGGGGGAATCAATCGATCTTACCTATGCACATAACTAAATGAAGCGATACCGCCACCTGAAGACTTCGTTGTTTTTTTTTTTTAAACTCTTACTATTAATTTCTTTCTCATATTCTTTAAAATTAGTTTGTCTTCACTGAAGAAAGATTACTTTCAAATAGACTATAGTTATTCTGCTTTGTTTAAATTAGAAGCATTATGTGACTTGGCCTGAAAAACAAGCTATTAAAATTGCTCTGATAACAGTCTAGTTTAGTTCAAGCCCAAGATGCCAAGGTTATGTCTAGAAAAGCATTGAGAGAAAAAAAGATAGCAATAAAGCAATTTTTCTGTGGTAATGCAGAGATTTTAGATCAGTCCCCACATAAAATGCCAATGAGACCAGTAAAAGCACAGCATTGCTGCTATGTCTAATGTATGTGGGTACTAAGATCTCAACCAAACAAAATATCCTTATACCCTTATATATATATTCTTATACCCAGGGGTAGCACACCTCGGCTGTGAAAGGGTTATGCTGGTGACTTCAGTACTGAAGTTGGAATGGAGAGGGAGTGTTTGATTTTATGTAAATGCAAGTATTCTGTGCATCCAATATTTTTCCTTTTTCCTCTCCTGAATGCTGTTTTCCAGAAGCAATAGTCTGTTGCCTGGCATCTAGACACAAGATTACATGTGTCCTAAGACTGGCAGACATTATATCACTAGAGAAGGAAGGTGAGGGAACAGATGGAGAAACCTGGCTTCTTGTTCCTGTTCTGAAACAGGAATGCTTTTACTAACATGGAGTCCAGACTCAAAGCTATGGAGTAGATAAGCAGACCCAAAATAATAAACCAACAGCTGGTACAGCCTTCTGAATGGATATAAAATGTTTCAGGTTTTTTTCAGGGCCAGAAAAGAGAGCGGGAGATATGTACAGCAGCACACACGGCACGGGGAATAAGCAGGAAGAACAAGAGATCTGTGTGCGGTCACAGGGCCATGATATCATTGCAATTGCGGACATCATAGAATCATAGAATCGTCTAGGTTGGAAGGGACCTTCAAGATCATCTAGTCCAACCATCAACCTAACCCTGACAAAAATCACTAAACCATAT
>JAOXNO010000001.1:123890235-123921263 GCA_028565335.1 Limnodromus scolopaceus
CCATCTTTGTTGCCCTTCTCTGGACCCGCTCCAACACCTCAATGTCTTTTTTGTGGTAAGGGGCCCAAAACTGGACATAGTACTCGAGGTGAGGTCTCACCAGTGCTGAGTACAATGTGGCAAGATGTGGTGGGATAGCTCATATGACTGGAATGCTGTCATAGACGGCTATGTATTTTTTAGGAAAGACATCCCTGGAAAGGTGATGGAGCAGTTCATTCTGGATGTCATCTCTATGCATGTAGAGGAAAAGGTTATTGGGAGTGGTCAACATAGATTAAGCAAGGCGAAATCACGCTTGACCAATCTGATAGAATTCTATGATGGCATGACTGTCTGGGTAGATGAGGGGAGAGCAGTGGACATTGCCTACCTTGATTTTGGCAAAGCTTTTGACACTGTGTCTCATAACATCCCCATAGGTAAGCTTGGGAAGTGTTGGTTAGATGAGTGGACAGTGAGAGTGAATTGAGAACTTGCTGAATGGCAGAGCTCAGAGGGTTGTGATCAGTGGTGCAGAGTCCAGTTGGAGGCCTGTAACCAGTGGTGTTCCCCAGGGGTCGGTACTGGGTCCAGTCTTGTTCAACATATTCATCAACAACCTCGATGAGTGGACAGAGTGTACCCTCAGCAAGTTTGCTGATGACACAAAACTGAGAGGAGTGGCTGACACACAAGAAGGCTGTGCAGCCATACACCAAGACCTGGACAGGCTGGAGAGTTGGGCAGAGAGGGACCTGATGAAGTTCAAAGAGGGCAAGTGTAGGGTGCTGCACCTAGGAAGGAATAACACCATGCACCAGTATAGTTTGGGGGCTGACTTGCTGGAAAACAGCTCTGCATAGAGAGGCCTTGGAATCCAGGTGGACAACAAGTTGAGCATGAGTCAGCAATGAGCCCTTGAGGCCAAGAAGGCCAGTGATATCCTGGGGTGCATTAAAAAAAGCGTGGCCGGCAGGTCAGGGGAGGTTATCCTCCCCCTCTACTCTGCCCTGATGGGGCTGCATCTGGAGTATTGTGTCCAGTTCTGGGCTCCCCAGTTCAAGAAAGACAAGGAACTATTGAAGGGAGTCCAGCAGAGGGCTACAAAGATGATCAGCAGACAGGAGCACCTCTCTTATGAGGAAAGTTTGAGAGATCCGGGTCTTTTTAGCCTGGAGAAGACTGAGGGGGGATCTCATCGATGCTTATAAATATGTAAAGGGTGGGTTTCAAGAGGATGGGGCCAGACTCTTTTCAGTGGTGCCCAGTGACAGGACAAGGGGCAAAGAGGACAAATTGGAACACAGGAAGTTCCATCTCAACATGAAGAAAAACTTCTTTACTTTGTGGGTTACAAAGCACTGGCACAGGCTGCCCAGAGAGGTTCTCTTTCTCTGGAGATATTCAAAGCCTGCCCGGATGTGTTTCTGTCCAACCTGCTCTGGGTGAACCTGCTTTGGCAGGGGGGTGGAATAGATGATCTCTGAAGGTCCCTTTCAACCCCTACCATTCTGTGATTCTGTATCTTGGACGTGCCTGTGGAAAGGTTGTAGTTCAGTGTAATTTCAAGCATCACAATAACGAGAACGCATGCCACTACAAAATCACTAATTTCAAAATAAAATTAAAAAAAAAGAGACATGGATCCTACTTACATCTGTTTTCTTCACTATGGAAAATCAGTTCATTTCAAAGTCTAGGCAAGATCAAATATCCATAGAGAGAAGCAAATTACCTAATTATACTTTATGGCTACTTTGTGGATATGGGCTATTAGGTCCATGTGTAACCTTGGTACTGGAACTTCATGACTTCTTGGGTGAAAATATATAACATTATCAGTCTAAGGGGGAACTTCTGTAAACAAGAATTACTACACCTCTTGGTTTTTATTGTATTACAAAAGACCTCACTGTGTTTCCTCATATGTGTTTAGCACTACACATTCACTGCAAACTAGTTGGGCAGTACTGATTTACAGCGTGTAAATGAACCACTCGTATGCTGATGTTATCTTTGTTTCTATTGTAAGGCAGTCCAGCTGTGACTCATGATTTTGCATAAATATTTAAATTACAGTTTCAACATTTTCATTTTGAGCATACTGTGCCAAATGCTGCTGTGATAGCTTCAACAGATGCTACTTTCAAAAGCAAGTGGGAATAACTGTTTGGTTTTTTTTAATGAAGCTATAACAGTGTCTTCCAACCATTTCAGATGTTCAAGGATATTCTGCAAACCAGTATCATCCTACTGTTATGACCTTCAACCACCCTGTTGCTTATTATATTTATCTACTATTGTGTTATGCTGGGTTCTGAACTGTTAAAATTCTGGTATGTTTTTTTTCTACCTTTCCTAAGTGTTTACCTCACACATTGAATATTAAAACTGTACCTGCATGTTCCAATATACAACGTGCCTCATTTGCACATCAATTGGGACTGGGGATTTCACATACTCATGAATAAACAAATAACCTATTTTGAGATTAGCAAATAAAATCTTTCAGCACTATTATAATATGTTTAATTTAATTAATTAATTTAATCAATATGAATTTCACTTGTTACTTACCATTACTTAACACCTAGAAGTTTGACAAACCTTGCATTGTACGAGCTTGTTTGTTGGTGTAATAACAGCAGTCAAACGGGAAGACTGGTACCAACCAAAGAAACCAGGGCAGCATCTGAAATCTATTGCTGGGTATGACAGCCCTTTATAACGCTTGAGTCGGAGGTTCATCCGTGAGCTGAAACACAAACCAAGGTAAGGTACCATTTGTTTACTTTAGGGCTTACGTATTAGAGGGTCATTGAACAGAGGCATCATCTCCCATATGAAGTGTTTTGCACCTTGTTGAAGACTAACTAGAGTCCAAATAAGAATAGCTTGTGTTGGTAACATGAACCTATTTCCTAGGGGGAAGTGTCTTAAAGAGACTTAATAATATGTGTAAGTTTAACAGAGACACAGGAATCATTACATAGGAAACAATATTAAAGTTATCATCTCATGTTTTTCTTCATGATGAAGACAGGGTTCTTGCATGTTCCAGGTAGGTCACGCCCCCCGCCCCTTTTCCCCTTCTTCCTTAAAACAAGAGCAAAAAACTTGGAGAATATCTGATGCCTCCGGTATTTGTAATGTGAGAGCTCTAGAAGCTACTCTTCTTGTTAAAGAAGTTTCTTCTGTTGAAAAGTCAATTGTCCCTGAAAAAGCATGGTTGACAAGCAGCACTAGCACACTCATTTCCAGAAAACATTGTCCACAGAAGACTTGGTGTTAGATTTTAGTTATAAGCAGATAGAGAGTGCAGCCATTTACATAGATTTTCAAGTAAAAAAGTTGAAGATTTCCCTTCATAATGTGGCAGCACTCGACTTTAATATTTGTGGAAGAAGGTGATGTTGATACTAAAACATCATGCGGGGTGGGCATTAATATTTGTGTTATGTGTCCTCTCAGGTGCGAACTGACTCTGGAGTGGGAACACAGAAGGGATTTCTGTGCTCATGAACACCAATGAATCTTGAATCCCTCTGTATCAGCCAGTAAGCTCTAGGGCAGGTTTCCAGTAACCTGCTCACCTGCAAGACACAGGCAGGGGAGACGGAGAGGACTGATATAGTCAGAAAACTCAGCAAAAAAAAACAGTAGCTGAACTGATACACTCAAAAATTCTGAAGCCTTTTATGAAGTAGCACGGGAAATGTGGGCGCTGTTGAGCTGTTTGGCAACCCATCCTGTTGCCAAAACAAATAGGAGACAACTCCAGTGGCTTTAGAGCTGGGAGGGAAAACACTTGTTCTAGACAGTGACAACTGATCCCCAAAGCTCTCCTGTCTGCAAGCTCTTCGCCTCGTTGCGCCAGACCCAGCAAGGGCGTTAGGTGATGGGGAAGCCAGACCTGCTGGCTCTTCAGTTCCCAGGGCGCTCCGCCCCTGCAGAACTGAAAGTAATGATGCGGGAGATCCTTCCAACTGGATTGAGTGTACTTTCAAGGGCAGTCAGAGGTGGAACCCTCACAACAGCAGCCCATGGATTTAAAGAAAAAAAATACCGCAGACAAAAAGAAGCAACTCCCAGATCAATGTCTTCCATCACAAAAAATTAACGTAACCATAAGTTTAGGTTTTGCTGACCACAATTTAACTGTGGTCTCTTTGGAAGCACGTTATCCCATGCTTGCCTTTTTGGGCTACTTTGAAGCACCTGATGATATAATTCCCTGTGAAAAGTGAGGTATTAGACTGAAGTAATCACGAATCTGAAAAACAGTTATTCTGTTTAAACCCCCACTAGAAACTGCTTAAAAGATTATCTCTCAGAACTAAAACAAGGGAGATAATAAGCCCACGCAATAGGGCTGACTCTTGCAAAACGAGTGCTTCCATGGGATAACGCAGTAATAACTCCAGCTGAATAATGTTGAAACGCAACAGTGGGTGAAAACTGACTCATATAAAGTGAACTGGTTTTGTCCAAATAAACCAGCATTTCCTTTCCCCTGGCCTTTTTTCTTAGGTGGCTCAAGCCTTCAGCCTGTGCTGGAGACAAGCTGTGACTGACCTAATCACAGACTGACACACCGGCAGAGGCAGGAGGGCACCTCTGATCGTCTGGTCCAAGCCCCTGCTCAGAGCAGGGTCAGTGAGAGCAGGGCTATGTCCCACTGGGTTTTGAGCATCTTGAAGGACTCCACAACCTCTCTGAGCAACTTTCTCTGATGTGTGTGACCACCCTCGAGGTAAAAAATTGTTTTCTTTTGTTTGAATGGATTTTCCTGGGTTTCAGTTTGTGCCCATTGCCTCTTGTCCTGTCACGGGGCACCACTGAGAAGGGTCTGGCTCCATTGCCTTTATGCCCTGCATCAGGTGTTTATACCTGAGCTCTCTCCAAGCTGAGCAGTCCCAGATGTCACAGATTCTCCCATATTACAGATGTTCCAATCCTTTAACCATCTTTGTAGCCTGTCACAGGGCTTACTCTGGTGTGTCTGTGTCTCTCTCACACTGGACCCAGCATTCCAGATGTGTCTCACCAGGGCTGATTAGAGGAGACGGATCACCTCCCTTGGCCTACTGGTGATGCTCTGCTTGATGCAGCCCAGGGTGCTGTTGGACTTCTTTCTAGCTATTGCTGCCTCATGATCAATGTGGTGCCCACCAGGATGTTTCTTGCAACGCTATTTGCCAGTGGGTTGGCTCCCAGCATGTCCTGGTGCATGGGGTTGTTCCTCCCCAAGACTTCCTCCATGCAAGACTTGGCACTTCCCCTTCTTGAACTTCAGGAGGTTCCGGTCAGCCCATTTCTCCAGCCTGTCGAGGTCCCTCCAGACAGCATAGGAAAATCAGCAGCAATGTTCTTGTGCCATTTCCAGGCTTTAAAGGACTGCTACTCATTTGCCTGCCCTTATCTCCAGGACTGATGACTACTACTTACATAAATGGCAGTCAATTATAACAATTAAAAAACCACCCCATACTGGGCTTATCCTACAGCTCTTAATGGGACAGCATTCCAATAGCTAAAGATCTCGGATTCTTTAGATGAACAGATTATGGCTTGGATGCTGATACGGATATTAAGAAGCTTCTTTGTGTAACGTTCCAATAATAGACTACACATTGTATTAGCTTACATTGAACAATTCTTTATACATACAATTTTCTGGTACTAATTATGTTAATGAGGTTCCCATCTCGTAATATTCCAGCTTGATGAATCATGAAATTTGAGTACGCTCTTGTGCAGCGCAGCTAAGGGCAAGGCTGTAATTTTGATGTGTGAAAGAAAGACTTCAAAGTCTCACGAGCAGAGGGATAAGTCTGATATTGAGTAACAACATGTTACCTAAGGTTTCTGTGCTGGTATGATATTTAAATGCCTTTTTTTTCAGGGGAGGGTGGAGAGTGGGGGTGCTTCTGACTCGCACAACTGATTTCGATACAGGGGACTAAAGGTTTTGTAGAGCCTATGGATGAAGGCTATACCCTTGCTATACTTATGCAGCACTAATGCGCAGGATACAACTGGGAGCCCCATGGAGACGGAACAAAGAGGTGGCCGGCAGGCACACTGCAGGCAGGTGCCCTCCTCACAGACACATGTCCCCGCTGCTTCTTTCTAAAAACACCAGAAACGCCTTGTGCTCCTGCCTAGTGCCCCCCGAGCCGTGTTTTCTGTTCCGTGAACATTTCTTCCCCCAACTCATAACGGCTTTTAAATCTGTAGCAATTACCAGACCATGGCATAAGAGAAAAAACTGTTCGGCTCCAAGCAACATTTGCGAGACCTTCGGATCAAACCTGTATTGCAACCGTGTTCCTTTTCGTCATTTTACTCCTGTTTTCCTGCTTTCTCCTGAATACGGAAGAACTTGAGGAAATGTAATTTCTAATCCCGTCCTTGAAACTGAATATGTCACTGAAAAGCAGCACACGATGATCTGAAAGGTCCCTTCCAACCGAGACAATTTGATGATTCCATGTGCTTGAGCCGTATATATGAGCAAGTTAAAGCCTGTGTCTGTGACACTTAAAGAGGGCTCTCTGTTGTTTAATATGCATCAGTGCATGCTACTGCGTCATGTAAAATAAAAAAAAAAAGAATCAATGAAAATGTGTCTGAAAGATAATGTGCAAGAATAAACTGACAGCTTACATCAATTTATTTATGGTATTTTAATACCAAGTTAACGCATTTCTTAAGTAAGAATTTATAAATCTGGTAATTTATAGAAAAAATAAATCACAGCTTCACAAAAAGCCAACTTTCAACAGTTTGTCCCCTCCCCCCCAACACGCAATTTACAATATATTTCAACTATGTTGGTAGAAAGTTAACAGTGATGTGAAATTCTTAAAAAATATTTGCAACAGCAATTGAAAATAAAATAATGATTTTTACTCAGTGAAAAAGTAATAGGAACTGTGTTTCCCAGTAAAAGATAAGTCAGAAAAGCAGCAAAAAATCCCCCTCCTACTTCTTATGTGTTACCTTTCTCCCCGCTGCGAACATCACTGGCAAAGGCAACACTTCGACATTAACCGCTCCCAGGTTCAGTGCTTCAGTGATTTTGGCAAGAAGTCGTACTCAGAAGTCCAGTGTTGGAGGCGTGTGCTGCCCTTGCCCTGTGTGCTCCAAAGGCTGCTGGTACTCCTCTTCCTCAGGGTAAGGTGGGACCGGCAACAGCTCCCAGCAAAGGTAAGGAGTATAAGGATTGTTCTACGGGTTGGTGTTCATTATTCGCTCTTTCTTCACCTCTCCAATACAAACTGGGAAAACCCAGAAATTTTTGTTGTCACACCTCACATTTGAGTATTTATAGGAGACTCAGGATTTGATTGATAATGTTGTATTTTCACCTGTGCACAAAAATCCCTTCTGTTGAATTTATACATGCAACCACAGGATGAAAAATGTTCCTTCTCTAACTTCTTAACTAAAAGTCACATTTTCAAAGGTCATTGCACTTGACAATAAAAAGGCAATTAATACACATTCGATATTAAATACATTGTACAGACCTGAACTTCTGTGCAATCCATTGCTTCAGACACACACATATTTAACATCTTTTTAAAAACTAAGCCTGTAATCATAGTTTAACGAAGAAAACCAAACTTTGCTAAAGACTACTTTTTTAAAGACAAAAACCTTTAAGAACAAATGCACACAAAAACCAGCTCCCTTTAACTCCTAGTGCATTTAAACACATCTTTGAAATTCTCCGTGTTGTTCCCACTTTTAACCTTGCTATATCATTCTACACTGATCTAGTGACACTATACAAGCACACGTTTTCCCTGACCCAACCCATAAGGCTGGCATTTGTCACACTGTTGGTACAAAACGGAAAGCTGAAGATAAGATTATTGCCTCACTCCTCTACCTGTGGAGGACAAAAAGTTTCAAAGTGGACGCAACTCAGTTGTCATACAAGTTGCCTGTAAATTCCAGTGGCCCGTTTCAGATGCCAAGTGCTTACTCTTCCAAGCCAGGGTTTTGGGTTGTCCCAGCATATTTTGCGACAACTTGCTGTTAAAACTATGGACATGGAAACTGAAAGGGAGATTTTGGTCCCTGAGATATACTAAATGACATCAAGAACTAAAGCACTGATATTTAGTTTGGAGTGGACCCTCTTTAAGGAAAACTAAGGTAGCTTCAACTTTCAAAACTTTAACAAATATCCTTAAGCAGGATGACAGAATATATGCAGTATTGGTCAAGAAAAGTGCATTGTACAGAGTAGTTTTAAGAGTTATCAGTTGCTGAGGACCAAGAAGCTGTCCTGTCAATAGCTCGCTGTATCAAGTTTGTCTTTCCAAACTAATAGAAAAGCACAAGAACATGAAACATGGCCTGAGCCAAAACATCTATCACCTACTTCTCTCTCACACGACTTTAGTGTCTTAAATACTTACAATGGATAAACTGGCTACATACGCTAGAAGCCAAACCAAACAATTTAACTTTGTAATTGATCATCTCAGCAGTGCTCTGTGGACCATATCAGCAGCCTCTGCATTGCCAAACCGGTGGCAATGTGTGCTACTGATAATAGATTTTGAGCTAGTGTTTAAAAGGTTTGTACCATTGTTTCAGACCAGTGGCCACTACAGTAAAACATCTTTGGCAACCATAGACATATGAAAGGCAATTCACAGCAGCTGGAAGAATTGTAAGATGTTTACAAAGTTCTATAGTGCATCATTAACTTTCTGCAGTGTGTTGTATAAAGTACCAAAACCCTGAAAAGGGTAGCTAAACATCTGACATCATTACCTCAGAAGCTGAAGGTTTTGTCATACCAACTTTCTCGAACAAAGCTAGGGCTTGTGAAATTTAAAAGGGTGATGTGAGATGGTCCATGCAAGGGCCTCTAGTGCAGTTGGAGTTGATGGGGAAGGGGACAGAGTAATGAAGGGCTGAAGACTCAGGGACTGGCAACAGACAGCTTCAAGAATGGATTTAGTCACACAAGTAGTCTAATCACAATGGTGGTGGAACCTCTTCAGACAACAAACCAAAATGAAACAAAAAAATCAGCTGCATCCAGAGAGTTCACTAAGTAGTTTCATTTATCAGCACCTTAAATGAGAAAAAATGTGCATTAGTAACAAAGAATTTACTCTAAAACTTTCATAACACTCTATTACACAACTGAGCTATAAGAGAAATTCAGTATAACCATCTTTTGTTTTCAATTAATACAGTTATGAATTAGATGTATCTTGTGACACCAGATAAGCCAGCACTTAAGTGTGTGGGTCAAGTGAAGAGACCACACTATTAAGATGGGTAAATTTTTAACAAGTAGAGGAATTGAAGGAACATACTCTAAGCTTATTTTTTTTCTGAATATGAGCTCAGCTTTCAGAAATTTGGGAAATAGTATTGCAATTAACTTGCAGAACTGCATAGTGATCCCTATATTAGTATGCAATTTGGCAGTAACTATAACAACACAAAAAATTAAAAAGGAAAAACAGAATCTTAACCCCCCCCGCAAAGGGTATTTAAGGAGGAAAAATATAGTAATGCTATCAGCACTGACAGCTTACTCTGTGAAAATAAAGTCAAAGCATGCAACGCATGCAAAGGCATTTCTTTAAATTTGAGTCTAGTAAAATATTGTATCACTTTCAGTTGACTTCCACCCCCCAAAAAAGTACAGCTACAGAATATGTTGAAATCTCTCAGATGTCCATTTCCAGAACTAGTGTGAAAAACATAACAGAATCTTAGCATAAGGATTCCAGTCGCTGCACACAACTTGCTTTGATAGTGAAATAAACCAAAATATTGTCCCTTTCTCCCTTGGGAGAGAAGAAGAATGAAGATCATAAAATAAGGTACAAGTAATTGCCCTGACTTTGACAAAATTATGAAATTATAACATGAAATACACTATTGTTGTTCATATTCAGTCACCAGGTGCTGAACGAAAAGGCAATTAGTTTAGCAGTTCTGTAAACGGGTTTTTGCCACGTTAGTGTTCTCTATTCTGCCACAGCGGATTTTTCCTTCACATTTCAGTAGTTGTAAAACCGTGGCCCTGCCCTACAGAGACACGTTCAACAACAGCACTGTTGTCATGCAAGACTTACTGCTGTTTCAGCACATGAAGGATGAATTCAATCCTCAGTAGATTCAATCCTCAAACCTACTATACTGATGACTGCGTTGGAGTTCCAGTGTTTCATTAAAAGATAAAATGTAACAAATTAATTAATGGAGTTCCTGTACTGAAGTAGAAGGAAAGTCTGGTCAGCTAGTTCCGCCTTTTAAAAGCAAAAAGGTAAGGGGGAAGCAGCCCTGCTCCAATCAGCAACACAAATTCTGTATATCATGTTCTATCCTAACACACAACTGAGCAAAACGGCAACCTGTACATATCATCACTGATGCTATTTCTCTGTAGACATCATCATTTTTAAAGCAAATAAAAGCTGGAAATTTCTTGCAACTTCTCCTGTCCCCAAGCATACCAGGTAAATAATATACCAACATCCTGGTATATAAAGTAACTATATTGGTGTGTGTATATATGTATATATATATATATATAGTTACAGTTACTATATCGATAGTTACTGTTATCTGAAAACAAGTGCAAAAACGGGTTTTGAAGCCAAAGTGAATTGAGATGAATATGTTTTCCACTTGTGGGTCAGAAAAGCACTGACAAGCTTAGGGAAGGGAGAAAAAAATCATTTTTTAAATGAGTTCCAGTACTGCAAGTTTAGATATTTATACGCAGGTTACTGATTAGTTATTTTTAAAAAGCAATACACCCAGAATTTAAGTTGCTTATCTACCCACTTAACATTGATCTTCATATTATTTCAGGTATCATCCATGTGGTAAAGAACCTGACCTGGAATTAATAATCAAGTTGCTTAGTTCAGCTTGTTAAAAATTTACCCACTTATTCACAGCTGGTTTTATTTTATACTTCATAATCAAAATTGTTCTCATTCACAGATACATTACAGAGTTAGTAAATCAACATCAATCCATCTGCTCAGCTCGATTTTTGCCTAGCATTTGTTTAGTGTGATTTTCGTTCTCCTACAAGCTCAGTCAGTCTCTTCCATGCAAGGAAAATTACAATTGAATAGTTAATGCAGGCTGAATGAGTATAAACAAAATACAAACACATCATCAGAGGAGCATGCTAGAGTCCTCAATTGTCTGTTTAATTAATATCCCCCACCCATTCTGCCAAAACCAAAACAAAGAAAGAAAACTGAACAACCAACCCCAAAAAGCTTACTAAGCAGCAATAATGGCTATACTGTAAAATATTTTCTTTGGAATGAAATTATGAAACACAACAACAAAGAAAAAATGACATCACCATATAAACTTCTATTTCTTATCATAAGAATATCTTAATGAAATGTCTTACTTCTGACATAAGTAACTAACACCGTCATCCATATTAAGAACTTTCTTTTAAAATAAAACATATACTAATAGGTTGAAGATGCATCTTCATTGCATATGCACACAGTCCCTTTCCCCAGTTTTGCAGATAGGCCTTTTAGGGTCTCTTCTCTTTATACGAAATTAATTCACTTATCCATCAAGAGCAAAGCACAAAAAGAATATTCTACAGATTTAGTAGATGAAGTTTTCTAACCATATAATAGTTCCAAGGGAACCAGAAAAATGAAAGGAACACACAAGGCCTTTCAGGAACAAAAGAAAAGTCTTCACTTTATTAAACATTTTGAGAAGAATTACAGGATAAAGGATGGAACCTTACTCTAACTGCAATGCACACTGTAATGCAGGCAATGCAAAACTCTCCTAGGCTGCTCCAACCCAGATCCCTCTTATAAATGGTGTAGAGTCTGCATAGCTAGACAAAGGGAGGCGAGAGTTCAAGTTTTCATGTGCCTCTCACAACTATGAATTTCATGGCACATGAGGATGAATTCGAGACAGCATTCACTTTGTTCATTTAGGTACCATATGTCTAATTCACACCCTCAAACACTCGTGTGCATGAACAACAAAAAGCATCAGTCATTTTTGCTAAAAATAAACAGATGGAGTACAAAAAAACCCAACACTTAAACTAGTGTAGATAGCTTTTAAAGTGATCTAGTTCAAACAATAACTAACCTGAGACGTACTTTGCTCCGATTAACATTATCATGCTACTGATAATAAAAAAACCCAAAGGCAGACTACAGAAGATACTAGTGTCACCTGATGTCATCCAGGGGAGGGTGTTTCCAGTCAAGCAAATCAAAAGAGAAATATATTTATAAATTGCAATATATGTGTTAAAAATCATATGAACAGCAAAAATAACAAATGTAGTGACATTTGCAGAAAAACTAAAAAAGATTATGCATAACCCCCACATAATTCAAAACAGACTCTCAATATAAGAGTTCAAATCCGAATTCCACTGTTAGCACTATCTAGGTTGAGCCCATTTCTAGTATTCTTCAATCTTAAATACTCCTAGCAGGCAGAAGACAAGGTTTCAAAGCAAGAACTAAGAAAAATAACATTCCCCCCCCCCCAGTGTTAAACCAGATAATCACTGAGGGTAAGTTTTGATTAACATATCCCTTTTCTCATGAGCTGAAGAACAAGATGTAGTTTTACTTTCTGCAAGGCAGAATTTTCTATCCTTCAAAAGGAAATAAAGGCCTATAAGTAAGATATACATCAAGCATTTGGGATTTTAGGATACATAACAGAGAGTCTAGAGGTAAGGCTACTAAATCATAATGGACAATACTGACTGACTCTTGTCACTCATGCTATGTTACTTATATCTCTTCCAAATTGTCTTGACAGAATTGTTTGTATAACCATGGCGTGAAATAAATTATGTAAACCAACATATAGGTGGGTAAAATGAAAATTTTAGCTTCAGCTTTCAAGAATAAAGTAAAAGACTCATGTAGCTTGAGGGCTGCAACTGTGGATTGTGGGGAGGTTTACATTTTGAGGATTCTTTGCTTAATACTTTTAATTTTAACAGTTTTTCCAACAAATAAGAAGTGAAATGAAGATAAAGCCCATTAATGAAGTCTTGTAGGATGATTCAAGACTAAAAACTTATCTTGAAATGGTGCTGAAATATAAATTCAAATTATAGATCATAGAAGACTGCAGGTTTTATTTAATTCAAACCTGACAGATGAAAAAGTCCTCTACTTCAAAAGAAAGATCTTCAGTCCCTCAAAAGTGTTTGTATATTCTCTGTCTGTGAACAATAGGTCTATGCAATTCTTCACTTTATGATAACTTCTTGCTCCTAGCCCTTGTGTGTCAGATTTTGATGTGGGTGTCAATCTCTCCTTCCTATACAGCAAATAGTAATGGCAAGGTATAGCAAGGATGAAACTTTTCTCTTTTAGAACATGAGGTCATAGTAGAAGAAAGTTTACGAAATCCCTGAACTGTCTTAGAATTGTGCTGTATCTCTTCTTCCAGGTAAGACTTTTTTCTTTTGTAAACCAATGCTATTCTACAAAACCTGCATTTAGCCTTGATTTCATGTCCTTTTTTCAGAGCCCTACAAGATATTGCTTGTGCTCTCCTTCCAAGAGAAAGACCTATATATCTGTATTCCTGTTTCGTTTTGACTGTGGTTTTAAGTAGTAATTTTTAAATCATTGGAATAGTCCAGAGATGGTATGAACAGAAAAGTTCAAACTCAAGATTAACTACCTAGGCTAACTGGTTAATTAATAATATTTGACCTGCATTAATTTCTGGTTTACCATTTGAAGGAGCTTCAGATGTCTCCCAGCCCATAGATTTCATCACAGCTTTCTTCCATCTAGCATAGCGAAATTCACTTTCTGAAATTGAGAAATCAGCAAACAGAAAGGCCTCTCAATGCATGTGAATACAAGTATTCAAGAAGCAAAGACTACAATATTAACTTTCCACTCTTTTGCACAATACAGTTTGTCTGCACAGAACAAGTACTATAAAATGCTGTTTTGAATGCACAAAAAAACCCCTATCAACCCCAAAACAAAACAACTCAAAACTCCACAGTTATGCACAGGAAGGAGAAATAAACATTAAACCAATTTTCTGCATGTTCACCAATAAGAAAATTTACAAGTAGGACAAAATGAAGCAATTTTTATTCATGTAGAAGCCCTTCAGTGCTGAAACACTGTCCTGAAGTAGGGACTATGGCAGTAATTTTTATCAAAATAGTAAGACAAATTTCTGTACAAAAATTAAGAAATAACTGAAAAGATAAAAATTCATTTGTCTTGCATGTGGATTATGTCAAGCACATGCTTTCCATCTTTAGAAGCATTTACGAACTGCTGAAAAGATAGCTAAAAAGCAATAATTAATGTAGGCTTTTTAAAGCCAAAATAAAAGTCTCCCAAAAACAGTCAGTCTGTCCTTTCTACATTTGTGAAAACTCACCAAGTCACAGGACCTTTATGAAAGATCTTTCTCAAGATTTCTTTGATTTTACTTGCTATAAATTGAAAGCTTCTAACTGCAATGACCAGTGCCAGGCTTCTTTCAAAAAGAAGAAAGAAAAAAAAACCAACACAGCCCCCTGTGGATTTACGTTGTTTTAACCGTTTTCCAATCTTACTAGTCAATAAATGGACAAAACAGCAAGTGAAACACACTTTTTTCTAAACCAAACACTACACAGCTGATCTTCAACTTTTGTGAGGATATTTACATATAGCTGGTTTTATATCGGCATGTTATCACTGCGAGGAAGAAAAAAACTGATCCATTGGACATAAAATATTAAGTTCGCAACTTCTTAGATATTAAGAAAGGGTTTTACCCTCTGGGTTGATCTGTGGTTCAAATCTTTCACATGTCACTGCTGTCAAGTCTCCAGGATTCAGACTCCAAATTCCAACTCCTTCTGCAGCTCCTGCTGCCATAGCAGCTCCTAGAGCTGTTGTTTCAGGCATTGAAGGCTTTACTGAAGTAAATCACAGAAAAGGTAATGATGATTTTTAATGAAAATCATTGATGACATTGTAACTAAAGATATACATATATATCTAGAATGATATATATTTTCTACAAGTGCTATATGCTTCCTTTAACTTTACCAAATGCAAATCTCATTTTATTGCCATTCACGTAGTTATGAGGTTAAGTTCACCTGTGAGTTGTCTAAGTCTGAAATATCTCAGAATACTACATCATTCAAGACTGAATCATGCAATTGCTATTTTCATGCTATGAGCAGGGCTGCTGACCTCAACCATGTGTTTGCTTAGAGTAGACCTGGTTTTTTTTAACTTTTTTTTGTGTTCTCTCCCTCTCCTGAAAGCAGTGATCACTGGCTAAGTTATCAGTCTTGTTCCCATGCTGTAGATATTATGTTATTAAAAGCATTTCTATTTAGAAAAGAGATCTTAAAAGAGGCTACACACCTTACTAGCTTATTTGCCTTCCACAGACACTATAGAAGACCATCCCACCCCCAAGATGTCAATCATAAATCTGTTCCATTAATTCTAGAACTGCCTGCTTCTCTGCTTCAGGCAGCGGATCCCTTAAAATCTGATTTTACTGATCATATCCTTTCATCTGCTAATTATGCATCTGCACTGATAGCATGATCCTTGTGTACTATGTATTATTAAAGGCAAGCTATAGTATGTCTCCAGTCAAAAACTTTCCACTGAAGTGTCTCATGTTTATGCATAAGAGACAACATGAAGTTTTTCGAAATGATTTTCTAGAAGTTGCATGTTAGGTAAGATTATTTGTTATTCAGTGATATACTGCATCCTTAAGGATGCTAACATATAGTTTACAATAGTCAGCAACCTGGGATCTGCTAGAGGTGTTAAAACGTCTTAGGATGGTCCCTTTCCACTGATACTGAAATGCTCCAGGTTTCAAGTGAGGTCTTTGAAGAGCTTTAGTGCACTGAAACACATCCTTCAAAAGCTAAAAATCCATTTTATCGTTCTAGGGGGCTTCTGTGAAAGAAGTATTACATGATCATTTCTAAAATGGCTGCATTGTTGTTGTATCAGAATTATGGTATTGTAAACTTTCATTGGCTTTAGAGAGGAACAGCCCCATTTGGGTTTGTATTTCATATCATGCATGCTAAGAAAACTGATTGCAAGATTCCCACTTTTGTTGTGACTTCTATTACCTTCTTCATAGCTACTGTGGGAGGAAACAGAACAGACAATGTGTTTTGTGGGTCTTCTTTTACATTGTAAATGAAATCAAAGGTCTGTGCAGGCAAAGGGAATGGAAAAAAGGGTATCTGCTTTTTGCTGAAAAGCAAGAGCAAAACATGAGCAGTGGAGGTGCAAAGTTCTGATTTATCTCTCAGCGAGATTCTCAGGGCCAACCCATCGCAGGAGAGAATTAATTTCACCAATTTTAAAATTGTTAGATGTTTAGAAATTGGTATGACAACTTTAAAGTTCAGTACCATCACAGTGCTGTAATATTTAAAGACAAGCAATAAGTTAGTGACTTCTGTGAATCTCAAAACTGGATGCAAGATCACAAAACTTTTTCTGAAAAAGCCCTCAACATTCTTAAGTAGTAGCAAAAGACCAGCAACAGCAACAAAGCAAGCAATGCAAATTGCTCTCATTAGCCATTGCAAATCAATGTTGTTTTCAGGTTTAAAAAGAATATAATTTAAAAGAAAAAATTACAAATGTTTGTGATTTCATCTTACCTACTGGAATACAGAGAATGTCTGATTGGAGTTGCATGAGGACTTTGTTGGCGGTCATTCCTCCGTCTACTTGTAATTGACTTAGTGGTATTCCACAGTCCTTGTTTATGGCATCTAAAATCTTTAGTAAGAGTAATATATGTTATGATTTAATTGCAGAGAAATCCATAATACCCTCTAAGTGTAAAATACTGGTAATTCAGCATTTTTTGAAGACTGCTAAGTAGATAATTTCCCCCCTCCCCAATACATAAAGAGGGCAAAACAGAGGTAGTGACAATACGGTTTTGTTTAACACACAGCAAATGCACTCTATTTATTACAGAAATCCTAGTGTAGGAAATGGTTCTCCTCTGATGCTCTACCACTAGCCTATGTGCTGCTTACATGGTCTGAGAAAAATTTTGAAACAAAGCTGATGACAACTACAACATTTATCAAAGCTAACAAAGGAAGAAGTAATACTAAGTGGAGTCCTTTAGCTCCTTACAGTTTGTCTAGATACTTTCTCTAATTCAATGTATTAAAGAACTGAAAAATTAAAACATTTGAACTGGCAATCTAGAAGACACTTCAATAGGAACTGCTGAATGTTGAACCACTTTGAAAAAGCAGCCTCTTAAAATATTTTCATGTAGTTACTGAAAATTGAGATTCTTACATTATACGAGATAGACTGCAAAAATAAACTTAGGGTAATTTCTTGTAAAATTATGGGGTTTTTTTTGGGCACAGAGGATAGCTGAAAAGAAATGAAAAGTGTTAAAGTGTTTACAAGGGATAATTAACTAAGAGTGGAGCATTTAATTCACCAATATCTATCAATATGTTTTTTAGAGGGTTTCGTAAAAATGTAAGATTTGCCTTAAACCTTAGCTACTGATAACACCATGCCATTACCCTACAAGCACCTATTAAATGCAGAATAGTGGGTTTTCTAGGATTTTGTAAAAGCAGTCAATTAAATGTCTCATTTGCATTTTTTAAGGTTAGTGCTTAATTTTTGTTGACAAAGTTAGAAATTAACTAGTACAGAATGAAAATCTCTTTATAATTTTTCAATTTATTTGAATAAAAAGAGGTATGTTTTTCTCAGCTTTAAATGATAAAGCAATGTATGCCACAAAAAAGAACAAAACTCCAACTCATTCTGTGCTGTTCTGTAGTTCAGAAAGTATCCAGTTATACAATCCTTACTGGGAAAAGTCAACATTTTTTTTTAAAGAACAAAAAAATTCTAGGTTTTTAAGGCAGTAAAAAATATATAGAGATGAGTTGTCCCATAGACTCTACACATTCCCAGAAATTAAGTCAGTAAAGTCCCTTACCAGAGAATTTTTAAGGAACTAAAAGAACTGGCACAGGATAAATAGTGGTTAAGAACTAGAAGGTAAAAGGCCAGTTTTCATGGTGGCAGTGTCTGTCCATGGGCCTGCACTGTTCAATATGTTAGAAATAACCTGGAAAAGTTCATTGTACAGCAGCAAAGTTTGCTGGGAGTACTAAGCACTGCTCCCCACCACTTATTTCCTTCACATGTACAATTTCACGTTTGTCTATGCTGACTTCTCTGGCCTTTTTTACCTTTCAGAACTCCAGCAGGGTCTCATAGTCTCAGCATTACACACACAAATTGTTGGAGGCTCTGGCTTTGTTTACCACTGTGCAAGAGCATGTTGGATCATACTATGTGGTCAGTATAGATAAAAAAAATGAAAAGAATTCTGGAAATCAGGAAGAGATGAAGGAACAAGACAAATTGTGATCATGTTGCTGCTATCTCTGTTGTACTGAGATTGGCTGAAGAGTGAGATATCCAAGTATATAAATTTGGTCTAATAACAGCATTGTACAGCTGTTAGAACTGAAAAATTACTTTTTTTTCCATAATGCCTTCTGGATGGAAAAACAAGTGTCAACTGTCTCAACAAGGAAGGAGCTTTTTAGATTACCAGGAACAGAGACTTAGAAGGATTGGATGGCACGATAAATAAAACTCCAACAAACATTTGAGTGTTTTACTGAAGGATACAAAATACTTCCATTTTAACTGGAATTAAAACAGAAGAACTTTGTTTCTGGCAAGACACAACTAACAATGTATCTTTGAAAAATGTACATATATTTTATTTGCATCACTAGGACTTAATCTGTTAATTTAATCGTGTCCAGAAACCTAATCAGGCACTCCTGTCATTGTGATAAAAGCACATGGACTAAACTATGAAAAAGTATTAGATCTCCTCAAACAGTTAACTTCACTCTCACTCAGTCTGAGAGCTTTATTCCCTTCTGTCTTACTCCCAGCCACATAACCTGTCTCTTATTCTGACATTTGCTACACTCCTCTGTGAGGCAGCTGAGATCATTAATCCAGCAAAAAAATAGCCCAGAAAAAAGAGGGATAATTTTCTGCTAGGAAGTTCATTGAGCTGTCACATGAGAGGAAATGGATGGGTGGAGGGACAAGGTAAGAGAGGAGAAGACAATGAACTAGACTATCAGTTCGGTTCCCTGCAACTTTATCCTGACTTCTGGGACTAGAATTAGAGATATATGCTACTTCCAAGCTCCTTCACAACTTTCTGAAGACTCAACGGCTGTTAGCACAGTTTCAAAAGCAGACATCTGGCCCACAGGACTAACTTTTCAACATTAGCACCAGGGAAAAAGAAGAAGAGCATCCAAGTACAATATAAAGCATATGATTAATCTTCATTAAATCTTTTCAATCCTCTCTCTTCCTGAAGAGCTGCAGTCCCTGTTATCATACTAATTTACAATTAATTTAGGAGTCAATCTGCCTTTACCTCTCGTGTTTGAAAGCAGACCGCTTCTAGTGCAGCAAAGGCGATGTGGTTTTTATTTGTAAACTGAGTAAGGCCACAGATAATACTGTTGAAGAGAAAAAAAAACCCAAACAGTCAGGACATACTTATTTACCAAACACACACTATTACTTCAGACTTAGACCTTCTAATTCAAAGCTCACTCAGTTCCATTGTATGAGGACTGCTTTTTAATATTAAAAAGCTTGTTTCTCTTAAATCTAGACTCTCTCATCCCTGTTTTCCTCACAAACATGCTTTCAGTGTCCAATCAATACAATTGCCATAAATTAAAATTTTATCGACAGTCTGCATACAAATGGGTGCATATTCAGCCATCCATACACAAACACATAGAAATTCTAGTCTTCATTTAAGAAAAGGAAATGTATGATTTAGGCTGATTTTTCTTTAAAAAAAATAGTATTGCCTATCTTTAAAGTCTTAATAAATTCTCTAATGCTTTCAGTTCTTAAGGAAAAGCCCCACTGGGTCTGTGCTCTAAATGCTTAAAATAGTTTTCAGATCTATTCCGATCATTAGTTGCTCCTGCACCTTCAAAGAGATTTTTGGATATGGAAATCATGCTACATCTAATGATGAGTAAGCTGAATTCTGTCTATGTACTGAGAATTGCAGAACAAATACTCATCCTCCGATTCTGTTTCAACATCTGAGGAATAGTAAGTAGTGTACTACACAGAAATGCTGCTATATTTGGTGCTGGATACATGCAAGTTCGAAGACATTAAAGGACATTTTTATTTGTTATAATTCCAAAGATCAACTTTTAACATTTAAAAAGTTAAGCACTATGATCTGAAAAACTGTAAAAACGTCAAACTCAAAGATTTTTTTTCTTCCCCACGTACAATGAGCATCTAAATTCTAAAGATGCTACTACTTGAAACCTTGGGAACTAGATATTCTTCAAGAATTCTTTTCTCACTTTATGAAAGTTATTTTGTATTTAAATTTGTTACGGTTCTGTGACTCCCATGGCATGTTGTGATTCCAGCAATAGTAGGCAAGCTCATAATAGCAGAAAAGACAAATAGTAGATTATTCTTTGAACTAGTTGCTCTAATTAGTACAAGATAGTTAAGTCTCAACTACAAAAGGGACTTGAAGGAGAGGAGAAATGATTGTTTAATAGACTGGTAAGAAAGCCAGACATAAGGGGAAGAAAAGGAAGGAGAAGTGGGGAGAAATTAATAGTCTGTATCATTTAAGATACTGAATGCAGCAGCCATGAGAAACTGAGCTCAAAAAATGTAATCAGTACTAAATTCTTCACTTTCTACTTTTGTTGCCTGACAGCTCACAGGTATGAAGATCTCCTCTTTCTCCTTAGTGAGATGAAGATCCTTTCAGAAACAGAAATGTGTGAAGAAAAAAAGCTGGCCGCAGAGATGGCAAGAATGATAGAACTATCTTGTACTTGTCCTCTGAAATGCACAGCGAGACCAAATGTTTTCCCTGGCCCCTGCCACCTTTCTTTTGGAGGTGGGGGAGAGGAGGGTGAGTAGCTGAGCTACCTAATCCTTCTTTTTATCCCAGTAGCTGTTGCTGTTTTGAACAGATTAAATACAAAAGAGAAAGTCAGTAGTTGCTTGAAATTGCTGCAGAGAATGATGTATCCAGACACATCAAAGAAACAAAAAAACCAATTTCACATACCTGGAAGGACTAATTATAGTATTTGTAAAATCATTAAATCTCCCTGCAAATGCAGTATTTACTCAGATCCTTACCCCCTTGCACTGGGTTCCCAGTATGGTGCATACAGTCCTGAAAATGCTGGCACAAAGTAGCAGCCATAAGAAGTCCCCGCTTCAGCAGCCAGTTTTTCTAAAGCACACACACAAACAGTCTTCACTTAGCTTTGCACAACTCTACTAACACTTAATATCACACTTAAAAGTGTTATTATTTAAATAGAGAAAACATTCAGAATATGTTAGGCAGCTACAAAAATAATAAAGACACACACACAATTAGAAAATACAACTAACTGGCCCTCTGTTCCTCATTAACTAGTTGTCCATTTTCAACAATATGAATGGAAGATGGGGCATAGGGAGTTGTGGGAAATGTAAAATGAAAAATCAAACCTGAAAACCAAAATCGTGTACTTAATATTCTGACCTAGATTCTGTGAGGTTTTCAAAGGATATCCTGTGGGTAAAGAATGCAACCTTCAAAGCAGTCCAAAAGGTCACAATTTACTTGCATTTAAGTCAAGGCAAGCAAATGAAACTGGATCAAGACCAAAGGGAGTTCAAAACTAAATTCCCATTAATTTCAAATGCATTTTGAGGTCTAAATTCCCAGCTTACGTATATAATCACAAGGCCAGCTACAAGGAAATCTGAAGTTTCTTAATATCTGAGTAATAACTTTGGATATATGAACTCCCCAATATTAAAACATTTGTAATTTTTTAAGTTACGTTAAAACAGCTAGAACTGCAAAGGAATTATTGCTAATGTGCAGCTCCTTCCTATAACAAGAAAGTATTTTTTTTCTGCTTTTGTAAATTTAATCTGTTTGCATTGATCAGAGAAGCATAGCAATAGAGAAAAGAAGTAGCAAAACTTATGCAAAAGTCTTTCTAAAATAGTACTTTCATAAAGACTCCACACAAAAAAGCAGTGAAGGGAGAAGGAAGGACATGTTCAGGGAAACGGGAAGAGAAGACAAAGTCTGACATGATTTTAACAACACTGACAAAATTAAAGTTCTTGAAACTCAAACCTTCCAAAGGTCTGGTCAAACTTGTGAAGCCAAGAGGTACTGGAGTGTTTCTACAGCTGGCTAATTCATGTGACAGTACTATCTATTCTTCTGTATGATCTGCAAAGCTTTCTTACAGAAAAACAGACTGATGTTTTAAGTATTTGCCTAATCTTTGAAGTTTTACATAAAATTTGAATTCTAAATTTTTTCATATTTAAATAAGATATCAAATTATTAAAAATACGTAATGAATTGCTTTTTAATCCTAAATCTCATTAAATCAGTCACTTTCAAATTGTTACACTTGCATGCTTCTGACATTTTCTCCTTTTTCCAAGTTTGATATATTCCTAGTTTCCATAATGTCACACAGCAGCTTGTTTCAGTTCAGCTCAAGCAGAAGACATCAGCTAGCCAAACGCTAAAGGATTACTGTATTTTTACCCAAAATAAATTACCATCCTCCACAATTCCTTTAAGAGGCAGCTTTGCAAACTGAGGTCCCTAACTCAATGGATGTGAAGACTTCTACATAAATTGTTGCACATGTAGGGCCTCAGGTTTTCATATTTATGGCAGGGATGAATATTTAGGTTTAGGATGAAATATGCTCTGGCTTCTGTAATAGACACGTAAATACTCTTTGCTCTGGAAAATTCAATATTGTATGAAACTAGGAAATACGCTGTAAGTATAGTGTCTTCCTGAGTTTCCTGGCTAGGAAAACTACTAAGAAGTACAGATTGCAATAGAACAAAGCTGACAAGGAGTTTCAAAGACTGTATTGATATACTGTATGAAAGACATACATTAATAAACATTGATTTTATGGATGCAAACCAAATTGATCAAACACTGCAAAATATATACATCTTCCAGCTTTTCTTTATTTGAATATTTTGAACTTTCATTCATCTTTAGAGACATCAAGACACTGGAAAACTTAAAAAACTGAATAGCTGCAAATTATGATACTCACCAACTTCCTGTGAAGTCTTAACGATACCTAGATTGTCCCTCAGCCAACGAACAACAGCACCAGCTATTGCAACAGATCCCTGAAGGAAAGAAAATCATGACAACATTAGGAGACAACAACTGGTAGCTTCATTATCCTTTTTACAAGACTGGAGAGGAGGGGTAGTTGCGGCCTCCAATTGCAGGCTTACAGTCACAGCTTAAAGTACTCCCAAGAATGCTCACAACCAAATCACAAGTTTCTTGGCAACTGGAGACTGCCACATAAAAATGGCAGCCTGTTATGCAGGCTCTGTGTAGAGAAGGTGTGTATTGCATGATTTGTTCCATGAAGGGGAGTTACCATGACATTTCCTAAGCACTCTTCTTGTCTCTCTAATTTAGTCATGAGGTCCAGTAGCCTCAGTCTTCTTTTTCCAACAAATTAAGATTTTTATGTTTTGATTTAAAAAAAACAAGACTGATTATGTCTAGAGTCTAAACATAAATGCCCAGACAGACAGAAAATTTAGGCACTTGCATTTCCAGCAAAATTTCTCTGTTGCCTCAAGAAATGGCCCTGAATAGCTCCATCACATCATAAATAAATGGCATAGCTCCCATCTCACTCCGAAGTCCAAATGGACTTCCCTACAAGACAGTCTCAAGTCTGCCTACTAGACTTGAAGTAGAATGGGAGCAGCATTGTATTTTCACTGAAAGCCATTGCTAGAAGGAGTAGGGGTGTTTTCTAACCAGCTAGCTATTACATCTCTGTAATCTCTTATTACATCTCTTGCATCTCTGAAAAGTGTCTCAACCAGCAGATTGTAGATGATACTAGCATGGATACAGGAGAAAGAACACTGAATATCTTCTGTTGAAGCTGTTCAGAGAAAGACTGGAGATGAGGAAGAAGCGAAGTACACATGCGTTTCAGCATGCACAAGTACAAAGCACTCTCAAGACAGTTCTAGTTCTTGCTTTAAGAACACGAGTTAAAAATATAACAAATCTCTCACATACCTACACAAAACAAAAACCCCAAAGTTTGCCAGAACACGGCAAATGCAAGATCAACTTTCCTTATGGAAGAAAAAGGAAATGAACACAGCCTCCCACATCCTAGTAAAGTACTGTAAGCCCAGCGAAGAAAATCCTGTGTGTTGTCTTTGTCTGTTTCACATGAAAAACATAGACTCCCTACAGAAGCTCAATGGCAGCAGAGAATTCGGTATGCATGTTTTGAGAATAACTATTAGATCAAGCCCACTAAGCAACAGAGATAGAAGAATAATCATTCTATTCATCCTAATGAAGCTCTGGTGCCAAACAGGTGCTCAGCTGCTCTGTGCTTCAGAAGCAGAGCTCTAGAACAATGAACCCTGAAGTTACAGTAAAAATGCAATTTTCTACAGAATTTGGACACCCTCAGAGTTGTGTGGAAAACTGAGGAACCACATTTTGGAAGTAGGCACCTAAGTCTTAGTGGGTGAAAAAAGTTCAATTTTTAGAGGATTCTTGTCACAGAAATTTGGTTCAGTTTTTTAAAAGTTAGAAGGAAAATTCATTAGAATGAAATAAAAAACAAAGACATCTAGTGATGCCTTTTATTATGAGAGGATAACTCAAACACTAGTATTTTTTTTCCTCTTTTTTAAACCTAATTTTAGTATAATTTTTTTTCCTTTTTTATTTATTTATAACATTTATTAAGGATTTGGAAGATTGTGTAACAGAAAAAATGTTTTAGCCATGATGCCCTGAAAATATAAATGATGTAATGTAGAAATATTTTTACTAGATTACATGATACAGATTGGAGATAGGGATAACCAAAACCACACATAAGCCTTGAGGCGTACAAGCTATAACACAAAGCTGTTTTGATTTCCATGCAACTGATGATAACGTAAGAATACTAGAAAACAGAAGTAAACAAGAACATGCATCACTACAAGAAGGAAGAAATTACTAGACTTACCTCTAGTGCATAACAAACAGGTTTGTCTCTACCCAGTTTGTAAGCTATTGTGGTTAGAAGACCATGCTCTGAAAACACAGACTAAATGAGGAAAGGGAAAAGAAAAGGAAAATCATGAACAGAGGCAAAAAATATTTAAATAAAAATATTCAAGTGATAATAAACAAGAGAAAAAACCTTCACTGGAAAATAAAATGAACTATGGAAAGTTTAAACAGAGCAAATGATCAGTCATTCTAAATAAACACCTAAGATAGAACCTTCAGATCGCTGGTGTTAATTCTCATTTCCACAAGCTGCCTCAGATCTTTCCAGCCTCCTTATAGCAAAGAATTGAGGGTTTTTAAAGATGTGAATGAGAAATAAGTCAGACCTTTGCATTACTTATTCAACTACAACTACAAAGAAAAATGGGAGAAAATGAAGGAAGAAATAAAATAGCCAAGAGAAGGAGAAAGGTTTGTGGTTAAGTAACACAATACTCAGTATTTTTGTATGAGAATAAGAAACATATAAAAGGAAAGAGTAACAAATTTGATATGAAAAGTTCTTTTTGGAAATTTAAGAAGCTAGGAAATTAAGTCTTACTGAAAACACCTTGAACAAATTATTACTTTGTATTCTTTAAGATTTTGGTATGCACTTTTCCTTTTTTCTAGCAATGTAACTGTTGCTAATAAGTTTAAGAAAGTCTAATATATAGTTGCACTCAAGAACTTAAATAAAGATTGTAAATAAAAAGTAAACACCTAAAAAAATGCAACTGACCTTCTGACCTGTATTGCACAGCAGGAAACATCCTGTTCCATACCTAGCGCGAAAGCAAGGGAAAGTTAAAACAAAGTTGTTTAAAGGATAACCTGTTACTGCAATTCATGAATCTGACTCCGCTGTGGAGAATCAGGACACCACATTCTGCCCCTTGGAGGTTAGGTTACCATTAACTGATGATAAAGCCATCCTCAAAGCTGATTAAAAGCAGTCTGCCACTGAAAAATCTAGTCTCACATCTCTCTGGTAATTTCTTGTATAATACTTGATCAAGGAGCAAATACCTTTGAAACTAAGTGTGAATTCCTCTTTGGTGGCACTGTTTACCTACTTCAATTTAAGCTGATTACGAAAGCTCCTTTATAAAATAAATACTTCACAACATTAAATTTAAGCTTTTAAAGGGGAAAATTTAAGAAACACTGATCCTATCACAAAGAGGAGGGATTTCTTTAAACATACTCAGTTCAAAAATTTCTAAAAATGGCATGTTTCTCATTTGAAGACCACATGTATGTGTGCATATGCACACGTATAAGGACACAGTCTAGTAAAATGACTACAAAATACTTGTAATCCATTCTAACCTATTCTAAGAAATTATGAGTTTCCTACCTTTTTAATACCCTGAAAACTAATAACTTAAAATAGTACTGAGAAGGTCTTCAGTTATACTTGGAGAGAAAAAGGGTAAAGCAGTAACACAAATAGGTTAAAAAAAATATCTCACTTTTACCTTTTGGTTTAGCAGGACTTTTTTAAAAAATTCTCTTGTGTTACAAAGTATTTCTTATCAAAATACATCATGACATTATTACTTAGAACCATGTTTGGTTTACTAAAATAGAAGGCCATTAACCATTAAATTTGTGTATAAATATAAAAGATAAAGTGAAGATTAATTGGCAACAAGTATAGATTAATGTGTAATTAAATCTGTGGAAGTCCAATACTGTGTATGTACCTACATGCTCAGTTAAGCATATGGTTGTAAATGGAACAGTAAAGTCATTTAAGCAGAGAGCTTTTCCTCAAATGAATGTTTGATTACAGCAGTTGCCTGACTTAACTGATCAGCTATTTTAAACAAGGGACACTAAGAGGCTGAGAAGTAGAAAAAAACAATGTAAAATTCTACACACTGAGCTAGACACAGAAGAAAAACCGAAGACTGCAACTGAAATGAACTTTTCCCATCTAGCAATGCTGTGGGTTTTTTGTCATTCAAGTCTATGCAATCTAACTTATACAGCCTGTATTTGTTTAACTTTAGGTCACAATTTAAATGATACTGCAACTGTTTTAATCTATGTTTTGGAGAATTTTAAAATTAAAAGCCTCCTATCAAACAGAGATATTTCCTCCCAGTGACTTTGTTCCAAAATATGCCTCACAAACCATTTAAATTTAATATCTCCACTATTTTGTATAAAATTTAGGACACTGTTTACTTTGTAGGTCAAAACAGTCAAAGGTAGAGCTGTAGTTATGCGGTAATTACAAAAGCATTTGGCAGTTATCTTGAAAGAGAACATAAAACTAAATTCAAAACAGAGCAGTGATGTACTGTTTATCTTACAACTTTCATGATAACTTACGTATTTTTTGCCTGCCCATCTTGAAAACACATTTGCCCAACAAGAGCTGCAGACTGGTCACCCAAGCACTGAAAACAGAATCACATGCACGAAAAAGGTACATGAACAGATATATTTAGCTATAACTCTAATCTTTTAGGAACACGTGGGTAATTGAAAGTGAAAAAAATATAGAGAGACAACCTGTGCTTTTTACTATTCTTCCCTTTGTAAGAAGTGCAAATGAAATGTGTCGTGCTACTTACGGTGAACAAGTTTAAGAAATCAAAATTAAAATTTACTATCTTTATGAATGTTCTATTGGAAAAAGAATTAGAATCTGCCCAACATTTCTGGATTATGTATATACTAAACTCCCTTTACATATAAAGCAGAGCTTGCTTCCATTTTGTAATGTTACCCATTTACTTAGAGATCCTGTATTTCCAACAGCACTACACATAAGTATTAAAGCTGTTAGCTATATTTCCACAGCCAGGCCTTAACTTAATAATGAAGAATCCCGTCAATTAATAATTCAACTTCAAAAGTTTACTTCATGTTTAGCATGAAGTAAAGAACCATTAACTTTATATGTAGCAGGATTCACCCATCTTAAAGCTTTTTCTAGTGAAGATATGTTCATGCTGTATCAGGTTCTCATGCTAGAATCTAAGTTGAAGTAGGACTTACCCCGGAAATTGGTACACCTGTCAAAGCTCCAGATTTCTGATTTGCAAAAAGAGAAAGAAAAGCTTCAAATTAGCTTTCAATGAATACTATTTAAGGCAACAAAAAAAGAAGCTAAAATTGTAATGCTCAAAGGAAAACAAAGAAGGGTCACGTAAGCAACATGGTTCAGTTCAGGTGTACATTGGACTTCAGCTTAATGCAGCTCATACCTAAAATGCTAAAAAACAGAGTGGGAAATTTACAGGTATACTTTACGTCACCTCAACAGTTCTTAACATAAATTTCATTGAAATCATAGTGTACAGAAAACTAGGTTCAGTGTAAACTGTGCAGTCAGTGTCAAGTACAAAATGCAAAAGTGCAAAATGGTAAAGTGACTAGAAAAAAATGTGATTGTGATGATACACTTAGCAAAGACAGATGCCTCATTTTAAGATACAGCATTTTAAGTCTCATATAGAATTTCTTCCAAACACTACCATGCACTTTTTCAGTTGCATTCTTGTAATACGTATAATAAACTTATATCCTAACAACTTTTACTTCTTTAAATTGTTTCTTTGCGCAATTGTGAAAATTCAGTGAAGCCATGCAAGTGCATTTCCAATATGAATCTTTTTTTTTCTTTAATTCTCATTTTCATTAACTGGATTTAAGGTGACTGAGTTTATAAATGCACTACAAAACTCTGCATGAAGCTGATGTTTCACTATAATAGAACCAATATTTGTAGACTGGATGGCCTGCTTTTCTCATTTGTAAAATGAGACAGTCAACATTTTTTAGCCAATAGTTGTATTTTTTGCTTCACTATAAGAAGAAATATTCAACAGCCTGCAATTAAAGGCAAACCTATACATCAAGACTATATTTTAGAAACAACTTTGGCATGAACTCCAATTTTAATATCTCAAATTTGGAAACACCCGCCAAATTTGTTCACCTAGAGAGTGTGCTTTTACTAATCCTTAAACCAATGGAAATGCACAGTATCTGAATAGAATGGATAAGACATAGGTGGTCAGCCTAATGGAAGCCTCTACTCACCAGGCTAGGACAGATTTTCTACAGTCAGCAAAAGGAAGAAAAAGAAAAAAAAATGGAAAGAAAGAGGAAGAGAAACAGAAATTCACATTTAAAGTGACCAGCTATTCTGTTTCAGTTGCCAGGTAGTATCTTTTTCCATTTACCTCAGTTATTCAGCTTAATACAACTCACTCTCATCTGACCTTCACATTAATAAAAGTCAGCAATGACTTCTAATGCCATCTCCATTAACAGATTCACAAAATTAATTGCATTTCAGGCAAGTTAGAGTTATATTTTAAATAAAAGTCTCATAACTTGTCCTAATTACAAAATGCTTGTATGTTCTTAGTAAACAGCAGGGCAAAGTATCAGGAAAAAAAAAAGTAATATGACAACATCCAGTTTATCCGATTCTGAGGCTAACAAATTAGATGCCACTGTATCAGAAGAGTTGGTATTGCATCAAAGTAAACTTGAAAATTCAGGTCCATGATAACAATTAATGATTTACTCATAAGTAATGTCCAGAGCTGCATTGGAAGCAGTGTGATTAAAAAGACATCACAATAATCCAAAATATTTTTTTTACTAAATGCTATGTAAATATACATTACAAGAGATGTTTATTTTTCAAAAAGAATGCAATCTAAGGTGTCACCTGTGATTTCCCAGTTCACAGAAACTGACTAATCTTGCCTTCAGTTATGTGGAAATAAGACATTACACATCTTGTCCGGTCTTCCTAGGTAACGAAGACTTTCACAGCAACTTTCATCTCTACTTTTCAATTGTATAAGAAGTAAAAATATTGTGCTCTAATAACAGCAATCTCATTCTTTTAATCTACTGATTATACACTGCATTCTGATGGGTAGCTTCTAAACTGATAAGTAACTGTAATAAAAAAAATCAAATTTTTATCCTGATCAAAAAAACTCTCCCATTTTGTTATGTCTACTTGACACTTAAAAGAGGAAAAAAAAATATTCAACTTCATATAATATCATACAACAGTTGATAATGACATACTAATCATAAATCAAACAATACTGGTCTAGAAAAATCCATTAGTCTTAATCTACGGAAATTCTGTCCAATCTCTATTGATACAGTTATATTTTTACAAGATTCACACACACACAAGAAAACATACCATCAGGCCATAAATCTCAGAGGAGCTTCGTACTTTTGGGAGTATTTCTACAGGAATATCAAAGAACCTGAACACAATACAAAATAATTTATATGTATAGCCAGTGCTAAATCATAAAGCATTTTGCATTTATTTTCTTAAATAAGTTTAAGCTCTAAAGAAAAAAAATCTGTAGAAGGAACTTTGATTTCTGGGGTTTAATGCATAACTATGTATTTTTCCACTTGCTACAGTATATGACACTGCATTATGGAGCAAAACAGCATATATTTGAATATTTTGAAGACATATCCAACTCTTTAATGTGGGAAGTCATTCCTCTTCCAACAATATCTTTATGATATTGTTGTTAATAAGTGTACATTTAAAGTACAGACATTATCATTGTAACTGTCTTACAAATTTGATAAAGGAATAAAGAAATGACTAAATGTCATTGTTTCCATGAACCAGTCTTCCATCAACAGCAAAAATCTGCTACTTTTAATTAATATAGACAGTTGTAATTTAGAGAATCTTAGAGTTGTCTAAGATAGAATCATAGAATTGTCTAGGTTGGAAGGGACCTTAAAGATCATCTAGTCCAACCATCAACCTAACTCTGACA
>JAOXNO010000001.1:123934283-123947028 GCA_028565335.1 Limnodromus scolopaceus
GGTGGAGAGGTGGGGGGCGGGGCCGGGAGGAGGCAGGAAGTGGGCCGGAGGCGGGGAGGGGGTTGGGATCACGTGACTCCGGCCGGGCGGCCGTTGGCGTGAGGGGGGCGGTTGTCGGGCTGAGGGGAGGCGCGGGAAAGCTGAGGTGTTTCCTGAGGGGAGTCCCTGTCGCTTGGCGAGGGCTGTGCGAGGCGCCTGGCGTAACCTGCCGAACGAGGTCCCGGGGCCACAGTCCGGGGTCGTGCGTGTCCTGCGGCGGCGTTCCCCTGGGGCGAAACCTGTTTCGCTTGAAATGGGGGAGAGCGGCCGGCATTCCCCGGTGCTGCCGCTCTGAGGTGGGATGAGCGCTCGGGAGGTGACAAGCCGGGGTGTCGGCTGGAAATGTTCCGTTCAGAGCGCGTATTGCCGAAGAGGCGTTCAAAACTGAGGCACCACGGCCATGTCATCGGCCGGAAAACGTTAGCAGCCTCGAGGGGGCTTGTTTCAGAGCTTTACCCTGCATCAGGCAAAAATAATCATTAAAAAATGTAATCTTGGCCCTCCTTCCTTCCTGTGTGTTGGTAACTAGTGCTTCAAGAAAAACTGCTGGTGTTGCAAGACCCGTGATAGAATTGCAAAAGCTAATAATGCTGACTAAAGCACATGAGAAGTTACCTAGTAACACATGTTGCCAGTAGGTCAGCCCCCACAGACGCCAGTAAATAGATTTGTCTTTGTTGTAACTCCGCATTAGTGGTAGTTGTCCAAACTCATGGTGTTTTGTCGGCATCGCTGCCTGATAAGCAAAACCTGATTGCTGGAGCTTGGTAATGTTTTGCGTGACATCTTACCCAATGCTTCTGACATATCCTTTTTTGTTTGTTAGTACTTCAGCTGGCATCTAGGAGCCTCGGTTGGGATGTGAACAGTGCTATCTGCTAGTGTGTAAGAGACAGCAAGGGATTTAGTTGCAGCCCATAATTAAAAAATCTATTTTCAAGAGTGAGAGTAATGGAATGCTGGAACCACTTGCCAAATAGCATGAAGGCTTTTCTGCTATTCTAAAATTTTATAACTGGCTGGTGTTTTTTCTTAAAACTTAAGCTGTAGTTCAGGGATCAATTTGCTCAGGGACGTGCTGCAACCCATAGAGGAGGATCCACAGCAGGTCATACTAAAAGGTCATTAACGATCCCTCCTGGCTTGGCAAGAGACGTCCCCCACCTACTTTGTCATGTTGTCAACTGCAGTTGACTTGAAAAGCTTATGCAAGACTACAGCATCTCCACGTAGATTCAGGGAATTAATCTCATGGAACCTTATTTAAATCTGAATTCATTAGTATATTTGCTAGGAAAAGTGTGGGGTTTGTGTTATTTCTTTTGTTTCTTTTAAAAACTGCCATGTGGTGGGTGTACTGAACATATTTTAACTCAAGGTAAGACATGACAACATGACAACTTTCTGCAAATGTTGAGGTCTCTCAGGATCCAAAAAGGGAGAAAGCAATATCGTGACTGATATTTCTGCATAACATGAAATTAGACTGCAACTATGTAAAATTTATAAAGATCACTGAGTTACAGAAATTTTCTAGGAGGTGCAGATCTACCATTTTCTTGGGTATTCTTTAGCAGTGCCTGTGTACTTTCATAGACCCGAAACAGGCGGGGTGGCAAAGGTAACCTATGCCATTTCTTTAACCTGCAACAGATATGAAAATGAGATAGACAAGAGGGGGAAAAATTTTGTCCGAAACTAGAAAATATGGACGGAGGGGGAATAGCTTATTCTTCCTAGCTCATTGAACAGTGTAATCTCCCTTCTTTTACGTTTCTATTCACTGTTTGAAGAGAACAGGTTTTTTTCCAGTGGTATTTATTTTACAATACGTGAGCATTACTATTTGCAGAGTTATTAGTACAGATAGTGGGCACTGTCCCAAGGAAGCTGACTACAGGGGAAGGAAGGGTGGAGCTGGGGCCTTACCTTTATGGTCAGACAGTGTGAGGCTGTACTCTGCCGAGATAGTTTTAAAGGAATTAGCTTCCTTTAAAGGAAGGAGCATGGATATCTGCGTGGACTAATTTCTTCTGCTTCTGGCTCGGATCTTGCTGAGGCAAGTCTGCACAATGCAGTTTAAGTTGTTAGTTATTCTACTCCCCAACTGAAGAACATATAATATGGGGAAAAAAAAAAACAAAAACAAGCTCATATCTAGCAAGTGCTAGTTGGGAGCCTTGTATATGTCATTGATGACAGAGAGATTTTGGAAGTTAGATATACTTACTCTAACAATCTCAAGCCTGGCAGAAATAATGGGGGCTCCCATTGTTTTTGGAGAATTTAATGATAACAGAGTTGAATTCAGTTCCCCAAAATATTACATTTATGACAATGGCACTTGTTTTCAACAGCCTGTGCAATGTGGGTTCCTGCGAATGGTGCTTTTGTTCCACAGGCAGCTTTTTGAACTATTTTTCTGCAGTCTGGGCTCACATGGAAGTTTTCACCACCCCTCCGTATAGCCCCACTTTTCTGGGGGATATTTTAAGGCAGTGAACACATTTGAAACACATTCGTTAAGCACTTAAAACGCATTTTTCAGGGACAAAATAATTTGGTTCCTAAAGAACTATTTTCAATGACAAGTAAATCCATTTTGCTTTTGGTTTGGTTTTTTTGTTTGTTTGTTTGTTTGTTTTGGGTTTTTTTTTTCCTTCTCAGCAGAATGGAGGGATGTTGGTAATTACATTCTGCTTTTTCTGGCTGATTCTTTTTTATTGACCTCAAGTTAAGGACAAAATGTGACTGTGTCAGGCTACTCCAACCATGTGATACAATGTGAATTAAAGAGTGGATGCCAGAGGTCCCCTCTTAGTGGCAGAGGGCTTGGCAGTCAAATCCTGCTCTTCCCCACTAATGTCTGATCTTGGTGTTCCCCCAGGAAGAGCTGAAGGCAAATATTTTGAACTAGCCTGGAACAGGTGTAGGTATAGAGTGTACAGTGTGCCAGGGTAACAAGTCACGCTGTCATGTACACCCTTTTGCCTACTGGGAAGATGAGTGGTATGTGTGAGAGTGCCTATGCCTGCACATGGGGATAAATTCAGCCCCTCTCACTGGCTCAGAGGGCAAACACAAACAGATCATGACCTTGGCTGCCAGTGCCCTTACATTTATATAGATCCTCTGCAGCAGCCGTATGCCGGGAACCTTTTCATAGGTCCAGAGGAAGGCAATTAGAATGAGGAATCCTACGTTCTGTCTCCTCAGTTTATTTTGGAAGGTGTCCACATGTAGTACTCTGTCACCATTTGGCAGGAACAGTTTTATTGTGAAGCCATGACTGCGGTGATGCAACGAATGTCTCGCAGGATGTGTTTTACTTCTGACCTGATATTAGACAATAGTTTTCCCTGAATGACATTTTATATTTAGAATCACTCTCACACTGTTCAAACCCTGAGCAATCGTTGTTGCGGTTGCTGTCTTTCTGGTGGACAAAAATAAAACTTAGACGAAATAAATTCACATTTTAAAGACAACTAATACTAAGTACTTTGAAAAGCAGTTATTAAGCCATTAAGTATTTACATATATACATTCAAATAAAAATAGGGAAATCAGAAAAAAAAAAACAACTAAACAAGAATTTTATATAGATAAGAGTAAGCATCCTTGGGAATTAAAATGAATAATTCAGAGAAAAATGAATACTTATTAGTGGTATAGTAGATGCTCTGTGCTTCCAAATCCTTAACTCTGAGATTCTTGGTCTTCTAGCTTCCGTATAAAAATATGGCAACCTACTGCAAAATTTACTCCTGAAGAAAAACGTACACTGCTTTGAAGGGAAGCATTACAACTGAGTTACTCTTCTACTTTTTTTTTTAACTTATTTTTATCAAATGAGTTAATCTAGTTCATGTTCCATAAACAGATGCTAGGACCAATTCTCATTGGCTCATTCTGTTCTTTACTTTTGCTTTCAAGTTAGCAGAGGCAAGGCAACTGCTGCTCATACAGGCCATATTTTCACATGTATCTTTTTTGCTTAATTGAAATTTCTATGTATGATAGCAGGATTAGAGAAAAGGTGAATTGCTCTAAATACTGATATTTGACACTTTTGTCTCTAAATCCTAGCTCAGGATTGAAAATTTACTGATACGCATTCCAGGCTCTGGCTTCCATATATGGTGAACACATTAAAACCAAGAAGCAGCGGTGGAATTGTATGAGAACCCTGAGACTGACACTACACTGGATTTAAACAGATTCTGGTAATCCTGAGCTCTCACATCATGCAGAAAAACTAAAGCAAAACAGAAAAAAGTAAAATTTCAAGTGAGAGGTGACATACGTCCACAGAGAGTACAGAAGGATAGTGTTTATTAAAACATACCATCAAATCTATGTTCATTTTCTAGAAATATACTTAATTATGTCCAGGAAAATAGGTATTTCATATACTGAAGAAAATATATCCTATACTTTCTGTTTTCTGCTTCAGTTCAGTTATTGAATGTTGAATTCCTGTGCAACATCCTGAGAAAGGGCATTGAGAATTTAGTACTGATTATTATATAGTGGTCTAGCCGTTTACTCTAAGTAATTATATGGCCTCAGGATCTGTACCTTTCTTTGTCTGTGAACTTCAAAAGCTTTTGATGTATTATTTCTACAAAATCTCTTGTGGAAGTGTAATGCTTCTAGCATTTCTTTACAGATACGGAGGAAGGCTCAGAGCAGTTAAATTACTGGCCAGTGGTCACGTAGCAAGTCCTTAGCAGAGCAGAGGTAAAGGGGAGCTTTCCATCAGGTCCAAAGGCACTGCATTCCTTAAGCCACTGTGTTTCTCAGGAACCAGTAACTACATTCCTGTTGACTCCAGAGAGAAAAGGACTGAGTAATCTAATAATAACCAGCAGAGGCAGGATTCCATAGAGTAAGTTGAGCTAGCCGCACGTAGGTCCTAAAAGATGATCTTTTTACCCCTACCATCCTGCTCCTGGCTGCCCACAGTTTCTGCTTATTGTGCAATGGGTCTGGTTTTTGTTGGATCCTTTCTTGAGTTGTCTGAGCTCATTAATATGGCAGAAAACATACCCAGACAAAATAAAAGCAGATTGTTTTCTGCCAAGAAGCTGAATTGACTCACTTGCTGTAATGATTGCCAGAGCTGGTGCAAAAGCAGAGCTTTTCACAGCTAGGAGCATGGGAAAGGTTAAGAATAAGTAGGAGGTGATGTGGAGGAGACTAGGGACAGCATGAAATATTCAGCAACTGCAACCTCTTAGATTGCCTCAGCTGCTCACGGACCTTCAACCTCCATATCATCAAATCTAATGTTAGCTTTCTGTTGGGAAACTCTGGAGATTTTAATGGCTACACTATCGTCGTGAAGACTGAACTATACTGTCTGGTTTTGAGAATAGCTTTAATATGTTGCTGTTTTCAGTTTTACATCACAGAACTAGCGTATCTCACAAAACTGATGGGAGAGCTCAACTTTACAGAGGTCTTCTGGAGATTCTTTATGCTCTGGTTATATCCTAAGGCACAATGATGTTAGTTACCTGTAGCTACCTAGATGGAGGACATAAAGGAGATGGATCCAGTCTCTTCTTGGAGGTGCACGGTGACAGGGCAGGAGGGAAGAAACAACAGTTGCAGCACATGTAATTCTGTTTGGATGTAAGAAATGGCTAGAAACAAGCAACGTTTTTTTTTTTTTTTTTTAACTTTCCCCTCAGTTGGAGTTGTCAAGCACTGGAGCAGATGCCCAGAGAGGCTGTACAATCTCCTTTCTTCAGGTTACTAGAAATGCAGCTAGGCAAGGCCTGAATAACCTGCCCTGACTGTGCCTGCTTTGAACAGTTGATAGAACCAGTTGACCTCCAGAGGTTCCTTCCAGCTGGTGTGATTCTGTGATTCTGTGATGTTTTTTGAGGGCAAGTGCAACAAGCGCTCGGTACTGAGTACCTGTAGCCGTGCTCCAGCTGTACTTCCTTTAACTCCACGAAAAGTCTGCAGGTAGACATCAGCTTTCAGTACCTCTCCATTTGTAATCTAAGCAGAGTTAAGTGGGAACATGAAACAGAGACAGAGGAGAGCATGAAGTTAGTGAACTAGTAGATAACAGTTCTCAAGAACTTAAGCTGCGACTAAACAACCTCTTTTCTTTCCTCGGGAAGTACTGCATGCTAGTTTCCATGTGACATGTCTCCAAGCAAAATCTGAAACAATAAAAGTGCTTCAAGAAAACAATGACCTCAGGACTGCCTCCACCACCTGCATCATTTCCAAATGCTTTAGCAGTTGTGTAGCACTTCATAGTTTAATAAAGAAGCCATAAGGGGCCATCCTATACCTTTTGAAGATGGAGACAGTCCCAAGGTCATTCTGAGACAGTCATTCACTGATGTCATTTTTGCCCTAAATACCCAAATTTCAAAATTTTCAAAGATACCTTTGTGGGGCTGGGTGTTAGCAATAGGAATGAATGATATCAGAGAGCATCTGAAAGTTCTGAAATACAAGAAGGCAGAGCCCCATGGGTATCCAAGGAGCACGGTGATTCTTCCATTTTAGAGACCGGTGGACTGAGAAAGCATACAATTTCAGCTAATTTGACAGTAAATTTGGCTACATTCTTACACACAGGCATGATACGCGTGTGAAGGAATTACCCATCAGGAAAACGGGCCTGTTAGAACGATCTTCTGTAAGCACCTAAGTGTCACCTACATTGCAAGTGGAACTGCTGATAACTGCGATGGTGACTTCCATACCCAGGTCGTCAAGGACAAGAAAGGCAAATCCCAACCTCAGATTTCACAGTGTCAAGGAATTTCTTGCCAGAAGAGGAGCATGGGACATGCCTTTCCTTCAGGCTTTAACTTATGCATCAGTTTTTAACAGCAGAGGAATGGGTAGAAATTGCTACTAGATTAATAGTTAAACAGGTATATAACCTACACAGACATTTCAAAATAAAGGAATGAAGGCCTAGGAGCAAAGATTGATATAGTAATTGGATAACCCAGACTTAAGAGTTGCTGCCAGATTAAAACTTGCCCTATTTTTAGGGCTCTAATCATTTTATATATTTTTGAGTTTTCTAGCTATTTTGCTAAATGAAAGAAGAGGGTGGGTATTTAAACATAAACTCTGTAGTCCCAGCAAGGACCTGATATGTCCAGTCCAATACTTCTGCAGAAGATCACCAAGTAGGTAAGAAGAGTCCAGTGGAGACAGATTTCTAGGTGAAGACATTCTGGAGAGATTGGGTGTTGGATATCATCCTATAAACCTTGTTCAGTGTTGCTGACTCCTCCAGCAGTACGATAACATTTGCAAATATCTTCTACAAGAGTTTATGAAAACACCCTGAATTTATGTTGTGAATCTAGGGATTCTGTATGTAGGGTGAGAAATCTTTTCTGGCTGATATTGGCGATAAATGGGCCATTTTAATGAAAAAAAAAAGCAGTGTTTAGAAGTGCAGAAAAAGACAGCTTTGCAGAATTTGGGACTGATGAGCACCACTGTCAGGACAGAAGAGGCAGAACATCTTGTGTGAGAAGCATCCCTGCTCTGATGGAGTTTGGGTTCTAGGAAGAGGAGAACGCCGGACAGTCCTAGCCTTGATGTCAGGAGTAACCCTGCTCCATAGCCTTCCCTTTCTGAAGGGAACAGTGTCAGTACTTTCCTAAAAGGCTGGACTGAGAGATGTAAAGTTTCAAGTGCGATTCTAAAGGACTCCTGGAGACTGAGTCCCGCAGAAAACCTAAAAGGTTTTCTTCCTAGTAACCTTTTAAAAAAATTATTTCTTTCAGTAGTACTAGCTCATGTGGCAGGAGCCGTAAACAGTTCTGGGGCTGAATCTAGCCAAGCACACAGACCTTCTTTTCTTCTTTTACTTCTTCAAGGCCTTGCTGTTATTGGTGAAGAGCTTTGAAGACTAACCTCGAACCTCCTGAATTGGCAACTGGCTATTGAGAAACCAAATTTCCTTAGACATCTTCAGTCAACAGTCAAGATTTGGGAGGAATTGTGGAAGGAGATGTCAGTCGAGGTCTCAGTTTGACATGCTTCCAGAGACCAGGGTACAAAAAGAGTGATTCAGAGTAATGGGTCCTTTCTGATGCCCAGGTCTGACACTGACGTGGTTGCACACACCAGCAGGAGCTATTCCTGAAGCTTGCGCTTTACATTTTGGCGTGTCCTAGGTGCAAAGGAGTAGAGACAGACACATATAATGCAGGAGTTTCTTTCTGAGTCAGAAAACTTATTTGCTTTGTGAACTGGCAAATATAGCTCACTGGGGACACCAAAATGAACACCAACATGTTTGAACTTCGTAAAAGATGCCTTGATATGTTTGAACTGGGAGTTGAATAAGATTTGAAAGGAATTTGGAAGATATTCCATATATTTCTTTCTGGGATTGCCGAAGCAGAACCCCGAAGGTATGTTTATGGGGAAAAAAACCCAACCACCCAGCTCTAGAAAAAAGAAACTCCCAGGTGGAATCAACTAAAATAAACTACAAGAAAAAGAGAGGAAGGAAGCTAACCAAGCTATCAGTGAAGATATTAGTGAAGCTGCCCAAGAAAAAAGCGCTCTTCAGCAACAGAGTACAGCTGAGGTTTTGAGGTAAAAAAAAGCTGTACAAATCCTGAGGAGAGCATGAGAAAGTTGAAACATATCTAGTAGATATCATTAGGGCAAAAAGCCCAGTCACTCAAAGAGGAAGTGGATATGTGGACTGATCTTCAAAGGCTGCATTTGACATTTTGATAATTTACTGTGTGCTTTCTGAGCATCTGCGGAGACTACATATCTTAAGCATTACTTAGGACAGCCAGTCTAGAGAATGCACTTTCCTGGTGCAACGGTGGAGGAGCACAACACACAAAAAGAAGAAAATTGCTCATCTGAAACAGTGACCGGTTCAGCTATTCTTGCTCCTTTACTGGAAGGCGAGGATGACCTGCTCACCACAGTCCTGACCCAGCACAGGAGCCAGCCTGCCGTAGTCCAGGAAACCCAGGGTAATGCTGGTGTTAATACCCACTTCTGTCAGAGCCAGCTGGATTACAACCAAGCCTGAAGGACAGGATGCTAGACCAGAGGCAAACATAAGGGGTGTGTTTCCCTGGAGTGACCATAAGCTAACACTTAGGTATGTGGCGTTGCAGGCAACCGGAGTGGTCAGATTTGCATACTGGATTCTGAAGCACAGATGCTTGTGCAACAGGAGGTGTTTGTTGCAGACTTATATATCCAACGTAAAGATGGCTCCATGTGTGCTATCAGTTATGGCTATTTCAATAGGTTATTATGCAGTTCTGTATGTGGTCAAATTATGTGAATCTTACACACTGGCTGCGTGGTTCTGCAACACCACGTTTCTGTTTTTCTTTAATGTACTTCAAAGCATAATTTCCTGCTCCTGTTTCCCGAGGTAAGTTCCTGATAACTGCAGCACACTGTAGTCATATTATTCCCTCATATTCCAGGGTCTTTGACATTTCAGTCTACCCAGAAGTTGTTCGCTAACAGAATGTACTTATGTATTCATATTGCAGCTACTTGTTATTAACTTCTGTCTAATTCCAGTAATGCTCTTGGTCCATTATCGGAACAGCTTATTCATAGACATTTGGTTCTCTCCAGGCACAACACACTTCTGCAGGAGCAGAAGCTCCTTAGGGGCAGAGTTGAGAGCTAGGATGGAAACTGCTCCAGCTGCCTTGTTTGTGAGTCATCCTGTGAGTACATTAACTTCTAGAAGCTGAGTTGATTCTTCTATGCAGTTTAATAACATTCAAATGACTACAAAAGAGTGATTTGTCTGTATAAATTCCTTAGTGAGTCTATTAGGACAAAAGATAATAAGGGCATAGATAAAGTAATAAGGCTAGAAACTCAGATGATGATCAACACTGTAGCAGTGATAAAATCCATCTACTTACTGCAGCAGTAGAAAAATTGTTTTTCTAATGACATTATAAGGTTCCTATTATTCTGAAATAAATTCATAGCTGACTGTTCATTCTGTACAAGATTATATTTTTGGCATAATAATACAAAGAAATGTAATTGCTAACTTTAGACTCTTGAATACATTAATTTCTACCATATTGTTTGAGACAGGGAGTCAGCCTGAGGCAACACACTGCTCAGTTTGATTTCCTATGCTATAGGTGTAGTTGATTCTTTCTGTTCTATGCAGAAATAGTTACCTGGCTAGTGGCCAAGACACTGCACAGTGAGTGCACCACAGCGGAATGTTTCAAAAACACTTTGGGAAAATTCTTGCTCCCCCTGCAGTCAAAAGACTTTTTTGCAGTGAATTTAGGAAGGAAAGAAGACGTGCGTTTCTGTTGTGGATGCCCCAAAACGTGCTTGATGTTTATGTGTGCGTGTGTTTGTGTTTGTTTGCTTTGCTTTGTCACTGCTTACTTAAGAAAGAACCTAGATTAAAATTTTAACATCAAAATACATTTTTTCTGGATATCTTATCTTTGCTTACTATCTTTATTTGCTGTACTTTTGTAAACAAGATAAACGGTTAGTAAACAAAAGCCTACTTCCATGGTGTATGTTGTACAAAGTTCTCAGATGATTAATGGTGGAGCATGTGAATCTCCTAAAACGAAAGAGGACAGAGAGTATTAGAAATCTCAGAGGCATTTGAAATGTAGGGAAGTACAGTTCTAATTAATTCATAACAATATTTTAAAGCATGATGTGAACTTTGAAAATAAGTGGTAATAATACTAAATAATTATAATTATTACATATGTATGTAATATATGATTTAGTAAATGTCATATATATGTGATACAATCATATATAAAGTTTTGTATAATCATATAATATTTACAGATATATTAAAATAATACCACAATATATGGAAGAGCATGAAGTAGTAAGTGGTTTTCTAAGAGTTTAATGTCATTAATTTTCATATAATATTTTAGGTTGGGAGAGAACTCACGTGGTTACTTCATTACCCTCTTCTAAGACTAAAAAAAGGAACTCCTTTTTTTTTTCATAGAGATTCAGTTATGTTATTTCTGAAGTTCCCAGAGGATGCAGCATCCAAATAAAAGGATTCTTTTTCTGTACCTTCTCCTGGAAGCCTGATTCTTGTTTTCTTTTTTCCTCATCCTCTTTCAAATTTTGTAATAATTAGAAGCCTGATATAAAACAAAGAGCTCTTCTGTGACTGAAATGCTATGTTTTCCTTATACACGTCAGCAGAAGGCTTTCCTTTTTATCATTTTGACAACTGAGACAGTGTATGTGAAACAGGTGATCCCAGCTAACAAAACATATTTCTCATGACAGCTTGCTGGGCAGGAGAGGAAGGATTTAAGGATTGCGTAACGGAATTAACCACTGAACATTTCAGATGCATTAAAGTCAGTTCAGAACTATATATTTTGGCAAATAAAGGAAAGATTTTTTCATCAAAATGGATTAACTATGAGAAGTTATTTTTAGCTTGGAATATTAGCTTTTCTTCAGGCTGGTCCCATCAAATTTGAAGATCAGATTTATACTATTATACAGAAAGTATCTCCTGAAAGAAACACCCTGCAGACTGTCTTTTGGCTATGCAAAAAACCCTCACCAGGTAGACTTTAAACAGCCAGCCTTCCAGAGAAATCTGATACACACTCACTTATTGAGGAAGAGGCTGTTGTGGAAGAAAGGCGAGAAGCTATTTTCCCTGAATGCGTCATGTCCTTCTGCACGTAGAGCGGCTGGTGTGTGGAAACTGTGTTTGTTAGAGAGTCGCTCTGCCTCTCTTTTGTTGACTTGAGTTCAGGGACTTTTTTATAACAAATTTCACTAGTTGTGGGAATGTTCGGTGTACAATTTTATGAGCAATGCTCAGTTCATTCACCTCAGGAGGTAAAGAATGAGGAATTGGAATATGATCTGTCAAAGAAGCAGTTCAAGGGTGGGGTGTCCATTTCTTAGCAAATCTTATAAAATATGTGATAGGATGAGAGGAAACAGCCTCAGGTTGCGTCAGGGGAGGTTTAGGTTGGATATTAGGGAAAATTTCTTCACCAAAAGGGTTATCAAGCATTGGAACAGGCTGCCCAGGGAAGTGGTTGAGTCACTGTCCCTTGAGGTATTTAAAAAATGTGTAGATGTGGAACTTAGGGAGATAGCTTAGTGGTGGACTTGGCAGCGTTACGTTTATGGTTGGACGCAATGATCTTAAAGGTCTTTTCCAACCTAAATGATTCTATGATTCTATGTCTTATCTCAGTAATGCAAATCTCAAGAGCCACTTCCTCTCACCTTTGTGCCTTTAAACATGAGCCATGCTGCCTGCAGCAGATGAGTCCAATAATCTTCTGTGGTTGTGGACCTGAGGGTTGGAGAAGTGAAAAAAAAAGTAAAAGGATGATTTTTTGCAGTCTACAGGTAAAAGAGGTTATCAGTTCCCAAATGGTTTCATAACAATCATTTTTTGTACAGGATAGACAGGACAAAGTTCCCTCCCCACTGCATTACAAAGATACCCACTGTTCCTCATTTCAGACTGGTGTTCATCACATTAGCAAACATTTCACCATTTAAGAGGTGTGTCCAACCTCCTAATCATAAGGAATTCAATTTACCACTTAAAATAGCAAAGGGGATAACTTAGGCACTTTGAGGCAGATTCCTCTCCTCTCTCCTCTCCTCTCCTCTCCTCTCCTCTCCTCTCCTCTCCTCTCCTCTCCTC
>JAOXNO010000001.1:123955591-123976907 GCA_028565335.1 Limnodromus scolopaceus
TAGTTAGAAGAGGCCCAGCTGAAAAAGTAAAATTACTGAACAGAAAATTGGTTCTGTTTTACCTCAAACCAGGACATATGTACAGGAAAATTGATTTATTTTCTGCAGTTATTCTTACTATTAATTTTAACAAAAAGCTATGGAATAGCAGTCCTCTCAAATACTGCCAGTTTATAATTTTTAGAATACAAGCAATTCACATACAAGTGACAGGCAGCTGCCTTCACAGTGCTTAACAAAACAGGCCCAGGCTAAGCAGAGATTTGTTTATAGTGAAACTCTGTGGTGGAGCCTGTAGCTGTACAGAAGGAACTTCAGCCTCCTCTTGTGTTTATGGCAGTGTAGCGTTATCACTTACAACCTATTGAGACACACTGGCTGATTGGCATTGGTGAGCAAAGGTTACTCAGGGGAAAAAAAATTATGAACTGTCTAGTACCGTCCTGTAAATTGGTTCCTTGGCAGCATTTTTCTGTTCTGCTTACATTAGCCAATAATGCACCACATTCAGAGCAGATGTGGACAGCAAAACGGCTGGTGCTGAAACCCTTGCCTTTATGGTAGGTATGTTCTGGGGAGGTTGTTTTGGACTAGCTCCACTGTAGTCCCATGAAAGCCCATCGGGAAACTTGCCCATGGCAAATTTCAAGTATGGTCCTGGTGCCTGTCCTGCTGAGTCTCATCCAAAAGGAATCTGCTTCCTGTACTTCAAGAGGCAAACCAAAGCACAGTGAGGGCATACAACTGACAGATTTGTTTTGAAAATAAACTCTTGAACTGAAATAAAAAAACTAAGGTAGATGTACTTAGGGTCAAAACTAAAGCCGTTTCCTAGAGGAAACTCCCTGGGAGTAGAAGGAAGGTGGTAGAGAAGGAAACAGAGAACTATACAACTTACTTGAAATGTTTTTTCTTTTTTTCTAAGGGTATGTGTGGAAATAACACATTCTCAATACATTGGACCTGCTGCAGTGAAGTACGCTGACAAAAATAAAGTTGGCATGGCCTCAGACAATCTGAGCTGCATTGACAGATGAAGACACTGGCTGAATGACTCCCTACGGTGCTGAAGCTTTCCCCCTCTTCTCACACCTACTCCTGGGTGCAGGAGGCACAGCTCATGCGGGGAACTTTGCGAAAGATGTCAGGTGCCGCTGTGTTGTACGGTCTCTCAACTCATTCAGCTCTGAATCTGACCCTCAGAGCGCTACACTCGGAGCAGCTGACAAGCCACAACGTAAAAATCCATACAGGACAATGCTTCTTAGCTGAGGATAACCCTCCCAAGGTCATGAGTGCACACAGAGAAGGTCACTAGAATAAATGAGTGTCCCCAAAGCCTAGGCTGTCAGGATGTTAGCGTGCCATTTATATGACGAGAAATGACAGTTCTACATCTTCCTTCCATAGGCACATATAGCTACTGTATAGAAACACAGCATCTGACTTCCTCTAGAGCACTGAAAACATTATGGGTGCATGACTGAGAAAAAATAACGGCCACATATTTTTTCTAAATCTAGGTGCCTGAAGGTAAGTCTTAAATCCATATTTAGGTATCTCTATGAAAGGAGATTGATTTTTCAGTGGTTCTGGATAGCTGTGCTTTTCTGGCTGTGGAAGCACTTTTTACTTTCAAAAGTCTGTCCATTTGTATCTTGCTGTTTTTATACGGATTTAGATGATTTAAAATATGTTTTGAAAACTCTCTGAGGACCTTTACAGAAATGCTTTTTTATACTACCAAAGTTACTTCCCAACAGCCTAACTAGAAATATTGAGCTCTTCTGTATATAGAGCTCTGTGGATCTACGAGGAGGTAAAACTACCTAGTGATTTATTTCTTGCTCCCCTCAATACTATTTCAACCAGATATGGAAACACCAAAAAAAAAGTGTTGGACCAGTATACATTTGGCAAGGCCTGAGACTGGTCTGGAGATGAAAATACAATAATGTTACTATTAATGTTAAGCATAAAATAATTGTCTGTTACTACAATAGCTTTGTTTCCACAGGGAGGATTTTTACAGCAAAAATACCTGTTGAGATTTGCATTAAACTGCCAGTTTTGTCCAGTTTCTGTGCTTTTTAGATGCTGTTGATCCCAACATACCATATGACTGGGTAAAATATTATTTGATTAAGCTGTTGTATGAATTAACTAGGGATGTGTAGGTAGGGCCAGACTGACATATGTACTTTTTCCATGCCAATGGCTAAGAAGACTTTGGATTCTAATCCCGATCATATATCTTATCACAGCGAATATTTAGCAAAATTATCTTAATAAAAGCATTGAACTACAACATATTTTCTGGCTGGCAGCGTTGGAGTCTTCTGAGGAAAAAAAAAAGGTCCTCAATAAGGAAGTAAAAATACACTGAGAATGAAAATAAATTTCTCTTATTGTTGCAATGTACGGGTGCCTGATGATGCCTTTTAAAGCAAATTCTGCACATCCTATTGGGATCAATTTAAAGGCTCCAGTTACATCCTTCTGAGAGTACTTGTCCTCTGTCTGTCCTTTGAGGAATACTCCAACAGCAATCTCAAAGTCTGTACACCTCAAACTTGGATGGTGAACTCCCGCTTGCCCAATGTATTTTCATGCACTTTCCCTGCCAAGACAAGCTGCCTGCCTGGGTAGAGCAGGCACTGAGGCACTGAGTCGCACCTCGCGACAGGTTTTGCAGATACTAAGCAAAACCTGATGAACCAGCTGAGCTGTGCCGTTTGGTGGAAGCTGAGATGTACGAGGGTCTGTAGACAACGTGAGCCTGCTGTGAAATGCGTTTCTGCTTTGGCGTCTCACTCTTCCTCCCTATCTGAGATGACAATCTTGACATGTCTAGATGTTTTGCTGTGTCCATTAAAAAGAGACGGGAAGTGGTTGAAATGGGGTACACTGTAAGTTGGCAACAAATGAGCAGTTTCTCTGAGATTATTCTAGCTGTTAAATTTACTAGGTTTTGGGGTATTTTTTTGGTTTTTTTTGGTTTTTTTGTTTTGTTCTGTTTTTTTTTTTTTTAATAACAGTTAATAAAGAGAAGTCCATCTGCCTGGACTGAGTGTGTTGCAATCATCTATTTTAACAGGATGCAGTTTCACAACGAAGTTTCATTTACACATAAAAGAGGAAGCAAGTTCAGCGTGTTGCAGTTCAGCCAGTTATAAAACCCCCTCATCTCCTAAGGGACTTTCTTTCTATACTTCTGTGCTGCAGAGGACTAGAAATAAAACACATGTCATCTTAGAAGTGTATGTAAAAAGGAAATAAAAACAGAACATTGCATTTTGGGGTAGGACAGACTCACGGGAAGCTTTAAACTGGTTAGAAGACAACAAATTTTCTGTACCTGGTCAGCTGCTGTGCTTTTGGAGGTAAGAACTAAAATACATTACATAAATGTATGAAAATATTGCTCTTGCTTATCAAAGTGGCTCAGTTCTGTTTGTGTGGCATCACAGCTGGTAGATGGTAAAATGAAGATGTACTTTTTCTGTTTTGAATGCATGTGCATGTTTGCAGAGTCTCAGCCACCGTCCATATGCAGTTTCTTCTGCCTTGAGAAGTGATGAGAACTTTTCAAAAGTGTCATTTTCACAACCATGACTGACCACGATTGCAATGCAGCTTCAAAATACAAAAAAAAATTGTTCCTCTGATATTTCCAGTCTTTCATATAATTATACTAAAAAAATGTTTTTAGAATACTTTTAAAGCAAGTCTTACCACGTGTGTTGCTTTTGTTATAATTTTGGTATTTTTAATGATCTTTCTGTACATGTTAGTGTACTGTCTAAATAATGTCTTTCAAGTGGAGTACTCTATTTGTAGATTAGAAATAAAAAGAGGCACCAGGATATAAACATGGGCATTATATTAGAAAAAAAGGTTGATGAAAAAAAAGCTGAGACTTCTCTGAAAACAAGATGATGTTAAAAAGTATAAACAAAGAAGTTTCATCATTGTATTTTCATGATTAACAGCAAATTTCCTGGTTTGCTGCAAATTCACAGCTTGACATGGGTACGGACACCATGCACCCTCCCCCCTCGTTTTTATACTCTACAGCAGATGTGACTACTGTTTCAATGCTCATTAGTGCACCATTTCCTTCACTCCTACTGGGAAACCCCTTCAGCCTTTTCTGTCTTTCTTGCTTTACCATTTTTTCTTTTGACTTCTGGAAAGTGTATTCTCTTCTATAAGAATGCACAGAAATTTATTTCCCCTTTTGTTCAACTGCTTAGATAAAAGTATTGCAGTCCATATAGTTCCATCATGACAACAACCAACAACTCATTAAAATAAACACAGGAACCCAGAAACATGAAATGATTTCCACCCCAGAAAGACATAAAAGCACGGTGTAGAAACATTATATAGTCAAATCATCCTTATGAATGTGGAGCCCGATCATCTCCTGCCTCATATTTCACGTTGCTGCTTACAGCTATGGATAAGAGATGTAAAATGCTATGAAAGCAGATCGATGGTGTCCTAAAAGAACTTTGTATGGATGTAGATGATTAAGAAAAATGTGGAAATTGATGAACCAGGCTTGCTCTGCATGAAGTTTCAAGGAACTTGAACTTAAAAGACAGACTTGGATGGGAAATTATTTGAGAGCTCAAGAAGCTGTATTTACATACATTCAGTTTTCATTGTATGTTTATGGAAGCCTGCCCCCCCCCAAACTCCACTTAAAGATACAACAGCACTCAAACACAGTAAAAATGTATTTTTTCTAAATGAAATAGACCAGCTGCATCTGAAGCTCACTTCTATCTATTTAGCATGATTAAAAATGGGTAGACACTTGTATAACAAAAACATTCAATAATACAATAGACATATAAAGTATAATGTGTTCCTGAGGAAGATGTCTCTTCTCACTTGCTTTCTGCAGCCTGTCCTTCAAGGAGATTCCCTCATACTCTTGAAACACAGGACTATTATCCTCTCAAACCTACTCGTTCCCCCCAAGAGAGCCCATATTTCCCTGTGGAAAAGGTACTTCTAGCTGTCCTGCGTCTTTCGAACTGTTGACATGTGAATAAAGAGATGAGCTGGGCTTAATGTTTCCTTCTGTAGGAAGACCAAAAGATCAGAGTGAAGAGAGCTGTGGGGAGAGAACACAAGGGGTTTGGCTCATGACCACTGCTGGAAGAACTTCACAGCACAGTCCCACAGGTCCCAGATATTCCAAAGCAGCAGCAGGGAGAGGAAGTTACATATGCAGCAGGCAGCATTTGGATGCCTGTGCAAAAGCACCCCTCGGCTATTCCTCTTCTCTTCTGCCATGGGCAAAGTGGGCCAACTCCTACATCAAATAGCACCCACTGTTATCATTGAATCATAGAGCAGTCCAGGTTGGAAGGGACCTCAGCCTGAGTTGAAAAGATCATCTGGTCCAACCTTTTGTGGAAAAGGGAGCCTAGATGATATTATCTAGCACCCTGTATGATCATGTCTTGAAAACCTCCAGCAATGAGGACTTCACCATTTTCCTGGGGAGGTGGTTCCAGTCATTAATTGTTCTCACTGTAAAAAATTTCTTTCTTTTATCGAGAATAAACCTCTCCCAATGCAACTTGCACCCATTGCCCATTATCTTCTCCACATGGATCCTTGTGAAGAGAGAGCCTCTGTCCTCTTTGTAGCTCCCTTTAAGTACTGTAATACTGTGATGAGGTGTCCCCCCCGGCCTTTTCTCCAGGCAGAAGAGTCCTACCTCCTTCAATCTTTCCTCATAGGGCAGGTTCACCACCCTTTTGATCATCTTCATGGCCCTCCATTGGACCCTCTCCAGTGTGTCAACAACTTTGTTGACTTGTGAGGAACAGAACTGGATTATCCAGGTGTGGCCTGACAAGTGCTGAGTAGAGTGGGATGATCACGTCTTGGTCTCTGCTAGTAGTGCCCTTGCGAATGCAGCCCAATTTGGCTTTGTTGCTGCAGCGCTGCACTGCTGACCCATGTTCAGCTTGTTGGGCACCGGGACCCTCAGGTCCCTCTAAGCAAGGCTACTCCCCAGAAACACAAATCCTAGTCTGTACTGGGCTCTTAGGTTGTGTCGACCCAGGTGCAGGACTTTGCACTTTGTTAAACTTCATACTGTTATTGCTAGCCCACTCTTCCAGCCTGTCCAGGTCTCTCTGTAAGATGTCTGTCCCTTCTGATGTGTCCACCGCACCACGCAGTTTAATGTCATCAGCATTACCTTTACCCAAGCCAGTCCCGGGCACTGGAGATAGCCCTTATCAAATGGCATTCAGATATCAAAGATCTGTGGGTTTCAGGCATCAAGGAAAGGTTATACTCGTCCATATACACAGCTCATTATACTACCTTCTTCACTCTCCTGATTTTCCTACACTAGCTGCATTGAGGCTTCCTGGTAGCTGTTTCACACCAGCTCCAATGGAAGGTGAGATATGGGTCATGCAACATACACACGCTTGCTCTCCAGCCCATCCTACTCGCCAGGTGAACTCTTGAACTCTGTAATCCGAGATACATATACAAACCTCACTGAAGGGGTCTGTCTGCATCTCCACAGCCTGGAAAAATGTCTCTTAAAATGGGGAAAAAATACTACAGATGTATCCACAGGGTTTGAGTTCCCTCAAGACAGGGAGACTTTGTCATCTAGTAAGTCAGCTAGAACTAAGGTATACTCTGTGATAAAACTTGAACTCCAACTACCAGCAGCACAACTTTAGTGCCATTCAGAGCCTTGCTCAGGGATCTGAAAGCTAGACATACTCAAAACAAGCTTGTTTCTTCTGTGAGTTTCCATCCCCTCCTTTTGCAATGCAAAAGAATGTCCCTTTCCCCACTGAGCTGTGATCCCAGCTGGCACCACTTTCTTTCCGTTCTCCCTAGCAACTTTTCATCTTGCTCAGGTTTTTATATAGGACACAATTTATCATATCTTTTTGTGAACACTTCTCAGGCTTCCCTTAAGAGTTTTGCTTATCCTGAGCCAAGAACTCCCATTCTGTTTGCCTGCTCCCAGAGTCTAATCTGAGGTCTTTATGCACACATTGGCACCATCTCCAAGCATTATAACTCAGCAAATTTGCTGCCACTCAGAAAATACTGGCAGTACCACTGGATTCTCCACGTGGCTTTAAACATTCATCCTGCCTTTAGGCTTTTCTTCCTCTGAAGAACTGAACAAAAACCCCAGGCAAGATATATGAGTTTTTAAGATCATCTGGCAGTAATAAAGACTATGTCAGATAGAAAAGATAGTATAAACCAGACAGTCTTCTCCCTCTGTCTCACCTGGGATCTAGGCTTAGATAGAATGTAGTCAGCTGCCATTGCCAGGACAGTAGCCATGCAAGGAAAAATCTCTTTGTTCCCCTCACTTGCAAAATGCATCAGATCAGAATAGTAAAAGGGACTGTTTTTCCTTGTACAACGGAAGTCATGCAATTATTTTCAGGAAGAGGGAAGTGAAATCTGAATTGAAGGAGCATGAAACCCAAAATACCGAAGAACGTTAAATGTTCTCTGTGCACTTGGTATCCTGGTGTACATGTGTATCTGTGGCATGGAAGGGGGATAAAGAGAAGGGGCATGAGAAAGTAGAATTAATGAACATTGTCATCCTTATCAGATGTAAAATGCAAGAATTAGATGTGACTCAATTGCATGACCAGCTACTGGTAATGATGGAATTGACAGGGGTATATATTATAGTAAGTACTAGGACCTCTAGTATATATATATATGCCTCTCTTTTGAATTCAGGCTCTCGACACCGCCTATCAAAACTCCAATCAGATTTCCTTGTGGAGCTGGGAATAGTCAGATTAGTGCGACACCCTTGCCAACTTCAGAGGGTAAGCTTGTAACTCATTCAGCAAAACACACAGCTCCTGGGCACAATGGAAGCCTAGTCTTTTTGCATTTGCCGGTTCTTTTGTTTCCACTCCTGTCTCAGATAGTGGGTTCTAAAACTCTTAAAATAAGTATTGCAGAATGCAGTGCAAAGAAATGAAACCAATGGTTTCATTTCCCTAATGTCTCACCTTATGACAGAAACAGACATCTGGGGAGTAGGAAAGACAGAAGTGTCACATGCTCCTTGAACGCAATGGGCTTTGCCTATGTTGGTGGAGCAGTGAACAGGCCATATGTTATATTTCCACTCATTTCTCAGAATCCACATTAAAAATAAGCATAGGAATAAGTGTATAACAATTCCAAATTCATGCTAAACGAAGTTAGCGGACACTTTGCAATAAAGCCATCTGGGCCATGGATGACTGGGGGAGGGGAACAGCCTTTGCAATGCAAAAGTGGGGAACAGAAGCAGAAGAAGGAGGGAGATGAGTTGATAACCTAAGTAGCTCTAGCATTTGGCTAAGATTTCTGTGGTGGCATCTTAATCACAGCTAAAACCTAAAGCGAGACAACAGCGGCATACTGGAAGGAATGCCAAGACCCAAACATGATTTTTTCCCCTCTTGTGTAAATAGGTCTCTTTTCATTAAATGTTACCTGCTTGTGGGAAATCTCACACAACTGGCAGCAGCAGAGGGGATCCAGGGTCCAAAGCAACTGTTTGGACACATTTAATTTCCATGAATATTTCCTTCTGAAGGCAGTTTACTCTCCCTACAAGCTTCTTCTTCTTAGTGTGGAAGTGATCTTTTGTCCCCCTGAAGAAAGTGTTTTCTCACGCTGTCTCCTTCCTAACATCTGCGTAAAGTCTATATCCATGCTTAGATAGGATTTAACCAACATTTATTATTAGTGCAGCATCTTGCACTAGCAACTGTGACACATGAAACACTTTACCAAGAGATGAGAGCCATTTCACCCTCGGAGAAGATAAGTCAAGCAGCTGACAGCACCACAGGGTAGCAGAGCATATGCCAGAAAGATGCCACCTCCCCATTCACAGTTTGTGGGAAGATGGTCCCATTCGGGTGCTCCGTCACAGCGGGTGTTTTGAGACAGACAGGCAAACTGTCAAATAACTGGGGCATATGTTCGTATCTGCAGAGACAGTATCCGTTAAGGATTAAAATGATATAATTGGATTAAATTGTAAATGGAGAAAACTATTTGCTATTAAAACAAAGACAAGTTATTTGTTCCTCTATCACACAGGGTAATTTGTACTATAAAAAAGAAAAAGCTTATTTTTATTTTAACTTATTTTTACTTAAGATATACTTTCTCTTTGCTAGACCACAAAATTTCTTCAGGACAGCTTTTGCATTGATCGTCTCCTTGACATCTGTTAAAAAAAAAAAAAAGACATAGAGGTGGACTTAAGAACAATTATGTGGTAGTGGAGCTGCTAAAGCTTGTGCAGAACATTTACTGTTGTACAGATGCATGTGTGTCCTTGCTAGTGAGTCCTGTCTTTCATTACTAACATGTCAACGCAGCTGTTGAGACTGAGCTGCCTGCTTAGAGAGTAGAGAGAGTGACTGCTGGAACCTGATTGTGCCTTTGTAGAAAAGCAATGGAAACTGATTTCAGAGCCGGTGGTGCTCACCACTAGTCCGACAGCAAAGGAGCCGGAGTACTTCTGAAGTGTGCGCTTTCCTATGCATTGCACCGAAATATGTCTCTTCAAAAGTACACCACAGATTTCTACATCTAGGGTAGTCAGTTTAAGATCTTTTTATAGTAGCTGGAGAGTGATAAGCAAATCTAGGGCACAATTCATTTAATTTCGATTTAGGTGTCTAAAACAGGCCAGATGAATCATGCCTCCAAAATACCTTGGTTTTGCCAGTGACATTTTCATGTCTAAAAGTTAGAGACAATTAATTCCATCCTGCTTGGCACGCAGAAGTGCAAAATACTAATTTAATGATCTGAGATTTTTTAATGAAAAAGGAACCACGCCTACAGTCATTGATAAGCCTGGAACAGAAGGGGTGATACTCTCAATATGAATCTCAAATCAACATAGTTCAGAGGAGGTTGAGAAACCACACACAACAAAAGTTGCTTCGAAGCATATGAGAAAAAGGGGGAACCACCTTGGCTTCTTATCAACGTCAAGGGTGAAAATATACATATTTAAATGTAAGCTATTGCAGCACCTATTACCATAACGAACCACTTCTTGTTCCTCTCTTCCCAACTTGCTTGTCATTGAATGTGTTGGACATGCCGTGCGTTGTGTTATACAGAATATGCTTTTATGTGACTGAGTTAAGAGCAGAACAAGGAAACTAGCTGATCGCTTCATTCACTGACTCAAGTCCTCTAGAAAGAGAGAGACACTCTTGTTCATGTCCAAATCGGAAACATCTCTCTGCAGCTAGTAACAGACTTGTGAGTGTAATCACCGCTCAAGGAGTATGTAATGAACTAATGGTTTCTTCTTGTCATTTTTGTGTCCTCTGGTGGTTCCTTTCCTTTGGTGAAGGATGCTGTCGGAAGGTTACCTATACAGAATCACCTATCTTTGTGAAGACCTGAACCCTGAGCTCTACAGCAAGAGTTCGGCTGAGGAAGTGGTGTATGAAATGAGGTCCATGAATTATTCTTCCACGGACGAAGCACAAGGAAAAAGCCTCCTTCAGAGATGCAGATCTGCTGGCAAGTGCATTTCCTCAGTGTGCTCTAGAGGCAGCAAGCACAGCAGAAAGCAGAAGGATAATCTCCTACAGCCTATACAGCAGCCCGTGTCCACAGGGCAGCCATCTCCAGCTGTACATGTCTGTGAGAGGCTGGCAAAGAAAGACACCTACCTGGTTCCGTCTTCCTGCAAAAGCATTTGCAAGAACTACAACGATTTGCATATCGCCGGGGACTACGTGGTGCCAATTAGCTCAGTCACGACAGATTTTGCCTGTGACAGCGGCATAGGCCCCTTCTTGGAGTCCTCAGAGATTCCTCCCCCCATGGAGTCCGTGAGGGTCCCCCCCTCCAGTGACACCATCCGCAAGCCGGTCCAAGGCTACTCCTCGTGCTGGCGGCTGGCAAGCTTAGTGCCCCACCAGCAGCCTCTCTCTGACTCAGCCCTGAACGACTACCTCGAGCAGAAGCTTCTGGAACTGTATAAGCAGTACATCATGGACAGCACAGCAAACAGGGCATCCCCCACTCAGATCCTGGCCTCAGAGCTTATAATGACTAACGTAGATCAAATCAGCACGCAGATATCACGGGAGAGGAATATGGAGACCACCAAGGCCAAAGACATTGTCATTAGCCGCTTTTTACAAATAGCCAGTGAAAAACTATCTTCAGAAATGAGCACACCTAGTCTGCATATTTCCCCATATAGCCACACTAATGCATAGTATTTGAATGTCTGCCATTAGAAAGCTTTTATGTTCTGCAAAGTCAATTTTTAGTTTCTTAAAACATTTTTCTGCTTTATAGAAATGCATTTGCCATCTACCACTTAAATTAAATGTTCCAGTACATATTAAATAAGTAAAAATACCCGTACTCTGCAGCCCCTATTGTGGACCAGATGATTTATTGTGGTGGTGGGTTTTTTTTAAATAAGTTTTTCCCTAAAGGCTCATTTCAGTGAGCCTCAGATATTAAAAGTTTTGTAGAAAAAGGACTAAAAGCATGTGAAACTCTTCCAGGTGCTCAGGTGTTCTCCTTCTACCCCATGTGCTTGACATATCATTTCAGCGTTCCTCTGTCTGGAGTCTGCCGTCCTGCCTCTGGGTCTGGGTGAAGGGAAGGCTGACACCCACGCAAGCACGAGCACAGCCATCGCAGAGCCACAGACGTACAGACTTCAGGATGCCATCTAGTTCATCTGCCTACCCCACACAGCTTTCCTTATGACATCCCTCACAGAAATTTTTCTAATGTGTTTTAAAGATACCAAATGATGGACATTTACAGTTTCTTCTACGCTAACCTTAATTATTTCGTTGCTGTCTTCCTGTTCAAACGTTGCCATCCCTTTTTTGTGAAACAGACTTCATGAGTGGGAGCGCGCGTGTATACCTGTGTGCTTTGCACTGAACGGAACTATTCCAATGGACACTGGTGACCTGTGATGACAGACAGACACCACCTTTGCCAGCTACTTAGAGACCTGCAGCTGTGGAGCAGTCGTGTAGCAACAGCAGTAATAATAAAGGGAATAAGAAGGAAAACTGAAGCGGACTGCTCAGCAGCATGGCTAGCCACTTCTTTTGTTAGGATCGTTGCTGTGTACCACAGGTCAACGTCGTTTAAACCTGATCTATTTATAACAGGAAGATCCTTTTTTGCAAAAGTTCACTAAGTCTTAACAAGAAAAAAAAAAGAGCTGCCTTTTGCCAAGGGCAGTTACCTACTTTGAGTCTGTATAATGTTTAACACGTTGTCAAGCCAACCCATCATTGGCTGAGTTTCTAAGTATCAGTATAATACAAATACTAATTTATAATAAATATTCATAAAATATTTTCATGTTATTGATCCCACAGTGTCATTTTGGCCTTTGTGTTCTTTTTATTTGTTGGGTTTTTTTTTTTGTATACAAGGCATGCCTTTATACATATTTCAAAAACAAACGTAAAATAGGAAACATGTCAGTTTATTCTATTGCTGCTGTCTTTCAGAGATTACTGGGATAGCTTAGTATATTTTCCTGCTTGTGCAATGAAGGGGTATCCAAAAAAGAGTTGCCATAAGAACCTTTGATGTGTGAATCCAGAGACTGTATATCTGTTGCCATAGCAGCCTACCCAAATACTATTATTCAGCAATTCAAGATAATATCTGGCATATAATATTTCTAGACTGTGATCAAATACAATTTACAAATAGAAAAAAAATGCTGTTTTTAAGAGAAAATAACATTTTTAAAGAGAAAATAACATTCATGGTAATTCATAGGCACACACATGTGTTCTGCATGCAAAATCCATTACCATTTGATCTCTCAAATCTCTTGAAACTCTCCTAGAATAAAAGGATACAGTAAAATCTATGAAAGTAGCTTGCAGAGGACAGCAAAAGCGAGCAAATAGAGTAGCTTTTATGTCCTACAGATACAGGCTCAAGCTTTTCAAAACATGGGAGTTTCGTTCCCTCCTCTTCACATTCACTTCGCTGAATTTCGGTAGCAAAAGATGTAGCAGAAAGCAACTTGCAGAGCGGAATGCATAAATCAATAACCTTCCTGAAAGATCTGGCACCTTCATCAGAGAACATAATTGTTCCTTACACTCAACTCTACCCACGGCACAGACTGCATCCTGCGCAAACAAAACAGCATTTTGTCCTCCGTTACGCAGAAATCCAGATCTTGATTTCTCCCCCCGCCGGCAGGGCTGTGACCCAGAGCTGCTCCCTGCGCAAAACCCACGCAGGAAACAGCTGGGGCTGGTGGAGAAGAGGGGCTGAGAGCTCTGCCCAAACCCACCTGAAAACCTCCTCTGGGCTGCTGGGCTCACGCCACAGCTGCTGTGCCAGGGGGCTGCAGCGAGGACGGGGGGGCTCGGCGCTCAGAGGACGGTGCTGTCACAGCAAGGCACCGCCGGGCAGCGGGGGAGACAGATGTACAAAAGCACAGCTCATGCCCACAGAGGGCATGTTTGATACTTACATTCGATTAATCCATCAAGTACAAATGATTCCCTTCTCATGCAGCTTTCTTCCAAGCAAGTCACATAATATAATCATACCTACATTCAAGTAAAGGTTTTATTTCGTGTTGTCAGACTGACATTTATGAATTTTATTCATGGAAGGGCCATAGTCACTGCAGAAACCGATTTATCCCAGAAAGACAACATCAACCGCTTCTTCCCAACATAAGGGTATTTTCTTTTCCCTGCCTAAATATAAATCCCCGTTTCATTTTGAGCCCAGTAGCATACCTGCTTCTCACATGAATTACATACCAACCACATCTCATTATTTGAAGCAGTACAAAGTAGCTCTTGGACTTAAGGCAGTTTCTACACAAACAAATAACTATTTCTTACTTTCCACTGTATGTTTGTATCTCTGTCCTTCCTCCATTGAAAATTAATCTCCCTCTGCACAGGTGCCTCTCTAGGTGTGGCTGTTTTCTGCTAAAAGCACTTGGGTAACAATTCGGCTGCTATTACCATGAGTCAGGTTGTTATCTAAAGCGATTATCATCTTCTCTCTCCTCCTTCCCTCCCCTCCTCTTCTGCCTCAGGGTCAAACGTTTAAAGAGAGAGATCCCAATTTTTTAGTAGGTCTGTTAAATAACTAATTTTTAGCTAGGGGCCCATCATTTCTTGACATGACCTTATCAAAATGTGGATGGAGTCCCGGTGGCTGAGGAATGCGTGTTGGAGAAGAGATTTTGAATTCTGCCCTCACAATACTTCCTAATAACATAGATATCTTAATATGACTAAGATTACTTAAGAAGGCAAAGAAGTTTGTAATGACTATTTCAGTAACTGCTTGGTTGTTATTTTGACCAAGTGTCAAGAAACTTATCTTGGAATGATAGTTTATAGCCACCTTCAGCATACTCTAGCATCTTCCATAGGCTTTTTAAAGAACATACTGCTCGTGGCTGATAACATGATTACAGCAGCTAGGAATTTTATTGTTTATATGTAGTGTGACTGTGCCCCTAAGAGTCCAAGATGGACTCATCATCATGGCAGATGAACACTACCCATGTGCTTCCAGAAAGACTGGGTGTGCAGTGCGACAAGAAAAATCCTTGGCAGGGGGAGAAAAGAGAGGAGAAAGGAGGTTTTCAGATTTGTTGCAACCTGTAGCTCCTGCATTTGGGTTTAACCCCTTTGCTGGCTCTGATTTCTTGTCCATACCAAGAAACAGTGAGGGGAAGAAAAAGAGATATAAAGTGCAGGCTGGGCTTTTTGTGCTGAACGTGAAATTGAGTATTTCGTGCTCTGATCACGGGGTCCAGATGAAGGTAAAAAAATAAGCACCTGAACCTGAAATAAATGAAGTTCTGCAGTGCTGAGTCCAGCCAGGCACTTTGCTGGGGTTTCACCTTGGGGAAGTTGCTGCAGGGCAGGAGCAGGCTGGGATCTCCCAGCATGGATAGGTTCAATGGAGCACCCCAGTTCAGCTCATTCAATGGAACCCTGAGGTTCAGCTCATTCTCCTCCTACTGTTCTTTTGAGGGCTGAAGCAATGGGAAGTTATTTAGAACTATCTGTTTCCTGAGCTTCTTTCTGCCCTGGACTTCTCTCGGAGATAGGACCTCCTGAGGATGTAACCAGCTGCCAGTATAAATAGCTTGTGGGTATAAATGGAGGGGGATAAAGCAAATGCAGGTTTTGTTACCATGTTTATCAGAATTGCTGTAAAATATCCTTGTTACTGGTGTGGACAGGGGAGGCATTACTTCCTCTCCCAGATTCAGGAGGGACGACTACCGATTTAGGGAGATCACCATGTTAGTGATGACTTATTACAGATTTTAAATCAATATTAAGGTATGAAAGGCCTGCTGCACTTTTGCTAATTGATGAAGTTAGTGACTTGCCACACACCTAGTTAAATGCGGCTTGTATGCTTGTGACAGCTGGTGTGTGTCCACTTGGCATCTCTGTGTTCACAGAGGCAACCCGTCTCTGACAGACTGATACGATGGCCAAGGATGGTGCTCAGAAGGAGCAGGAATTTCTCTGGCTACATTAATTACACACAGCGTGGACACAGCAGGCACCTTAAATCTGTGTATTGACATCCACCAGTGGAAATCGGCAGGACTGGCCTCTGGTCAGCAGAGCCATGGCAGCTAGCAGGGACTGAGACCCAGCTCCCGAGGTGTGTTGCGCAGGGTAAAACCATTGTTTAGAACATTGCAGATGTCTTAGAAGACATTTACAGTTTAGAAAAAGTATAGCAAAAAATGACTAACTTGTAAAGGAACAGAATTTTAGGTCAAAACAGAATTATTCTGTGCATTGCAGTGTCACTTCTGCTGTACCAGGGAGAGCTGGCTTGCCGTCTCCCCAGCATTAATGCTGACAGGATTAGGGTGACTTTTCAGAATATTAAGCAGGCTTTCTAAAGGCTGAGGGAACAGTGTTCCCGAGGCTCATTCTCAGACCTTCTTACATCTCTTTTGAAGAAAATATTGGATGAACTACCTTGCCTGAAGTGGAAATCCCCTCAAGGAATATTAACAGTGCCTCATTTTAAATTAACATCTGATTATTACTGAACTCAGTGCTGCTGTTCCCCCCAGCGTTACCCTGCCGCCTTATATTCCCACAGGGCTGGTCACTGCGGGCTCCTGCACTTCTGCCACATCAAAACCTCTTGGAAACCCCCGAGGTTTCCTTCACTTCTCCTGCCCTACTACACCCTGTTTGGTGGTTTTACACACTCCACTTGGCCTGCTCCTGTGCTCTCTAACCTCCCCTTGTCCCTATAGCTCTCCTCGCAGAAGGTGATTCTGGCTCTCCTGACAACCAGGAGAAGGGCCTGACACAGCCAGATAGATGCTGAGCACCTGGAGGGAAGCACTGGCCAAGGGTGAGTGTGATGAAGAGATATCAAGAGGGCTTGCTGGTGGCCACAGAGTCGCTGTGGCAGAGGTGAGGGATCGCTGCAGAGGTGGAGGAAGCCCTTGCAGAGCAGGGTTTGTGAAATGTGCTCGGAGGCAGCAGGGAGCTGAGGGTAGATGTTTCACAATTTTCCTGGTGAAGACAATTCTGAGGGGTGGCAGCCTTTCCAACCACTCCCTGGCTGGAAAGAGCGCCTCTGTATTTAAAAAAGTCAACAATCTTGCCAGCTCCACTCATGGCATTTTTCAGCCTTAAAGAGTTGTAACATCCAACAAGGGGTTTCATTCAGTCCCCCTGCAGACACAGATGAGCAGGAGAGATGAGGGACCTATGGCCAGACCAGTGTCCTATCAGCTGTGTGTCAGCACCAGCTCCCGCTCCCTGGGGGTGACAGCAGGGGATGGTTTCCCCCACTGGCTGCCTCAGTGATGACTGCCAAATATTTTGTTTCTTTGCTGAACTTTGGTCACTAAGCATGAAGGAGAATAGGAGAGCTCTCTTGAGAGCAAACGAGGCGACTGGAAAATGCATGAGGCACAGAGCCAGGCCCTGCAGTGGCTTTTTGCCAGATTCATTTTTTTCTAACTGGAGCTAGAATTACAAGAATAAAATTATGGAAGGTAGAGCTGACTTAGGTATTTTCATTGATGCAATTCTCCAGTTTCATCTTTGCATGCAAGCTCCCTAGCCTAAAAGCAGATCCTGTTTGGAGGGTAGAGGTAGAACAGAAAAAAAACAGCAATCATTTGAACAGCACCATTCTAACACAGATGACAAATTCCAATACATCTCTAATTGAAAACTATTTATATAAAAAAAAAAGAAACATATTAAACATGTTAGAGATAGGCTTAGCAACAGTAGTATCACCAGTTTTAAGAAAGAGAGGCTAGAGATTGTCAGTTCCAGCACTTTAAACCAATTAATCTCAAGGTGTTATTGACCTATTTAGCAATGGCGGGCTGAAGTGTCCCTTCAGAAGCACAATGCCTGACTAAAGAGGTACAGCTGAAAAGTTAAAAAAAAAAATAAATCTATTGAGCATTGAGTTTTTCCATTAATAAGGTCATATTAAAAATGCACAGCCGTGTTCTTTAAAGTCTGGAGAAATCAAGCAGAAATTTGATTATTTGATTATATGCACCTAGATTTTATTATTTCAAAAAGTGTAATCTAACAGGTATGGAAAGGTTAGTCTCTCAAAAGACATTTTCCAAAAATCAGCCCAGAAAGGACCAACAATTGATCCTGAAAGGGTATAGACAATCACAAATCAATATTAATTAGGGGCTGAGCATCAGAAACTATGTGGCATAGTTTCAAAAGTGGCCCTTGCCTTTGCATCCATCCTTGAGGGGGAAAAGTGAATCAGGAGCTGGTGGAAGGGGGTAACAGCTCTTACCATGCCTCAGGGATTAATTTTTGCTGCCTCACAGATGAGAAACATCTATACTGTACGTCTAGAAGCATCCTTCCCTAACTTCCCACTGCTTTAAGAAATGAACAAGAGATTCCTCATTTCAGCAGCGTGTGGCAGCTAACATCCCTTTGGCATTCACAGACCACAGCCAGTTTTTGCTACCAAGCCCCCGTGCTACTGGCTCACTCAAGTACGTCTTGCAGAGAGGCCTCCCGGGCTACTGTGGTCTCCCTTGTCCGTGTGCATCACTGGAAACTCCTGTGGAGACCTCTCCTGCTCCATGGATGTTCCTCTCATGTACCATCCTTCCTCCTGGCTGCCCTGCCCCATTTGCACAGCCTCTTTCCATCAAAGTCCCTTTGCTGCCTTAGCGGTCCCAGTTGCTGAGAAATACCGATGGCTGTGGTTCTTAGTCCCAGCAATCCTGAACCTTTCCAAAAAAACCCCCAACAAGTGCCACAAGATTCATGGTATATTCCTGGGAAACGGTGTTACGCTCGTTGTCTATGGCTCCCAAGCTGAGAGATGCGTTTAATGATAAATAGGGAAGGAATGGGCAGCAGTAGCTGAGAGGCAGGATGAGCTGGCAGATGCAAACAGCTGGGAACACAAAAACTCATGTGGACTTAATTAGCACTACTTCTACATTCTCTTCAGCATATTCTGACTCTCTTATTAACCTGCTTTTTGGATAGATATCCAGTGTCCCCAAATCCTCTTCTTTATAAGTTGGTTCATGATCCTAGTCAAATTCCAGGTTCCTGCTTCTAGTGACTCTTCTCAGATAACACTTATTCATCTTCTAGACACCAACAACATCTTCCAGACTCAAGGAGAAATTCCCATACTTCACGCAACCATGGCTCAGGACAATTTCTCTCTAATATTCACAGTTCATGTTTACCAGTCACTGCACATACCACTACTACATCCCCTTATCCTTGCTACTCCATGGGTGTATCAGAAATGCTTCAGCTTCCTTCTGCTTCTCCAGCTTCAGTCTCACAGTAGCCAAATTATATCCCAATCTATTCCAGCCCATGTCACAAAAACTTTACACTCAAGGCCATATGCAAATTATTTGGAAGTATGCAACTCAAATTGCTATTAAGACATTTGATTTCATGTGAAGCTGCACAGCTCATAACAGATAGCTAGGAGTCTGAGGTTGGGTGGAACGGTGGAGAGGTATTTATTAGTAGAATACAGAACTAGAGGAGGTTGTTTTTAATTCACACAAGTGCTTTTGTTTTGTGTCAACTTATGTTCTAAAACCCATAGCGATAAGTTTATAGTTTTAAATCCAATGAGGCTACCAGCTCTTAGTAAACATTTGCTTTATCGACTTCTCTTAGCAGCCTTGATCTGTGAGCATTTATTTAATTTTATTTCCTCTAGTCTTGCCATTTTCTTCTTCATTTACTTTGCCTTTTGGATATATCCCTTTGGCCTTGGCAACTTTTAATGCGGTCTTCTTTGAAATAAGGATATCACAAGTACTTTAGGCAATTGACTTAATGATGATACACTGAGTAGCCCTAAAGTATCTGGTAGCTTGTTTTTTTCTTTTTCCTTCTTTTAATTCAGGCCTTGACAAGCTAAACTTAGAAAAGAAGCTAGAGATTTAGTCACTGGAAAACCAATTAAAATGAATCAATTAGAAAAACATACAGTTCTTAGAATATGTATGGTAAAATTTCTTTATTTCTGTTAGCCTTTGGTCTGTTGCAAAAAAAAAATATTCCAGTTTGGACACACAGTTCATAGAACCCCTGTGGAAAACAGAAGGTCTGGTAATACATATGCTTCTGAAGACTGGAGCAAAGGAGAATGGTAACTGCTAGAATCACATTCATTAAATCAACTTGAAACTATTAAAATAATAGATTCATCCTCTTGTAAACTAATATGTTACCTTCCAGGCAGGAACATGATTATTTCCTAATGATTTCATCATACATCTAAGGCACTTGTGTAAAAGTCAATTAATCCAATGTCAGTTGTCATTATGTACACTGTAAGGGCTATTGAACCATTTATGTATACAAAATATTCTATTGTGTTTAAAGATCCAAGGCAGTTGTAAGAAAATAAACCAGTTACATTCAGTTTGCGTGCCAGTTGTTGTATACTGTGAAATGAAGTTCATTAGTGACCTGTTTCTTTATTCTGCTCACAACATGATCAGCAGCATATAGGAAAAATCTTTTATCTAATGAAGTCATGCAGACTCTGATCCTTGTCAATTTGGTGTGACCAACATAATTTAAACTGCAGTAAAGAAAATGAAGAGGATTAATTAAAAAAAATATTTTAAATACAAGTTTTTTAATAGGCAAGTTGTATCATCTTTACCTCAATTAAATAGCACTTTTATTTGCAAGTCATTAGCTTAATGGGCTGAGTCATAGAACAAAGTATTGTTCAGTTTAAGTAACAACATCAGATGCAAGCCTTTAATAAATAAAGAAATAAAATTTCTCCAAAATATATGAACAGTAACTTCAGTGACATGATTGTAACTTGGAGAGAAGGTACATGTTTGGGTGCTCCTACTTAGATCGAAGTTCCCAACATGAGACATCCAGATCTGATAATTTTGGAGGCTATTCTGATAATTCACGTGTTTCCATGCATCTGTTGTTGTTGTTAATATTGTTATTTATTTACTTTGCTTTTGATAGATGGGATAGGGTTAGGCGGTGAGATGTAACCCTATCTTTTTAATTCATGTTTGATCACATGGAGGTGGGATAGCAATGGAGGAATGAAGAGAGGACAATGATGTGGTCAAAACAAAGAATTAGTAAAACAGTCTCCATAGAGAGGTAAGGAAGGCAGGACTGAATTTGTCAAGGCTGTTGTAGTGCTTGAGAATGCAGAAGCTGAAAACTTGGACAAGAGCCATCTGTATCTGTTCATGGACGGTTATTATAAACGGCATGCAGAGTAAACTTAGGGTAAAAGGAGAAGTGAAAGATGCAGTTGTTGGGAAAATAAATAGAATTGAAGGGGGGTTTTATTGTTGTTTAGACAGAAGAGAGTAAAACATCTTTGTACTGTGAAGGTGAAGATGCAGAGGAGTTCAAGAGAAATGCAAAATAAATGATACTGGGGACATGAAGCCATGGAGAAAAACGGAGGAGATCAAATTAAAAAAGGAGGAAAAATTGTGGGAGAACAATGAGAACAAGAAAAGATATAGGGTCCTGGACTTGAAAGGTTGAAATGTAATTTTAAATTGGGGTGCTCAACAGCTCTTTCATGAAAAAAAAGTGGAGGGTTTAACAGGAAAAAGTGTGATGGCAAGTAGAAGATCATAGAATCATAGGATCATTTAGGTTGGAAAAGACCCTTGGGATCATCGAGTCCAACCATCTACCCTACTCTACAAAGTTCTCCCCTACAC
>JAOXNO010000001.1:123977007-124039937 GCA_028565335.1 Limnodromus scolopaceus
TATTCAGCCGCTTGTCAATTAGAACCCCCAAGTCCTTTTCCGCCAGGCAGCTTTCCAGCCACACTTCCCCAAGCCTGTAGCGGTGCATGGGGTTGTTGTGGCCCAAGTGCAGGACCTGGCACTTGGCCTCGTTGAAGCTCATACCATTAATGTTGGCCCATCGATCCAATCTGTCTAAGTCTCTCTGTAGAGCCTCTCTATCCTCATGCAGATCAACACTCCCGCTTAACTTGGTGTCATCTGCGAACTTACTGATGATAAACTCTATGTCCTTATCAAGATCGTCAATGAAGATGTTAAACAGAAATGGTCCCAGATGTGAAAGGGTCTGGAGCTGTGGTCAACTGAGTTGCAAAACCAGAGTCATTTATCCAGGAAGACTGAAGAGTCATGACTGAAGCACAAGGAAAATCAACAATTATGCTTATAGGAGAAAGAAAAGAAGGTAGGAAGATTTCTTAAGATGAAAAAATGTCACTGAGCTGGAAGAACTGGGTGACCATAGAAAAGGTCGTGGTACTGTTGGCTACTGACAAGTGGGAAAGAAGCCCAGGCAACTAGACTAGATTGGAAAAACATAAACAGTGAGGGATAAGATGAGGACCAGTGTTTGGTGAAAACAGCCATGGAGACCTGATTGGACCTGCCAAATGGTGTGATGAAAAATACAGCAAAAGGGTTGTGTGAATAATTACCATGGGAGCTGTAGGCAAGGATGAGACTGTGGAGGGAAAACAGTGAAACTAGAATGGAATTAGAGAAAAGCAATCACAGGAATCAGGAGGTATGAGGAGAGAAGAGCTTAAAAAGTTTCATTCAGATGAGGACAAAGGGTGCAAAGAGAGAGACTGAAAGCATTGAATAAAAAAGAGAAGCCCGAGAAGCCCAAGAAGTGTTTTGATCCAGGTTGTACAATGTAAATCTGCAAGGAAAGGCAGCTACATGAATAATACCAATTTTACAGACATAATTCCTTGAGATAGCTAAGAGTTGAAGGAAATGTCTAGAGGCTCCAGATACATACTAACTTTAATAAATGGAGTGGTCATTCTATGGATGGTAAGAGAACAGGATGAAATAGAAATGAAGAGGTGTAACGGTTCTGATGTAACTTGTCATTGCTCATATACAGCTTCCACTTTTTTGCCTAAAATGCAGATTACCGTATTTCAGTATTTCCTCTATAGATTTTCCTGCTGTGGAGTACAAATATTAGAGAGATTTATAACAAGTAAAGATGTCATGATATTGTGTCAAGGTTCTCCTAAGCTACCTAGGACATGAAGTTATACTTTTGATTTTATATTAGTATTGCAATTTTTTTTTTACAGGGTGAAACATTAATAAAGAGAAAGGAATGCAGTTGGGAAGCATACTAGTATTATGTAGAAAAAGCTTGATATTCTGGGATGGAGATTTTCTGCAAATTTTAGGTGAATTTTTTGATCTGAGCAATGGCTTGACAATGGAAGTGTGCCTAGCCCCGACAGCTGACTCTCCCGGCTCTCTGGGTGGACAGGGAGAGCTGGCAACTTTCCAGCCAGCCTCCTTTCCTGCATCTCTCTTCCTCTTCCTACTTAAAATGAAGATGCAGAAGAGAACAGAAATAGCTAGTCATTTCTCATTCCTTACTTGCACTTAAAAGAGAACAGTCAAGCTGATGGGAAAGCTTTTCCTAGGCCGAATGCCCTTGAGACTGTTTTTAACAACTTGGAATGAGTTAAATTTCTTTTACCTGTGCTACATACCATGTCTGACTTCTCCACTTCCCAATTATCTCACCCTGGCCTGGGTGACTCGACTTGTCCCACATGAACACAGCTGTAGAATTGTGTGCATCTGCTGTAGTGGGAGCCAGAAATATGAATGATTTTGAAAATCAGACCTCTAGATTTCAGCTGGCTGTGGGAGTGGAACACAGAGAAACAAACAAACAAACAAAAATGCTTCAGAGCGACTTGTCCTGATTAAAGGCACGCTCTGGATACCACAGAGGCCTTGGTATCCAATTTCATGGAACCTAATCCTGCACACACTTGGTCCTTACAGCCTACTGCGACTGCATGCTGGTTTGCAGCCTTTGAGGGAATAGATTTATCTAAGGCATATATTTTGTATTTGTCTTCATTTTTACATTATGGACACCTGTAGCAACAAAATGAAAGGCACTATGTTCAGATCCATTTGCAAAAGGAATAATTGAATTTGCTTATAGAGAGAACTGAAGACTCTTTGACATGATATTCTTTGATTGTTCAGACTGAGTGATGAGTTAACCTGATTTTGAGATTTCACAGCACTTGATAAATAAAGATCAGTATCTTTGATGGAAAGAAAGGTCATAATTTTGCTGTTCTTTGTATGGCAAGGCTTCTAAGGCGAACAAGTATTCAGCTGAGTACTTCTAAATTTGAATAAAATTAGAAGCCATGATTGCTCCCTACCTTGACAAATACCTCGTACAAATATTGAAGAGAGAAAACATGGTAGTTCATTGCCTTCATTGCCATTTTTTCTCCCTGATCTGAATTTGCAGCTGGATGTATTTTTATGTAAGCCTCAGACAAGCTGTATAATATGAACAATATTTTGAAGCCATATTTAGTACTGTTCTTTCTCCATCTCTTGACCTAAGGCTTCAGTTTTGAAGTATTCCTAATGCACATCCTTGGAACTAATTTGAATCATTTTTTATCTCCTCGTTCAGTTTGTCTGTAAATTAACAGAAGAAAGGCCTACTGTATCTAGCATGACATATTTTGATGAATGCAAAATGTCAGCTGGAAAACTTCTCATTTCTTCAAAGTGGAGTGAACTGTTTAAAAACACATTTTAGAAACAGAAGACTTATTAGAGTGTTTATGGAAACAAGTAGGAACCCAGACTGATCCATAGCACCTTAGGGAATGAAAAGACTTTGGACCACAGAACTGTCATCTCGTAACTGTATATTCCAGTTCCTGATCTTCCTATAACAAATTAGATAACTCATCATTAAGAATTAATTAATTTAAAGGCATCTATTAATTTTTGCATACAAGTTAAATACTAGATGGTATGGGAATGGAAGAGCATTTTGACAGTCTTCCATTCTGTTAAGCAATTCTTCAAAAGCCTATTGCGGTATGGAAAAGCAGATCATTTAAATTGACCAACCTCCACATTTTTTCTGCATTGCGTGAAAGTCAGTCTTGAGTGCAGTTGTGTTTTACAAGAAGTAATGAGGGACAACAATATAAAAAAAAAATTATAAGGTCAAGGTTGTGAGTGGGCAATAACCACTAAGCATTTTTTGTGCCTAATCACAGAAATGAAAACAGGCTCAAAAGAAACTAAAAGTGAGTGATATTTAAGTAAAGCAAAGGAAACACAGTTGGAAAAATACCCTACCAACTTGCCATCAGAACCCTTCCACCTCCAGATTAAGCAAAAAATTCTCTTTCTTCCTGAACTTTTTAATCCTAAATGTTGAATTTATCTCACATTCTTAATAGGGAAAATATGGATTTTACATATATCTGCCAACAGCTGGAATAATTGTTAAGCTTATGTGCAAAGGATACTTGAAAGCATAATAAATATTTTATTTGTTCATGAGTATTTATTCACGGATGAGTCTGTACAATAAACCTTGTATGGCTTTTGATTCAGACCTGGGTGAAATTTGAAACAAATATTGCCAATGAAATGAGAGACACAGAAGTTGAATTTTATATCTACTGCAAGCATACAAGGAAGGAGAAAAATACTTGTCTGTGAAGATTAGATCTTTAAATTGTGATTATATGAATAAAGAGTTTTTAGAGAAGTACAGACACTTGGTTTTTACAGTAGTCAGTGGCTGAACCAACAAAAATGCATCACATAATCACCATAAATAATTAGCCTGACAATTCCCATTTCTGTTTATGCTTGCAGAAAATCCAGGGAGGATAATGTTATTTTCATGTGTTTATTAATTTGAAAATATAAAAATAAATACCTATTGGCCTTTTATTGCTTTGTGAATTAACTCTGAACAGCTCCCTGTGAGTACTCAGCTGAAATTCAAGCTGTCCATGTCAATTTGCCACATAAATAGAACCAGATACCATTGATTTCTTGCCCTGACTGGAGGCTTTCCATAAGCTACCAGGACATCAAATCACTCAGAAAGAGGCAGCAGCTAGATTGGATTAGGCAAGTTTAGAAAATTTCAAACCTCTCCTGGCCACATAAGCCTTGTGTGAAGCATCTTTGCTAGACAAAAAAAAATTAGAGCCAAGATTTATTGGTTGGATGCAGAGTTTAGGTTTAATTTTCCCCTGCCCCTTCCACTCAAAGGAAAATAATTCTCATAGTGGTGGCTGAGCTGCTCCAGGAGCAGCTGCGTCCCCTCTGGGCTCTCCAGCTTCAACAACACCTTAAACTCAGTGAACTGACTCAAACTCTTCAATGATACAGCCATGTGAGGTTGGGCTAAATGGAGCATGATTTAACTATCCAGGGCTTTAGGGGATTCAAAACTGTCCTAAGCAGTGTCCTGTATCACACCAATTGTGTTCTTTCTTATGGGAATGGTTGAACATTAGAACTTATAGCTTGCTTTCCACAAATATTTGTGTGAAAAAACATTGATGTTTGCAGAAAACTAAGATAAAAAGGGACAAGCCCTTTAAAGATAATTTTAAAGCTGAGCAAATATGAGCTTTTGGCACTGTTTTCTCCCCTTCTAGTAGCTAGATAGTAGCCCTGAAATAAACAAATTCTCTATAAAAGCTTCATTTTCGTGATGATTTTCATTACTAGTGAACAACTACATGCTAATAATCTATGAATGGAAAATATAGTGCTAAATATGAAGTCATGGTGCAGAAGCTAAATAGTATGAGTGACCTTTGAAATATTGGTAATTCCAGTGGACAACCACATCTGCTTCTTTTTCATTGTATCTGTTGTCCATAAGCTGTAAATCTTCACCTGCTATACACCTGCTTCATCTGCAAGTAAAAAAAGCCCAAATTTGCATCCAAAAGGCTAGTTTTGGATCAAATGTTAATTAAATATACAAACTGTTGCAATGGTAGAGATATCATTGCACACAAGACTTCTGTGTAAAAATCTAGATAACAATAATTAAAAGAAATACAAAGGCAAAACAGCCAAAGTTATTTATCTTCTCCACTTTATGAAACTTACCCTTGAAAGACCCAACAGTGACTGGAGAACTAGTGAGCTTTTAATCTGTGAAAGACTGAAGGTTAAGGAAAGCAAAATGAAAACCCTTTTTGTTAAGGTTTGGGGGATTTTTTTATTTGATCTTTTACCTTTCATGCCTGGTGAGCACAATGAACAAAGGGCATTTATATTAATAAGGAAGAGAGGTATCTCGGTACTTCTTAGAAATGGAAAAAGCGTATTTAAGGCATTTTAGCACTAATATATGCAACATCCACAACTGAATTTGAGAACCAAATGACTAATTTTGAGGAAATATGTGAATAGTCTTCCTCATTAAGGTCTGATGTAATATTGTGGTTATATTTAAGATAGTGAAAATATATCTAAATGCATAGCTAAAAATGTATTAGCTTTCATGGTTCAGCCAATTTGGTTTTAAATTCTTTTTATGCTTAAGCTGTAACGCATTTAGAACCATGTTAGCTAAATTGACCCATGAGGTGGCAATGTTAGTCCACAGCTCCTGTAATTGAAACACATTGCATAACATAGTTTTAAAGATGGACTATTTCTTGGCTTATACGTGTCCTGATTGTGAGATCTGTTTCAAAGCAATTTCCTCTCGGGGCTTTGTTCTCAGATGGATCACAGTTTTAAAACAAATCTCTTGTCCTCTCAAAGAACTGCATGAATTTGACATATCTTTTCATTACACACAAGTTCTTAAAGTACAGAAATGGGCATGCTGCTATGATTTATTTATCGATTAATGTGCAAGTTTGAGGCTAAAATAAATGTTTGAAAATGAGCAGCTAGTGGTTGCAGTGGCTAGAGTCATAAGAACACGTCTCAGCTTCTGATGTGATCACACAAGAATTACAGCTAGCTAACTGAAAAAGTAATTTTTTTGTACAAAATGGTTGTGAAGGAAAGATTGAAACTTGTTCTGGTCTCAACCACTATTTTCTTATCTATCTGAGTCTGCAGAGAGTCTGAAACAATGGCTCTGAGTAAAGAAGCCAGCATTATGCTTGCCAAGTGAAGCCATTTTCAAAACTTGTTTTTGATGTGTGGAACAGAAAAAGAGAGGAAGAAAGAGGCCAGCAAAACCAAATCTCCTCTGTTGCTGTTTCAAACCCAGGGAAGCCAGCCCAGCTTCTGTGCTGCAGATGCTACGTGGGGCTTCAAGCAGTACCTCTGCCACCTGCCCCAGTCCACACTTCCCATCTCTTCAGCAGCCTATCTGCCACCGTTTCTCACTGAATTCAGCTTGAGAAGGGCCGAGTGACTCACAACGTTGCTTATTTCACCACCAGCCAAAGGGTGGTCACCCTTCTGCTGGCTGTATGTGCTCGGTGGTCACCACGGTGTGGCAGGCGAGGCGAGGGCGTAAACAGGGATGACAGGCTGAATGCAACGGCGTGGAAATGGAGGAGAGAAAAAATAGTGCTCATTATGTTTTGAATAATTTCTCTGTCCCACTTCAAGATGGGAAATCTGAATCCGTGCCATCTGGTTACCTGCCGGATGCTAATTTCACCCAGGATAATTTTCCAGAGCTTTTCCTGTGGCTGTATTTTGATGTGAGGATTTCTGAGCTCTAGCAGCTCTTAATTCTAGTTCAAATATTAGTGCCAGGCAGCCCACGGAGAGGAAAAATCTTGTTATTTTTCTTCAGGATACTGCACTTTGCAGCTGTAGCAAATGAATTGTAAAAGGCTGGTAAAAGGGCGCATCATCATCCTGACATGCAGTTCACACATTGTTTATGTTAAAATGCCATTACTTTTCAAAGGAGTTTTAGTAGGCAGACGAATTTTGGAGGCTTTCTGAGTGAATGACATGCAGTCTCACTGATACCTGGAGCTTGCAGCTTCCAGATATTTCCAAAACCAGACCATCCTGAACCCCTGGTTTTGTGGTAGAACACTGCCCTTAGGATTGAAGTGTCTACAAATCAAAATACAGGAACCCAAGGAAGTAAAAGGTCAGAAGAAACAGAGGTATTTGGGTACTTACATTTAAGGGATTTTAGCAGATTCAAGATTTTTTTATCTAACCTTTTTTTTAAGGTGGTAAAACATTAAAAATGCCACAGATGTAGTTCTCAGCAGGGCCAAAAGGGAGGTTAATTTAATCTCCAAACTCACAACAGGGATGGTTAATTCTCATTTGTGAGCTGTGGAAGTGCCAGGTTTTATTCATTCCTAGGACTTTACAAACAGAAGGGGAGAACAAAGGAAGAGCGGAAGACTCATTTGGGTGTTTTTTTTTTTTCTGATGTAGAAATTAATGTTCATCAACTCACTTTCTCTAATGACTCGTTGAGACAGCAAGAGAGTAAAAGCATTTCATTTGCTCTGCAGATCAGGACATAAATATTCTATCTCCATGCCACTGTAAGAAAGAGGCGTTGCACATCTCTTTTTGGAGTTGCTTGGCTGTTTTACAGTGCATAAGCATAATAACTGTTATTTTCTGTCATTTTCCAGTGTTCTCTTAAACACAGGCTTGCAGGCAGTTGAGCTCCATTGTTTCTGCTGCGAGTGCAAACCCAGAAATCTCCACTGAAGTCAGTGACCTGGTGTAAACCAAGATGAATACAGCGCATAAGCAGCTTAAAGACCCAAGATACTGGGTGCTATGAAATGGTCATAAAGCACGTGTACGACGACTGTGGAAAAAGCCTCTCCTGCCTGTCAGCCTCACAGCCCTGCTGGATGCAAGAAATACTCCAGCACCTGGGTGGGCAAGCTGGGATGCAGTAGGGTGAGAGTGAATATAAAAAACCGAAAGGTGAGAAAAGGCTGTGGTGAACTTACCCTTGGCTCTTCTGCACCAATACAAGAGCTGGCAAAGCAGAGATATAACCGATGGCTGGTTTAGTCTCTATCTGGGAAGCAAGTTTACAGGGACTGAAAATACGAGGTATGAATTGTCACGTCTTTGCCTCACTGACCAGCAGTACCGCTCCTGTCAGACAAGAAACCTCCCACAGGACCCATGCTAAAGAGGAGGTATAGAATGCCCCGTGGCAAGACTATGAAGTTTGGAAGGTGTGAGACATGGCTGAGCACATGGCAAGGCCTGAGCACAGCGCGAGGGTGGTATTTTTGGTTTAATGTGTGTTAGACAAGCTCTGTGATTTTTTGCATGTGCACTGCCCACAGTAGCAATCACTTAATGCATCGTTAGATTTTGCAATAATTGGCTAGTACAGGCTCCTTTACAGGAGGTGAAGTGATTTTCCTGGCATCAAATTTTATAGAAGTGCACTGTTAGTCATATGCAATTGCTGGTATATTTGACTTGTTTGTTGTGTAGTGTTTGAGGCGAATACTATCTAAGATTTATTTTGTAATTTTCACTATGCCAATGTAAAACATATAGTTTGTTGCCATCAGATTGAAAAAAAATTACCTCTTGATGCAAAAAGGGTGTCAAGATTTGAAACTTCCCAGTGATAAATGACAGACACCAAATATACCTTGTTCCTGTATATCACTTCTTTGACTATGATGTGCTTTTTATATAACACTGTGGGTTTCATTCGTGTCCCCAGAACACCCTTGGAACTGAGAAGTGCTGTCCCAGCAATGTTATTATGCTGACAAAAAGATTTTAATTTTTAGACAGTTATAAAATATATGAATGCAGGCATAATGTTTTAGTTGCATAATGTAATACCAGGAATAGCTCACCAGTCATGTTAATCAGATCATCATTCACTCAAAATCCTGATAATTTGCAGTATACCTTGTCTAAATGGAGGTCAGAGAAGGCACTGGTAAGGTCAGTAATAAATGCTGATACTGAAAGCTGGCATTCAATAGATGGGACAGTAATTGGGAACTGTATAAAACTCAAAATATTTTACATGAGAGGCTGCTATAATCTTGGTGCCTTTTTTGGTTCCTGTGAATTCCTATCCACTTGCAGTCATTAATGCTTTCTGATTTTAACAGATTCAGAAATTAAAGGAAGAGCTGTCTTCAAATCATTAGCTCTCCTGTCTTTTTGCGTTAAGACAGTTAAAATAAATTCACTGTTTTTGAACCTTCCAAAATCTGATCAGAGCTCTAAAATGACATTGCACCACATCTGTTCCATTCAGTTATGCCCATTTAAAATAATTATAATAGAAATTCATCCTTGCTGACAAAACTGTGGACATCTGGAGTCTTCCCTTTAACCTGCATAAAACTAACTGGCATCACACCTTTCTTGTTAGCAGTTTTGCACCATATTTCTCCTGCCAATGCAATAGATTGAAAACATGAACAAGTATGCTGTGTGCTTTCTTAATAATATGAATATATTAAATAAGTGAAAATGTTTATTTCTTCATTGCAATAGTAATTACAGAACTAAGCTGGAGATTTGCTATATTCTTGAATACCGATTGACTAAATTATTCCCATCATTGGAAAGATGCTTACAAACGTTGTAAACATCAAGAAAGATTTTACATTAAGGATCTAAGAAAAAAACTGGTAGCTGAAAAGTTAGTTTATCAATAATTCAAAATAGTTCTGGGGAATATGATCTATTGATTGGCAATGCTTTTTCTACAACTGTGTGGCTGGATGGGTTTGATTGCTCGTCTGTGCCACAAGGTGTCATTGTTTTACCAATATCAGCTTTTAAAATCTACACTAAAGGAAAATATGCAAAAATTCCCTCGAACTTGGAAACATGCACAGATAATTATCTACTTTTTAGCTGAATGAGGAATGTAGAAAATGGCAACTTGTCAAAGACTAAATCAGAAAGATCTCCTTGACACCTATTAATGTATCAGGGCGCTTTCAAGGTCTTCAGGCTGGTTTGGTTTTCCTTCCTTGTGTAAAGGCATGCCTCATGGCCATTTGATTCCCCTACCTCGGTATGTGGTAAGGGATTTTATTTTAATTCTATTTCGGTGGCTCGGAGGGCGACACATGGCATTTTGACAAAGCCAGGTTTCTGTCCCCCTCAGGCGAAGGCCGGGCTCACAGCGGCTGGGTTCATCCTCGCCTGGCTGCGGGCTACCCTGACGCCTGCTTGATGCCAGGACCTGTGTAGCTGTAGCAGTATAATTGACGCAGTGCTTAGTATGACACTGAGCCTGTCACGCAGGCCTCAGGCAGGACACATACGGTAAAGAAGAAATTCTGCTACTAGGCGTCTATAGGAAATAAATGGGCTCGAGCATTGGTACTACCACGTTTTCTGCAAGTGCATCAGCCACAAAAAACCCCAAGGATATTTACATACTCAGGAGATTTTCCCAGGTAGAGACCTAGTTAGTAAAATGTTTCTCAGAGAAAGCCTGTGAGAGACATCCATCCATCGCTTCTGCAGGGCTTGTCCAGTGCAGCGCTGGGAAGTGGCTGCTCAGCCAGGATTTCCCCTCTCTTCTGAAAGGGAACGGCAAAGGGAGCTGCTCAGCCATCACGCTGTTTGCTCTGTCCTCAAGGTGGCCAGAAAAGCTGCTTCAAAATGAGTTCATTATGCAAAAACCTTCAGAAAAGCTCGGGGATGAAAGAGAGAGGGGAAAGGAGGGAGCAAGATGTGGTGGCTCACAGATGCAGAGGGAGAGACCTGGCATTTACCCACAAAGCTGCAAGAAGCGCTGGGAAAGGAGATGTGGCAAGGGAGTTGTAAGGGAATGTCGTGCAGCGGATGAGGAGGTATTGCTTGGGATTTTCTGCCCAGGTACTTGTGACCTCGGGGAGGACATCAAAGTTCCCTAACATGAGATGGTTGAAGAGGAAACTTTGATGTGTTAATAGGAAGCTGCTGGCATGTTACACAGGCCCTCACTGTTGAGGCCAAAGATGATGAGCTGTGAGTTAAGAAGGCCAGATACAGACATCCTATGTGTATTCATAGATTATAAAACTGGAAACCTACTGCTGTAGTAAAATAAAATAAAACAAAATAATAAAGCAGATATCCTAGGCATTAAGCCATATCACTGTCAGCTGAAAAGCTGTTAAAGATGGTGAGTAGATCCTTCATTTTGTAATCTGTCTTGGAAATCTCAGTGGACCTTCCAAAACTTCAAAATCATTGGAAATATTTCTTCATCCTGGGATGAAGATTACTGACAAAATGGCATGTGGAAAGCTTGTTGGAAATCACTGTCTAAATTATTACCTTTTCTGTGCATAAATAGTGATGCTTTCTGAAGAGTGTTCAAATATAGAAAAGAAGGAATTTATCTACAGGAGTTTGCTGGATTACAGAAATATGGTAGTTTATGTTCTCAGTATCAGTCAGATTGCTGTAGGGAGAGGAAAATATGGCTGTGCTGCCTCAACTTTTCTTGTGAAGTTTAGCCCTGATTAGTTAGAGATATATTTTATTGAGCAGCCGGAGAGCTAAGCTCTTACTGAGGATGCCTTCTGTAATTCAATATTGATTGTAAAAAATTCAGTAGTAAAAAAGCACAGAAATTCCTCTCTTTGGGACTCCTGCTTTTCTTTTCTTACCAATGAATGTACCGAACGTACCTTTTTTTTCTTTGATTTCATACACACAATAAGCCACAGTTCTTTATGCAATGTCTCTTATCAGGAGCTTCTGCGGGTGTTGTCACACAGCATTTGCTGGCAGCAGGGGTGAGCAGTCTGGAATCCACCACACCTGGTCCTGCTTTCACCTCACCGGGGTGTACATCTTCTCAGGCAGGTTTGCATGTGCTTAGCTATTTCATCCTGCTTTTATTTCTGCTTTCATTGTATTTCACTATCCAACATAGGTATACTATTAAGTATTTAACTGAAAATCAGTCTTCACAAAACCAGTGTTTACTGTAGCAATAGTTAAATTTCATACTGGCAGACAGAGCATGACTCATGTCTCTGGGACAGGAGGTAGCACAGGATCTTTCTGAGCTGTGTAAAATCTTTTCCCCAGGCTGTCGAGGGTGCCTATCACCTTTGCTAATGATTCCCCAAATGTCACTGTGTTAATGATCTCTTTTCAGCTCAAACCGTCAGCCACGGCCATCTATTTCCCATGAGACAGATAGCTTGCTTTGAGTACAGGCTGCACCTCAAACTAAATGGAAAATAGTAAATAGTAATAATAATTCTGATGGAAACCACCTTTCACAAAAAGACTCAAAATGTCACGTATTAGTTACAAACATAATGTCTCATCCATTAAAAAAAAATTACCAAATTAGGGGCTTTTACTGTGCGCTTTATTTGTTCAACCTAGGAAGAGGTGAAACTCCAGCTTTCTATTTTGCTTCCTTGTGTGCCTGTGCAGTAGCACTGGCTCCGGCCACCATTGGCAGCTGCGGCTGTGATGGTGTAGCAGGGATTTGTGGAGTGGGACCTCAGAGAGATGTACAGTTTCATCCTTTCTGGTGACACCGCCTGCTGCTGGCCGAAGGTCACAGCACGGCCCATCTTCATCTGCAACCCTGGGGAGAACAGCCCAAGCGCCGCTTCAGCCTTGCTGGGAACCTCTCTCCGGCATTCCGAGCAGCACGGCAAAGAAACACTCACACTCCTTTCAGGGCTTGACAAGCCTCATTTCGTAAAGGCTTTTTGCATTTGCCAGATTTACAGTAGCTGATCGGGAGCTGTTTATGCAGGCGCAGCTTGGTCCCTGAATACCTTCCAGGCAGTGTGTTATCATTTACTGGGTTTGTATAGCCTGCTTTTTACACAGTGGGTATTCAGTAGATTCACTGAGTACAGTCGAGCTGTCACGCATCAAAGGAAGGGACAAAAACCCAAAGTATTACTTGTCTTTTCAGACTCCTTCTAGGATAAACAGGCCGCCCCCGGTAGCACACAACAACAACACTCAATGTTCAGTCAGATCTTGCTCTTGAAATACGTATCCACGTACAATTACCACTGACCGCGGCGAGGGCTGGCATGAGTCACCGTGACATGACGACAGAAATAACGAGTCAATGATTCTGCTCAATTTTGGTACTCCCTTCATCATGTCGTATGAAATACTAGAAAAGATCTGTGTGGACACTGAGTGCAGAAACAGGTGGGATACAAATTAACTTCAACATGTGGAAGAGAAAGTCAATAACATTAGAGAGGACTACACTAATAGTCAGACTTCGAAATCACTAGGTTTAACCTCCTTTTTCAGCTTCAACCAGACTGTATTGCTTAGCTGGACAGGTGAGTCAAGTGGATGATTTAAACCTGTGGAAAAGATAAAGAGAAAATGAGGTGACCCCTTAGAATAACTCGTCTCAGTATAAAGAGGCTGTTTCTGAAGACCACTTAAAAACAGGTGTCTAATGACCAAATTTTTTTCGTTCTTTCCTGCTGTCATTGTGTTAATCAAAAGAGATACAGATGCTCATCTACCAATTTCTCACTAATGTTCAAAGGAACTTCACTCCTATTTTTGCCTTTGAAAATTTCCCCCCATGATAGCTAATACGTTTCCTGCAGTCCTTCATGCTCAGCATTTATCACATACCCAGTAATCCCCATCTTCTCCGGCTTCTGTGCTGACAAGTGTTAGTCCTATATTTCACAAAATTAATAACCACAGGGACACATTTCAACTTAACAGAAGCTCAGGATTGTCTTGGTTTCCCACAGCAACCACCAGGAATCCTGGAAAAAAATGGGTCAAATGAAAACATTATATGGCAAAACAGTAGGCAGAAGTATCATAATCTAATTTCTGGAAGATGGCTCAATGTTTTTAAGATGAGACGTGTTTTACAGACCAATTCCTCTAAATTATTATAATTTTTTAAAAAGATCATACTGGAGGAATACTTGAATCTTTTTGGATATAGAGCAAAATTAATGGGTCAAAGGAAAGCAGCACGTACTTTCAGTTGTGCATGGCATTTCAGCAATACATTTTCTAGAAACCTATGCACAAGACTAATTTGGATTCTCCTGGTTGGGGCATTGTTATAAAGATTATAAATCTGACAGCTAAAAAAACCCCTATGGTGCAGATAATAGCAAAATACTGATCTAGGAAAAACAGGAATTTAGTTTTAGGCCAGCCTTCTTTAACAGTATAATTGGTTAGTAATGTGAATATCTTACAGCTTTCTTTTGTTTTTCTTGTTGGTATTTGATATTTCATCACAGAAGTATTTGGGAGAATCTGTAATGCTCTAGAGAACTACTCTATAGAACACAGAGAACAGAGAAGATTTTTTAAGATCCTTATCGTCCTTCCCCAAGGACAATCTGTTCTTCGCAAAGGGTAAGCTAAATATGTTAGTGAATGATGCTGACTTTTGAGAAAGTGTGAAACCAAACAAGCAGGGTTTAATAGATTAGGTACTGGGACAGAAAATAAAGTAGGACTAAATTTAGACTGGTTTGGACTTTGCTTAATAAATCAAGAGAAAATCCCAAATTTTCAACTAAGTAGATCAAGCTTGATAAAAACATACAGGTTTAACATTGCTACCTTATTTTGAGGAGGGATTGATCGCAATCTATTGAATTCAATGAGGAGAGTAAATGTTCCTCTTGATGAGTTGAAAGATTGAATTTCGGAACATGGGAGCTATTTTTATATGCTCAGGAGAGCAAAACTCTTCTCTCCTTATAGTACACAGCTTTGGTTTTCCTCAAAACACTTCCCATGGGAAAACACAATCAAATGCCCTCTGCAGAGTTTCTCATTTTTGAAACATTAGATGCTTCTACATTCACTGGACTGAATAGCGAAGCATTATCAAAGAATGTGTTGTGGGTGGTTTTTTCATGGAAAACATCATCATACCCAAGTCTTTTATTTCCAGTTACGTGTATTATAAAACAAAGCCAAAGATGACCTCTTTCTTCTCCTGGTTCTGTTAAAAATCATTGCAGGAGTAATATGACATTGAAATTTTCATTTGTTTATTTTGGTTTTGCTAAATGCTTCCTCTTTCCTTTCTACACTTCTCTGTCTTCTGATGACAAACACTACTTGCTGCCTACAGAGTTCTCCCTCTTCCCCTTTGTCCGAGTCCTGGCTTAAAACCTGTTTCCCACAAGAGAGCAGTCTGGACTGGGCGGTCCTCTCTTATGGACCTGAGTAATTTGTGCCACAAGACACGTCCCCCTCCGTCACCAGGACCTGCTCACCCACCCTCCCAACTCCATAGAAATCCTCTCATAGGTCTGAGTGGAGGTGGGTGAAACCTCCTGCTTCTCACAGACTCTCACCTGGAGTCTCCTCATATCCTCTACTGTAAACAGGGATCTTTGTTCTGATCCATGTCTTACAGGCATACGGACTTGAAGTTATTTTCTGTGCATAATTTAATACAAAGAGTATGGTATTCTGCTTTTACAAATAAAGAGGAAAGCCATTAAGCACTAGGTACCGGCTATTGAGCTTACCGTCAGCTATTTTTGGAATGAACTGTCACTAAAATTGTGTAACAAGGGGACTTGGATAATAAAATTTACTTCATTCTGCATTATAATGTAAATTTCTATGTCCTATGGCTTCAGCCATAGTATTTTAGAACAAAATAGCTGATGATGCAAAACAGATTTCACTACTGCTGAGACCTTGCTCTCTGATCTTTCTTCCATTCATTTGGGGAAAAAAAAGGCAATTTCCTTCAAAATGTCTCCCCCATAAGCTTTTAAGAGATAAACATTTCCCCCTTCCTTTATTCTAATGTAAACTTGAACTCATAAAATTTCGTTAAAAGAGTGTAAATCTTTCCCCTCCAGAAGTTATCTGCCATGTTTCTTCTTATCCTTTGGATGACTGCAGTAATTTTTATACTGTGCTGTCGGGAGTGTAATGTTAAGTGCTTCATTAATGATGATTTGTGCCATTGAAAAGTTTAAAATGGGCAGATCCTGGCAAGGACCTGACATTATTTATTTTCGTTCTTTGTATTAAACTCGGCAAAGAACATTTTAAGAGCAGTTTTGCTTCTACTTGGGGATGCTATAAGCAATATTTCACATGCCATTGCCTCAGAGACAGCATTAATCACGAGAACAATAATAATGGCTGCTCACATTGCTAATAAATATTTGCATTTATTTGTAATAAAGGGAATACATTTCACTGTGTGAAAGGGAGGAGATAAGTAGAGAGATGCTTGTCTGCATTTGGAAACGATGATGATTCCAGAGCTTTGCTGCTTGAAGGGTTAAGAAATAATAGTTGGACCTCGAGGACCCAGGCCCTGCAGAGTGAGGTACAGCAGCGCGGCAGAAAGAAAATATAACTGCAAGCTGGGGAGTGCCCTGGGGGACAGGCTGGGGCTCCCTGGGGTACCTTGCTTCACAAGAAAACCAGGAGATCATATCTTGGAGGTGGGGAGGGAGAGGGAGGAGCAGGAGGCGGGAGGGGATGCCTGGATGCTCTGACATGCTGATGGATTTAACTCCTCATCTGGCTCCCGACCTGGGACCAGGTCCTGGATTTGGGTGTGTCCAGCTCGTTACTTGCCTGGAGAGCGAACCGGGGGGCAGAACTCAGGTCCAAATACAGGCCGGGTAAAATAATCGCAACACAACTTAATGTACCAAAACTCAAAGACTTTTTAACATGTTACTGTCTATTTGAATATTAACTTCCTCCCCTCCCACCCCCCTCCCCCAGTATATTATACTGTAAGAGGAAACAGAGACTCATTTGCTAAGCAAAATCCTTGGTACTAAGACCAATGCAGGGTGGTATAAAATGTATATGTTTTTGTTACTTAACTACAATTTTTGCAAGTTGCAAATACATTAAATTCATTGGAAACAGATCTGGAGAAAATGTAATTTTTTGTCTATTTAATATATAAATAGACTTTTTACTACAACTAAAATTTTGCATGACCTCATTTAAACACCAGGCATAGAGAATGTCAAAAGGTAGGTAGTTTCATTTTTTTATTTTAGTTAACTCGAACTATATTTCTCTAGGCAGACTGGGGCTTAAGTATGTACATTAGTAAACTGGAGAGAATTACATCTGAAGATTTGAGGTTCTTGTCAGTGAACTCCATGACAGCTTCTGGAAACAGAGAATGAGAAAAAGGTGCTTTTCACAGTCAGAAAAAAAATGGTTAAAAGTGCAGTGTCCCAAAGATCAATTTTAGGAGCAGCATTAAATAACTTTGCAGGAAAGGAAAGGTCAAACACAGTATTAAAAGGCTCTGAATTAAATACCCTAGAGAAATTAAATTGTTAATAAAGACTCTTACAGCCTCTTCATGATTAGTGTTTCTTGGACCTTCGATGAGACCAGATTGCCTGTGCAATGTAAAATGTTACTGGAAAAATATTTATTTAATCAGCATGGATTAAAATATATGAATCTTTGCCTGGCTTAACTCAACTGCAATAATTTCCCAGTACACATCTGCAGCAGACAGATACCAGCCTAGCTGGGTCTGTGGTTCATAGTTCAGTCCTTTATTGTTTCCCCTGTACTGGAAATATCCAGCGATTTGTTTTAGAGAGTGAAATTCTACAGAAATTACAGTTCCCACAATAGAAATAATAACACAAAGCTAGATGTAAGGGGCCCTCACCAATTTCAGTAGGCAGACTGCTATTTATTTCAGTACAACTGGGAAAAAAAAAAACCACCCCACACAAACTGGCTAGCAACAGAGGCATTATTTACTACAGATTGTACTTAATTTTACACTTAATCAACAAGCATAATTTAATTTAGCAGTAGAGAAACAGAGCAGACAAGGAGGTATTTGCCACAGGGGGAGGAAGCGACCCTGGAAGGAGAGGGGTCTGCAGGAGGGAAGAGGAAGGAGGGAAGTCCAGCTGGAAGAACATACCAGCACCAGTGCCTGCCAAAGGGGCACAAGCTGGGATCCCTCACAGCTACCACACTTCTCCTGACAAGAAATAGATTAACTTCTCACTCTCTTTGCGGGACACAGCAACCTTGACATGCTGCTAGTCCGTGGGATGATATGAAAGACAACAAAAGAAAGGAATGCATTCACTCTAATTGTCAGGGAAAAAAATTATCAAAGGAGCAGCAAGGAAATTTTTATGAAGTAAAGCATGTCAGGAGACAAGCCCACCATAAGAGTTGTCCAGGCTGTGCTGTTCCCAACAAATCCAATTAACGTGAAATACTGACATTTATATCCAGGATTATGATGACCTCAAGTCAGTGACAATTTGCTGGCAGTCTTAACAATGGCAGAACTGATACTCAGAAACTCCCAGAACATTTAAAGCAACACAGATGTCGTATGTCTACTCCCTGTTAGCAGTACAAGACATTAACAAGCTCAATGATCAGTTTAAAAAAGTTTTATAAAGCCTATATACATCCATTTGCCTTTTGACTAATGAAACTGCCTTGTGGGATCATTTTCCCCTCCCTTTTTCTCCACCTAAAAGCAGCAGTTTAGAAGTCTCATTTCCATTACAGATGCTGCTGGTGCATAAAAGGAGAGCGCCTGTGGAGAAGGCTCCGGATTAGACGTGCTCCCTGTGGAGCGCTGAAAAACCATTTCTGATAAAACATGCTATTTGAGTTATTTTTCCTTTGCAAAGAATCTTGCGTAAAACCATGCTGCAATTCGGTCACAGTATACGAATGTCTGCGGCGCCCAACACTTGGCGTGCTGTGAGAAGCCACAGCAGTGCTGGGAAAAGGCCCAAGTGTGGGGTCCGCTCAGGAAACTGCACAGTCACAAATAGAGCGAGGTGGCATTTTTCAAAATAATTAATTACTCTCTTGAAATGTATCTATAGATACATCAAAATAATCTGTCAGCGTGCTGAATTTCGTAAGTAGTTTAGCCTTCCACATCCTCCCTCCTCCCCAACTAGTCTGCCAAATTGCAATTTTGTAAAACCTATTTTTACCTGGGTCTTCTCCCACCATAGACCATGCTGTGAGAATTTCAGTTGTTAGATTTTAACATCTTAGGGAGCTGGGTAGATCAGGAAAATCCTGTTCAGGGCCGCTTTGAAAAAGGGCTGACGTAAATACTCAGTTTGTGTAAAGTATCTGAGGCTCCACACAGAGAAAACAGGATGCATGTCCCAAAGGGGGGAGACATTTCAGGGCGAGTTAATGCCTCATCACCTTAGTCATCAGAGACTCAACTATAAGAAATCAGTCCTTTGGAAATCAAATTTCATTAGTTCCAGTCCACATGTTACTAGAATCTAAATAAAACTTCTATACTTTTGTGTGTCAAATGGTGTTTTGAGATTAAATGGACCTCTCCATTTTTCTCACTGTCCCCTCTCCCACCTCCCCAATATGCATCACAGGTAAATCCCCTGAAAATTAAAGAAAATACTTAATCTGAAATGCAATCTTCCTTTCTTTAGGAAGAACACTGAGAAGTATTTCATCAGAGTCACCCAAATCTATTTTTTTCCCATTCTTTATTTCTTTACCATGATTTAAAGTATTTTATTTTCAGAGTTTCAACCAGTTGCATCTGCTTTGCTGTGGTTACTGCAGAACAGCACAAGTGGTAAAACTCACCTTTTATTTTGCGTAGTGTCTGTAAAGAAATACCCATTTCCTCCCATGACACCAGTGTAAAACTGCTCCTTCTTTCCAAATCCCACGATCCAGAAGACGTGGGGAGCCCAGCATTGCTTCAGGTGCAGTCTCCAGACTTGGGCAAGACTGGGGTTGATTATAGCTGTTCTGCCTCCTGTTGTCTGGCAGAGAAGGTGATGCACTTCAAAACTGTGCTGTGAGACCAGACAAACAGAAAGGGGCTGGAGGAAGACAAAAACCTCTCCCTTTAACTCCAATATGAAAAAGAGAAAGGAAAGCACAAATAGTGTTGGTGATGGGCTGTTTTAAGCCCCTTCAGAGGCTAGTAACAGACAACACATTGAGCTGGTTTATCCCTTTATTTTTTGCAGATAAACCATCATGGTCTTCTCTGGGGACACGTAAGGGTGTTCTCTGTAGTCTGCGAACTGTGTGGCTACAACACGTCCACCAGTGTCCTTAAACTAACAAGCCTGTCTGCTGGCGGGGTCACTGCCACACTGATGGCTGCATGAAGGTGACAGATGTTACAACTTTTGGCTTATGACAAAAAACAGGCAAAGTTACGTCATGCCTGTCTGAAAAAACTGTGTCCTTTGTCACCTTTATGCAGGCTTCATATATCAGTCTTAAAAATAATGAGGGGGGTTTGTCCCTATCAACAAAGGGTATGTTATGCCAGGGTCTCACCACTCCGGAAAAGTGGGAAGAACGCAAGCAGCAAACAGGGAGAGCTTAAAAAAGTGGTAAGTAATCATGAAAACGAAGAGGGGAAAAAATGTCATCTTCATCCTAAAGGAAGAATTTGGAGACACTACTAAAGTGCGACACAGTGTAGGCAAATGTAGATATAGTTTCTCTTGCACAAGGAGAAACTCCAGGAGATGACCTTTAGCTCACGAAGTTGTTTAGAGGGGACAAGACGATAAAGGAACAGTGTTCTGTAATGTGGCCTAAATTTGGTATCCTTTGCATTTCTGAATTTTTCTTTCCTTATCATGCGATCATGGTTCCCTGGCAAATCCATGAAATACGTTTTTGCCACAATCAGCGATGATATTGATAGACGGGCTGAAAGCTTTTCAGTCATACATTAAAGAAGGGAAGGAAGTTTATTAAAGGGATTTTTCTTCCAGCTTTTTTACTCAGTTAACATAAATTCAATGTTTTATGGCAATTTGAATAAAAAAGCCATATACAGTATGAATCAAACTCATTTTCTCTTTGAAACACTGAGTGTTTTTCTCATGAAAAGTATCTGTGTCTGTGAAGCCTGAATACTTTTCCATACTTGGACTGCAGAAAATGCATAAAGCCATACAGCTCTGGTATATCAACATGCCACACTCATGAAATGACCGTGTGTCTACTTCAGGATTTTAGTTTGAACCAAGATCATATCTTTATCTCCACTTACTGAGCCTCACACGAGAGAATTCTCTTGGAGGACACGAGCTAGACTCCTTGATAAAAGTGAACTGGCAGATACTATCCTGGTGTGTACTTAAGGCACTTCAGCTGCTAATGACCAATTAATCCATAAAGCCGGAGTAAAGCTAGTCTGGCATAACCCCACTGAAACGCTTGTGGTACGTATGACAGGTACTCAGCATCAACTGTTTCAGTCAGCAGATCCACTCCCGTTGGTTTGCATGACTTGCTAATGTAGATACAGCTTAAAAGTGCCAGCACCCGGTGCTCGAGGGAACACCTAACCCACTGGGCTAAAGTGCCTTTCCCAGTTCCTGCCCACCCTGGCTCCATTTGCTCTGTGTGCTGTGGTGAGACCTCACTGCACAACGGAGCGGGCAGATCTGGACCCATAGCCAGGGGCTGAAGTATGGTGTACCTCAACAAGTACCTGGGATGGAAAATTCAGGAGTCAAGATGGTTGGATATACTATGCTAACAGAGACCACCTGTCCAGGAGCCACAACTGATGAGAAATAACTGCTCCTATGGTGAGCTGGAGGCACAGAGGATGAGTTATTTGGGGCCAGAAGGCTTGTCTTTATGTGAAAATATTTCTCCTGAGAGTCCCACGTGTCATTCTGCATGGTTTCTGTCTGACAAATGTAAAGCTCTGTGCATGCTGCTTTTCAGAAGTCACAGCTTCCTTAGACAAATAGGATATCTGTTCTAAACACGTATTAACCATTCCTGTAAACTCTGCTTTAAATTCAAATTAAACAGATAATGTATAAGAAGCCATAAGTTACTGGTGATGTGTACAAGAATGTGGTACCTTTTCAAGGCCATCACAAAAATTAAGGAAAAAAACAGGAAATACAGGGAAGCCCCCAATTTACTAAAATAATATTTTCTTTTTTTCACTCAGAAAAAAATGTCTGCCTTCTCAGGTGTAAGGCGTCATTCCGAGGGCTTTATTTTTAATGAAAAGAAACCACCTCAAGGTTAGCCTTGAAAAAACACATAGCAGTATATAATCATACTAGACAGACAGCTTTGTTAAATGATTTTTCCCTTCATAGATTTCTCAGGCTTCTTAGACTGTATGTGTGAGCAATATAGCACATACAGGCAACAATTTCAATCTGGACAGAAAAAAAAAAGGTAGGAATGCATATCACCATATAGACATTTGTACTCAATCATAAACATACATGTATACTCACACGCACTGCCACACAATCCTAAGCATCTGTCTTTTGCCATTATGGTGTGCATACAGCTACAGAAGTACCTGTATCTATATCATTTTACCCATCTATATTTCTTTCTATGAATGATAAATAATTAGTGGTGTAGCTATAAAGCTTATGTATTTCTAGCCAATGACACCTTCAAGGTCCCTCTGCTGCCTACTGCTTGACCTTGGCTTAAAAGCACACAGAATGGAAACCTTGAAACCAAGATCAGCAGGATTCATTCTGACAGAAAACAGATGCAGCACAATAGAGAAAAATACACATTTAATTTTAATTTTTTTTTTTTAAACAGCCTGACTATTACCAGTTTCTAAAAAAATCCTAAGGTACAGACTGTCCTTCACACAAGTAGCATACGTCTTAATAGTCGAATTACATTTGGATTGGATAACATTGTAACTACAATAACTATAGCAATGTCTATGTGATTCCTCCCTTTAGAGACCACAGCAGGAGAATACATATATACCTGCGGAAGTAACATAACAAAGGGTTATGGCCTTAAGATGAGTCTTCTTAATGAAAGATTCCTGACTTCATAAAAGTACAATAAGAAGCATTTTGTTTCATAATATTTGGGTAGGGAGGTTACAAGGCTGCAATATTGACAGATGATAACGCAGTGATGTGACCTTAAAGATACTGCTTTTGTCTTACATTACTTTCCAATTTTGTGTTCTGTCTCAAGCTAACTAATCTTAGATAGGGCTTAATAGGCTTCTTACCTGTTTTCTGAAAGGGAATGAAAACAATACCTTTACAAAGTGAGGGACAGAATTTGAGATCATGTCACACAACACCGACGTGAGTTCATATGAAATGAACAAAACTGTGCCTGGCTCTCCAGTTGCACTTGGGAAATCATCACTGAATAGAAGTCTGTCTCAGGTCTTCCCACTAGGATGACTGCTTTTATCGGAAAGAAAATATAAACCTTTGCTGATATGAGTTGTCAATGTCACAAAGACGGAAGTGGTGCAGAAATAATAAAAAGAGGCAGATGACTCGTACAAAGCTGCCTGGATTGCTTAAGCTGCTCGAGACCAAAGAAGGAATGTCTTAATACTGCCAGAGCATAGGAACAAAGCGTATAGGACAATATTTAAGAGGCTATCCTGGAAAGCAGCAACACTTAAAGGTAGAATGATGGTAAAAAGGACTAGCATTATATTTGGATGAAAAAAGAGGGACATACTAAAAGAGTAGAAAAAGATACTTATTACGGCATCTGTATGAACAATACTGGAAGACAGTGTACGTATCAAAAGTCTCTTCTTCATAAGAGCATGTGGAGATGGTTTGTAAGGACAGGAAGGTGCTGAAGACCTTTCTAATGGTTTGGGTGATTTAAAGAATTGTAATGTTAGCACCTGATTTTTGGAGGCACGTGAAAATTAACTACATTCCACAAATGGTTGAAGACTCAATATAACAATAATTATCGATCCTACTTTGACAAAGTAAAAGATAGATAATAAATTAAAGAAGTGGGTGGAACAGCTTGCTGTGACAATAGAATCTTTCTTTCTGCATTGCCACAAGACATTTCTGCAACAGAAAGGACTATTCCTTTGTTTTACAACTGTAAGCACTGTAGAATCTGGTAATCCATGACTCGGTCTTTCTCAATTTGTGGACATAAACCCATTTTTCAGAGCACATACACCTTTTAGAAATTTCACGTATGCAGCTGGTTAAAGGATTTCTGAACTTGTAGAAGTATATAAAAGCAGTACACAGGCTTGCAGACATTTCTTCCTCATGCACTAAATATCACACTGTTCTCTTTTCTTTAATGGACATTTTTATGGACCTCAAATTACTGATGTAGTCTCTTTCCAAACCCTTTCTCAATTTTTCTGTTTATCCGTTTCAGTGGTAGCTTGATGACAGTCTTAGCCCTGTAATTTATCCAATACTTTCAAATCCAAGAATTGCTTGACGTTTTATGCTTTCTTCTGGTGTTTTCAGGCATTACTATGTCATAGTTGGTCTCCCAGTTCAGCACAAAACACACTTATCTTTTGCTTTTTAATAGGAAACCAGAAACTTTAATACTCCATTTCCTTAGGGATCCCTGTCTTCAGGTATAACCAGAGAGTCTTTGTTGTACCTGCTTTAGTAAGCTGTTTTTCATCATTGTTTCCATTCCTGCATACACAACATGTATTCACACCCATGCCTGGATATTTCTGAAGCTCAAAAAAGTTTGATTGCAAAGCTGAGTAAAATTTAGGAAAGAAAGTGCTCAATTTATTCTAAGAATATGGTTATGTATCGTTGAATAGGAGGCTTGTCAACAATGTACACAGCCTTTTTTTTTCTTTCTCTTCTCTTTTCTTTTTTATAAATTGAACTTTTCTGGGGGAAAAAGAGTGGATAATAATGAGAGCTTTAAGCACAAAATGTCTGATAACGACAAGAACAATAAGAAGCGAAGCAAGATGGATAAAAGAATAAAGATATTGGAAGAAAGGCACAAAATATGCTGGAAATCTGCACACAGGCCTGGGAGCATATTATTGAATCTGAACCATACACTGTATTTCATGCAATTTTATCCATTGCACCTAACTACAAGGGCGAATGCAGGCAGAGGTAGGAAATATTTCTTTGAATTGTTATGCTTGCTGTTTCTCTCTTCTATTTCTTTTTATTGTTAACCACTTCAAGCTAAACTAACTTTTAGTTAAGACCATTATGTCTATAAAACTATAAATGCCCTATAGCATATTTTTGAAGGCAAAATAAGCTCCTAGCCTGAGAGATGAGTAAGAGGAGCCTGAGGTCTTTTCATCAAAGCAGCCTAAGAGATGGTGCATTGCGGACTTCAGCTAAGATAGTGCAGTTAAAGGGAAAGTCAACTGATCACAGGAAGAGAAGAACAAAGATCAACATTTTTTATAAATTACATTTCTAAATTATTGTGTGGGATTCGCAGTTTACAGTTTTGGGAAAATGTTAAAGCAAGAGATTTTGTTACGCAAGAACAAATACTTCTTGGGAAATTCATTGTTTCTTAAAAGACTCTGACCAGTTTTCCATCATTAGGTTGCTGGAACAAAGCCTAGGGACCAGTCTCTTCACCAGCGGTTATTGTCATGCTGGTTAGGATATGTTGCTTCTGCCTGTACTGCAGCACCATAAATTAACTAGCACATGATGTACTTCACCCCTTAAAACAATTAAATCAGGTATTTTTTTTTTTTACATGAACTGTCCTTCACAGAATTACGAACTTGACAAAACCTTTGTTTTATATTTCAGTTTTAGAGTGCTTCTTTAAGCTGCTTAATCATAAGTAGAAATTTCCCCTTGGAAGTTGATTATGTTGTTTTTGAAGAACTATTCATGAATGGGGCAGATGTCAACTTCTTCTCTTTTTAAGCAGCGTATCTTGGGGAGTCTGTTTCAGCTTTAAATTAACCCACAGCTCTTGCAGGCAAACATAAAGCACTGACAAATCTGTAAATAAAGACAACTCTATAAATAAAGAGAGACCAACTATTCATACACTCCAAAATGTATACTGATCACTGAAAAATAAGAAATGGAATTGAGAATATTGAAATACATGAGAGACACTGTCTTAATTAGATTCCTGTATCAATTTAGAGCTTAGGAGAACATTCTCAAAAGGCTTGATTCAAAAGCAAAAACCCAATACCTCTGCTTTTCTAAATAACAGCTGACAGTTTCATTTTACTGTGTTGTGGTTTGGGCTGGACTGGCCACTGAAATGAATGGCATCTTCTAGATTATAATTTGGTAACAGGTTGTTTTTTCTTTTTTAAATGAAGATCTGTAATAAGTCCTACATTACAGTAAAATAAAATAAGGCTTTAGCTTTGGCTTTGTTAGAGGTCTTAAGCCAGAAACTGAATTTTTTATAGCATTTACGATTTATCTTGAAATTAATATATTCAAACTACTGTTTAAGCATTAATTAATATTAACTTTGCTTCCAAAATAATACAATTTATGTAATACTTGAAAATATGGAGCAGAGTGTGAGACTCCTGCTTATCAGCTGAGTTAAGCTGTTCAGTGAGTTAGACTTCAGGCATTTAGAAATGTTGAAGATATTAACAACTCGAATCTATAATTCCCAGTCAATATGTGTATATGGACTTTGCCATATCTCTTTACTGACAGTGGAACTGTGTTGAAACTCTAACAGCAGCTGAGATAGAACTCATGGAGGCTGGCTGGAAGCTACCGAGCAGGCTTATTGCAGGGAATGGAGTTCCCTTCCCTCTCTCTTTCTGCCTGGCTCATGGTGAAATCTCTGCTGGTCCTTGCCAAGAAGCTCCTGGGACTCCAGCATGTAAGTTGTGCTGTGGAGCCCTTACACTGCTTGAGAGCTTTATCGGTTGGGTCTCCAGTAAAGCTTATTACAGTGTGAGACATGCCTCTGGACACCCCTAGCCATGAAACACTACCTATTCAGTTTCCAAAGCTGTTGTGTATAATAATGGCCTGAGACAGAGCCAGCACTACAGAGCGTCAGAGACCTCAGGCAGCTGCCTCCCCTGTCGGTGCTTGCCTCCAGTGGCTTAAGATCAGAGAATCCATAGCTAACCGTAGCATTACATTTGTTCTACGTTTATGCAGTAATCCTAAGTCACTTTGGGCAGTCCATTTTCAAGAGATCTTGCTCCCCACACTGAAATCTCTATTCCCTCAGCCTTGTGACTCATAATGCACCTTTAGTCATATTTTAACCTCCAGCACTGTACTCTCTGTCACATCTTATTGCTTAATACATGCTGTTGAGCGCAGCAACATCACACCACCAGACAAACCTCAGTGACTTCTGTATGAAAAGCAAGTTCACTTGCCTGGTTTTTAATAAGAGTTCCCCTTTACCATGAATGTTTAATATGAATGTTGTCCTTTAATATGAATACTGCATGCATGTCCTTGACATACTTGCTAAATAATAATAACAATAATGTCTGTATACACAAGGGTAAAATGGCATTTTTTCCTTATTATAAAACCATGCTGGTTTATTTGGTTTCATCTCCTAAGATTTACTAATTCTTTTTTTTCAAATTCAATTGAGCTATAAAACACAATAGATTTGGGGATGTTTCAAAAATTACTTTAATCCCTTTACATTCAGAGATAATTTCCTTACCTTCTACGTATTTTATATGGAATCTAGCAAAAAACCAGTAGCTGTGGAGAGGTAAAGGAGCCCTGAAATGTAGTTGCTATTTCAGATGTGTTAATAGTTTATTCTAGGGCTTTACAGGCCATATGACTTAAAAAAACCCCATATTCTATGGCAAACAAAATGTCCTATGCTATTTCAAAAAAAAAGGAAGCTATTGAGCAATATGATATGGGGTTGCTATTCCTCACCAGTCAAACATCACATTAATATAATGATAATGAGAATTTACCTTATATAATCTTTAAAGGCTTTTTTTTTTTTTTTTTTTTTTTCCCAATTTGTCTTTTGGTTGTCTTCATGCTTTGGAAGGAACCTATTTGTTTTCAAAGGGTATAAAAATCCTAGGCTCACTATTCAGACTCTACCATGCACAGGAAATAGACACCTTGCTATGTATTACTCGGTGAGAACTCCCTTTTCTTTCCCTGTTCCCTGGTGTGTGAGGAGCTGTGATTTTCATTACCTGCTCTCCCTCTGGCCAGGATGCAGAGATGACCCATTCACACCTTTTTCTTGGAAATCTTGTTTTCCCACATGTCTTGCTGCTACATTTGCTTGTGACGGTCCCAGCGCTGTCAGGGAGCTTCCAGCCCCCACTGGCTCCTTCATGCTGCTGCTCACTGTCCCTGGCAAGCCCTGCTTGTCACTGCTCCTTCCCCTTCCCGCACAGCTCTGCTGTGGATGCCTCCAAATTCCTCTGACCCCCCCATTTGACTCTCTTGTGAGGAGGGTTTTTCACACCAACCAACTGCAGGCATCTAATGTGGCATGCTCTCCACAGGCTCCTCTGAGAGCAACTGCTGTCTCACCTACGGAGATTACAGGGCTGTGCCTCCAGTGCAGCTGGGTACAGTAGGTGCCTAAAGCTAGTTAGAAGGAACAGTTGTTTTTATTTTTTTTTTATTATTTTATTTCTGAGAGCTTAGACAACATTCTTTTAACTTCTACAAGATACAAACATTGCTCTTATTGCTATTATGGCTGCAATTACATTGCTCATAATAACTGTGTAATTGTAATTATTGTAACAGTAAGATAGTATATATCAATAACAACAAGATTGGTTATTTTATCCATTTAAGTGGAAGACTTGATATTCTGAATACGGTAACATTTACTTTTCTAACACAGAAGGATGGATTGCTTTCAATATGGGCCAAGATTTTTTCCTAAACCCCCTTCTAGTTAAACCCCTCAATCCATTTTTAAGAAATCAATTACAGATTCTTGTTACCCTTAACTTTTGACAATGACATTACCTGCATGCTTACAGGGAGAAAATTTTTCTAAATTTTGGTTTTCATTTTTATTTATGTTATAAATATCTCAGATTCATCATAGGCATTCAAAACATTATTTGCTGTTTAGGAAGTGTAAGTCATGCATTTTCCTCAGGTGAACATTGAACATATTGCAGTTTTTACTGAAATAGGACTGAATGCAACTCTGCTGTAAAATTTATGGTTAAATAAATATCAAACAGCACTGGATAGGGGAGAAACAGCAACACAATCCAATGGCTCATTCGAGGGACAATACGTTTGTTTTTAGATAAGAATTTTTTCTACTTCATACTAATAATCTTAATGCACAGTATTTCACTAACTCAAAGATAAAGAGATTAGAAACTGTCTTTCGACCTGCCTTAACCTCCTTTCACTATATGAGGAAACTGTATATCATATTTAAAAAAGCAACAGAAGATGCTGTTAGCCAAAGACCCATTCAGATTTTCAGTTTATTAATAAAAGAAAGACACAGATCCAGTAAAAAGTTAAAAGTGAATAAAGTTTGCCTTGCCCCTTTTTAAATACTTAGTTTTAGGCATCCCTAATGGAGAATAAAAAAATCTGTTGTATTTGTTTTATCTGTTGTATGCTGGAGAGGCTGTGGCAAGACTGGTAATTTGGAATGAATATTCAGTGACTAACACAGTCCTAGCAGATGGCCAGTGCAGCTCGACAGCCTTTTGGAAGACAATGGAAGGGCCAAATTTTCTACACTTCTCCATATTCTTTCAGAGAAGATACTGCTTTGTTCAGTGTTCATTTCCAGTGTAATTCCACTCATATTTCAGAGCCTGCTCTTAAAGATTTAGGGAAATTAATTGGAAAACCTTCTTCTTGAGAGTTTATGGCACTGAAGACCTCAGTGAGGTGGTAAGCTTTATTCGTATCCTAGTGAGAGACAGTGAGAGACTGAGTGGGATACTAGCAAGCACAGACTTACCTCTGCAACTGCAGCTAAGGAAAAGCATCATTTGATTCTCTAGCCTTTGCTTCATCAGTAGGTAGCACTTGTTATGGCCTTATTTTCTCACTGCAATAACCAGGAATGGGAACTGGGCCAAACCTCTGTAGAGGTGGGCTGTGTCGTGGGAAGCACGGATCACATTGCCGTTCCTTGGGTTACCAGGCAGACACTGCTGCCCCAGCTGCATTTTGTTTCAGTGGTGTCTTCTCCAAGTCCAAATGACAGGATCTTGAGGAAGATGGTGAGGGAGACAAAGAATTGATTTCCTGCTAACTCAGGCAAGTTGTATCTTGGCTTGAACCACACCCCCCAGACACTCTAATAAGTGAAAACCAATTGGCTGGCAGATGTGGCTCCTTCCCTTTTAGCATGGGCTGCAGCACAATTACATATGCCTAAACTGAGTTGCCATAATCTTATTTGTAGCCCTTCAATTAATCAGGTTTTAAAATAGCTTTCTTAGCTTTAATTTGCTTGCCTTTATCCTTTTTCTGCTGCTTTGATGGATTGCCCAGACAGGATAAGCAAGTGATAAGACAAATACTTTCAGAAGCAAGTGACAAGACAAATACTTTCAGAGGTGGGAAAGTAACAAGTTCACAATGCAGAAAATGCATGTCCTCTAATGCTGCAGTCTAAATTTTAGTTTAGGATGTCTTCTGGCTTGACTACCGGATGTGTTTAAATTATCATTTTAATCTGGATCAGTGTAAACTTTTGAAGCGACTCTCTCAACCCTTCTCGATTGTGGTGTTTTACTGTGCACCCTGGGACAGCCTCAGAGTGTGCGGACTGGATTCCCTTCAGCCAAAACCAAACCTGAAGGAGTGATCCAGGAGCACACCTACCGTCCTCCAACCACTAATGGGCATTTATGGTCTAGCCTACAGTTTGCCTGAAGAAAGCATGCTTTGCCTTCAGAGAGTGAACGTCAAGTCTCCAGCTGTAATGGTTTCACCCTGTGGATCCATTCCCATTGCCCTATTTGACTTGCTGTGTGGCTGTAAGCAGACATAGCTGTTACGAACCATTCAAAGCTCAGACAAGAGTAACCACTTTTTATTTATGTTGCAATAGAACTGTCATGCTGCTTAGGCGTATACATATAGCGTCAATATATAGAGGCACCTCAGGCTGGAGCTGCTTCCATCTAAGACAGACTTCTGTAAGACAAAAAAAAATATTCTGAAACAAAGAGGATTCCTGCGTGGGGAGAGCAAATCTTCTTTGCTTTCCATACTTGGAAGCCAACAGTGTCATTAGCAGTGAGACAGATGGACCTATGCTACTTGCTAGGTGTTTCCAGAGACTGTATATAGGCACCTACAAAAAGATCACATTGTTATGTGAAATCTGCAGCAACAGACTGGATCACTTTCTAGCAAACAGAACGTCAGAGTGAAGATCTAGAGCTCGGAAACATATCAAGTGTGGAGGAATTGAGGATGCAATTGAAAGTGGAAGTCCAATGTCTTACAAGGATAAGACATCTAGATGGTACAAATTGAATAGAAGAAGTTCCACCTAAACATGAGGAGGAACTTCTTTACTTTGAGGGTGGCAGAGCACTGGAATAAGTTGCCCAGGGTGGTGGTGAAGTCTCCTTCTCTGGAGACATTCATAACCTGCCTGGACAAGTTCCTGTGCAACCTGCTCTAGATGGACCTGCTTTGGCAGGGGGGTTGGATGATCTCCGGAGGTCCCTTCCAACCCCATGTGATTCTGTGATTCTATGGTAAAACAGAACATTGTGAAACTGAGTCATGCGGGAGCTCCAGGGCCTTGAGAAGCATTCAGGAAGGCACTGACAGACACTGACAGCTGAAGAGATGATTGGAGTTGCTGCAATTGTTTTAAGAAGAAGTACCTGTAACATTGCTCAGACTAGGAGAAGGAAGGGTGCCAAAAGCTGACACTCATTTCTCGGACTGGTAATGACAAGAGTAGCATCTATCTGTTTATCAATCTTGGGAGACTCCTGTGTGAAATCTGAGCTAATACTGGGCTGACTGTATATTTTTTTTAATCTGGGGACAAAATAATGGAAAAAAATGTAGAGGAGGAACTACAAAATATCAGCTTCCTCTGAATATGGTTAATGGTGCAATGGGGTACTGTACGCAAAAATTTTACTTACACGCTTCCTGAGAAATTGATAACAAGATCAGCTTGCATGTCTTGAGCCATCAAAGAAGAGATTGTGCTAAGTATGTCCAGATCCTATTTGGATCCACAAGACGTGTGAGTGCTCAGCACTTTTCTGAAGTCTGGAGGGGAATGACACAACCTGCAGTAGACTTCTGGTGTTTAAATACAAATATGTAAAGTAACTCTAAAATGTTTTTCAAAATCTACTTTTACAGCCTTAATAATTCTATTCAAGGCTGAAAATAACTTTTGTTCTTTCATCTGAAATTCATTAAGATGCTAATTAACAAATCAAGCATAGCTCATTAAACAAGGACATAGTAAATGTCATTTTATTCGAAGTTTCACCTTGCAAAAAACCAACAATCTCTTCAAATCACACAGGACTTGCAAGTACTGGAGAATACAATAAGAGAGAACTCATGAAAATCACATAGGTATACTGTTTCACCACATGCCTTCCCTAACTAGAAAAAAGAGGGTAGAAATTAAGAGTCCTGTTTTCTCTGCTAGTATTAAACAAAGACTGATGACAAATATTAGTGAACTGGATAATAAATAATACTCTCTGTAATCTTCAAAATATCTACTACAGTGCCATTGAACATTGTAGCTCATTAAAGAATTATTTGAAAAAAGAGCTATTTTCTTTTAATGCCATAGGATTTTCTTCTAAAAGGTGAAACTATTTTAATACTATTTAATATAATGCAGTGAAAAATTACTCTTTCTCAACAGAATTTTCAAGGGATTAAAAGCTATCCAAACATCAACCTTTCATATCATGCATCATTAGCGGAACTGAAAACTCTCATATTCTACAAGGTTTTGGGACACAGCTGTAGAATACGCAGAGCACACCTTCCAGCCGCAGAAATTAAGTAATCAGATGCACGGTTTCAGATAGATCTTGGCTTTCATATTCAAAAGGTTGCTTACTAGACACCAGCTAATCAGGTAAGCAGATAACACTCATTTTAAAGCTGCACTTACATTGTTTGCTGATGAGGACCATAGTTAGGGTTCTTATTCTTCAGCAAAGGACTATTGCTCAGAAGCACGTGGAGATTCAGATGGGAAGACTGGTGCTATGAAAGCCTGTCCCAGTCACAAGAGATTTTAAGGGACGTGGCTTCAGAAACATGGCAGTAAGAGAATCAGTGGAGGGCTGCATGCTTCCTCTGACTCAGCTAATTGTGATTTGGTAATGAGAAAGAGGAAACCTGTGCCATGGTTGCGAGCCCAGGTTACTGTAGATTGAGAAAAGGCAAGAGAAAGCAAGCAGCAATGTACACAACATGCAAATTCTCTTCACTGAGCTTAAAAGTTTAACAAAATTGCACAAATTATAAAAAAACAAGCTCAGTTTTTGCACTACTTAGCAAAAGAGAACATTATCCTTCCCTAATGAAGAGTTACTTCTAAAATTGCCTCAGTTGGAAAGATGATAAACTCCCCAATTAAAAACACATTTTAATAAATGATACAGTTTCTGGAATCAGTGAAGACACAGAAATAACAACTACCAATTTTACATGATAGTTTGACAAGGTATGATAAGGTACAGCTCACTATTTTAAAGACAGAAGGTCTGTTTTCAGCACAATGTGGTGTTTTATTCATAGAAATGCCCCCTTTTTGTACGTAATGCTCTTTCTGAAGGTTTTGCACATTTCTGCCATCGCTAAGGAGAACGGTGCACCCAAAGTTTTACAGATGGGGCATGGCACTGTCAGAACAGTGCTGTTGCTACAAAGATCGCACAATGCTAGGTATCTCAAATATAAAGCAGTAAACTGCTTTTTGGCTGTTTTATAAAATAGTTTGCTACAGCGGAAGGGCCTCTGAGGAATTCAACCTTCAGGAAAGGTGGTGTTCCAAGATGCCTACAGTGAAACACTGTGACAGCAGTATTACTCCCTACAATCCTATTAAACTACAGCGTATCACTTACAGAGTCAGTCATGCTTTCACATTTCTGCGGAAAACCACAGCAAATAGGAATCAGTGCTAATTCCTATTTACACTGTGCTGCCCTTAATATCTCACCCACTGCAGCACAATTGGATGCCTCTCAAAGCCACAGCCATACTGTTACACAGAAGAAAAGTAATGTAAATTAAAAAGGAAAACCTTTTGATGTAGTGAATAGCAACAAATTACCTGTAGGTAAAAGAGGCGGTGGATGCCAGTGAAGTAGTATCGAATTTGTAGCAGCTGTATTTATTTTTGAAAAAAGCCGTTAAATTCTTTTGTGATCTTTGAGAAAAAATAATCCAAGGAACAACTCCCAAGAGCCTTTTTCTTGGTAGCCCCAAGTGCTGTGATTTGAAAAGTGGCTTCAGTAATGTACTCAGCATAAAAAATTCTGAGTGTTCCACTGGACATAAATAAAAAGACTAAAAAGTTACTGTTAAACAATGAGATTTTTAAAGATATGAAGAACATTCAGGACTTGTTTATGAGGCTGAGGAACAAATAAGTGAAGGAAAATGCTTACTATGTAACTGCTTTTTTATAGGTCAGAATAATCTCCTGAGCCTTAAATAATTGCTTGCACTTCGGTGTAGCCTGCTTACAATGGAGGAGAGGACAAGATGAGGGAACTAGCTGACTCCCTCCTTTCTTTCTCTAGAACTGGCTCACTACAGTCTTAAAATCAGCCTAAGCTGCAAGGGACCTCTGGAAGCCACCTGGTGGTATCTGGTCCAAAATCCTGCTTAAAGCAGACTAATTTTGATGTTAGATCAGGTTGCTCAAGCCTTGTCTGGTCCAGTTGCAAGTACCTATTTCACTGCATCCCTGGGCACCTGCCTTCCAGCAGCCACAGGCTCTCCCTGAAGGAGCCTCTCAGGAAATATATATCCCCTTTCCTTAAAGAAGTTTAAGTCCGATTCTCCATCCCTTACAGACGCATATAGGATATTTCGTCTGCTTGTGCTGGCCATGTGAAACAGAGACACTGGAGCTCCTCATCCTGTTCCCATCTGATACAACGTAGGACCCTGTCCTGCCACTTGCACACAGACTTTTCTTGCTGGCACAGACAGCACAGTTTGAAGTGATAAAGAAGTGGGATCTCCAATGCAGTCGTGCCAACAGGACTTCTTAGTGAATTACGCTTATACAGCCAAAACCGCAGTTTAAAAATATGGCTTCTTTTACTCAAAATTCATGGTTTTATTGTGCTGGCTGTTCTAATAGAAACAATCCACAGACCGACCAGTATAACTGCAGCTGTTTTCTTCCAGGGAAAGCAGCTCGTAAGATAGCTTCCCTAAGATAAACACGACAATTCATTCTAGGTAAAGAGTGCCTACACGGAAAATTACACTGATGTAACTGTACAGATGGAGCAGTAAGTTTCCTTAAGATTGATTCTTTACTGTACTTTCAGTTGCTAACTGGCTGCCTGAAGTTAGATCCCTAAATCTATTTTCTGGCACAGAGGCAAGTCACCTGATTTTCAGGAGTTCTCAGCCCTCGGCAGAGTCCCCAGGAAACAGCTTACTTTTTAGTCACTACTGCCCCTTGCAGAAATACTGCAAGACAGACAAATCTGGGTTGTGGGGTTTCCTCCAGCTATTTATATATGGTAATTTTTTTCTGCTTATATTGCCTAACAATAGAATAAATGCTACCAATTTAATTAATTTTCATTCCCTTGTTTAAAAAAAAAAAAAAAGCCATGTTTTAATAAACAGCATCTCACATTATGACTCTTCTCTGGCATCCAGGAAATGGTACACTCAAAATGACATTCCTATCCCATGTAATATATTATTCCTCCAGGGAAAGAAACTTGAGACTACAGATAATACATTCCCCCTTTCTAGCTATTTTGGACATTATTCAGTACTGCATACAACTTTTTGTTCAAGTATTTAAAAATGTCTTCAATGAACTTTAACCCAGAATGCTTTAAAATGAAAGACACAATCGTTATGGCTAGGTAATGGAGAGAAGATTAATAGTCACAGATGAAGATAAACATGATTCATGATCTGTTGGTTTTTTATTGGCCAGTACGCACGTGTGCACACACTCAAGCAGGAAGAGTGGCCCAGGAGAGGTGGCGGTGTGGGAAGTGTTGCTTTCTGGTTTCTTTCCTTCTGTGGGGCACCAGATGGGTCAGGGAAGCTGCTGTGGGAAGGAAGGCATTTGGGAAGTCCAGACTGTTTTCCTGGAGCAGCAGTGGGTGATGCCATGGCTGCTTTGAGATGGTTGGGGTCACTGATTTGCTCTTCAGTTGCTAACATGACAGTGCAAATGTTGCTCTTCATCTAGAATTTTTGGCACTGTCATAGCCTAGTCCTAATAAAATATGAAACAGCACATTGTAGATTGTTACTGCACTGAGATGTTTGGAACGGTACATTCATATCTTTTTATATAGTTTTACTTGCTGCTATTTGAACACAATGAAGAACTCTATCTGCCTGCACTAGTTAGCATTTGTTGTGGGTTTTTTTTTTAAAGTCATATCTGACCTTGTTCATGTTGTTTTGTTTAGTGTCCTTGAGCTTAGCTTTAATCTTAAATAAAAGCACAAGAAATGTTACTTTTTCAAAGACAGAACTGAAAAGCCATTGACAACAAATGTTGTAATATTTTTATTCCACTTTACTAAACTCTTCTACTTGTTAGGAGCTCTGATTCAAGCAAGTTAACAAGGTTATCAGATTATATGTCTATTGTCTTGTTATGACTTCCTTGGCTGAGTTCCTGCAGTAAACAATGCTGATGTGATGCTTTAACTGGAGGGAGCTGGCGGGAGGGAACAGTGCAGGGACGAGGGTCACGGAGCTGTCAAGGCCTCCACAGCGGTGGTGCGGCGGGGTGTGTTACCTGCGGTCAATATTAATCAGCCTCTTGCTACGTGTGCTCTAGGTAGTCACTGCCAGTCTGTGACAGCCGAGGAGCCAGGTCTGGGAAACTGCAAAACATCCTCACAGGATAACAGAGATGTAAGCAAGCAGTACATTGCAGACATTATTTATCCAAGCTGACATGACAAAAAACCTTCAAAGGAAGGTAATTAAACCATTTAAAGGCATTAAACCTATGCATTAACTTAAAAATACATTTCCACTCACCTCATCATATGCCAGAGTGCCCAAATAACAAGAATAACTTTTAAAATTACAATTAAAGTGGAAACATCATTGCATGCTACATTTTCTGCTCTTCTTTGTAAATGCCAAGTGCATTCAGATTTTCTCTAAGCACTGTCATAAACTTGCAGTCTCCCTGCTGGCATAATTAATGTATGCAACTCTTGCTATCAAAAACAGAGGATGCCAGGGCAGCAGCTCTGGCATTAGCATCATGCCAGTTAGGTAGTAATTCTGGTCACTTTTTGGACTGTCCCGATACTGTGAGAAACAAAAAAGATACTCACTGTCTACAGTATCAGTTAGTAATATGGAAGTAACAGGAGAACCTCAGGGACTATGGCAGGATTTACAGCATTCAGTATTTAATTTTTTCTGGAATGGTGTATGTGGAAGGACAAGAGACATCATGGAAGCTCATGATTCTCTTTAATGTTACTGTTCATATTCTCGCCAATAATCAGTAACTACTTGAGGACTCCAGTGGGTGTCTTTGCAGACACCAAATAGAAATAGGAGACCTTGAAAAAATTTAGAGGTTTTATTCAGCGCTGATAAATGATAAAATATGGGGTGGGGTTTTTTTAACTTTTTATGATGGAATGATAAGAAAACTCAGTGTTCAGCTCCACACTGACAATTAACTTGTGGCCAGCATCCTGCTCCTGGATAAGACTGTTCCAACATTGTGTTCAAACACGGTCACAGCTTTAACACCCCCAAATTACAGTGCCTGGCCCAGCGCCGTGTCCCATAGACATGTGGGCCTCTGGCCGTGTCCCCAGCACCATCCGCTCAACCTGTTTCTCCTCCCCTGGCAGTTGCCGTTTACCCCAGGGATGCCTGCTTGGCCCTGTGTGCTCCTTGATGGCCACTGGCCACCCCCACGGGTCTCAAAGCTGGCTGGAACTGGCTGGGACCAGCACAGGGCAGCTCATGGATGCCTCCCGCCCGGACACCCTGCAGGCCCTTGGCCTGCCCCGCTGCCCCATGGGCCCACGCAAACTGCGCCACATGCCCTTGCATTTTAGCTCCTCTTTCCACTTTCTTCTTCTATATGAGCTGATTTCCCATAAGTTACCAGCACGTTTCTTCACTGGCCTCATTCTCTGAATGATCTCTGTCCTTTTTATAAGTACCCTTCTGGGGGGATGCTGCCTCAGTGTGAGCTTGTGACTGCTGAGGTTTCTGTGTCCGCTGTGGACACTGTTCCTCACTCTTTTAATCAAAACGTGGCTCAGACCGTGCTCAGTCTCTCACATGTCCGTAGCTCTTGGCTTCATTAAAAAAAAAAAAAAAACAAACAAAACCCAACACAAAACAACCAATGAACAAAACCCTGCTCTTTTGTTTTGGTTGGGTGTGTTCTTGGGGGAGTGCAGCTTCGGGGAGACAGGGGGAGACAGGGGGTCTGCAGGCCTCAGAGCTGCTGTCAGCACACCCGGTATCAAAAATATCAGAGACTTTAAAAAATCAATGACTTTTGAATGCCTTCAAAACCAGGGGCAGAGCAGTATACTCCACACCCTTTCTGCTCCTCTCTTGTGCAGTAACACTGGAGGCTGAAGGTGGAGAGAAGCCAAGGGAAAAGATGGGTGATTCCTGCTGTCCCTCTACCCATAGAGAGCCCTGCTGGGGCAGCATCCCACCATTCTCCTCACCTCCCCTGGGCAGGACCTGTCTCCTGCCCCTGCCCTTCTCTCCCCACGCCCGGGAAAGGGTCGGACACACTGGAGTGGTGCATGTCTGCACCCAGGCACCGCTCTTGGTAGGAGAAGAGCTTCTTCAGCCAGTATTTAAAGAAAGCCTGCTGTAAAATGCTAACGAGGGCGCTTCCAGACTGCTTTTTTTGGGTAGCAAGGTTCTCGCAGTGTGTGCGAACTGTGCACAAGAATAGCTTTCTAATTTAAAAAAAATCCTCTGGCTCCTGACAAAGCCTTGCTGAGTCACATTCATTTCAGGCCATTGCAGTAAGGAATTTAACTCTCAGGCTGTTTGATGTTGCTTGCTTCCTAACATTTCAAAATCTATTTCACTTTCAGGTCAAATACAAACAGGGTACTTACTATTCATTACAACTAGGCATGTGTTACTGGCATTCAAAGTGAGTCAAATGTGACTCTTTCAAAGGGAAGTGTCAGAGGATTCAGAAGATTTTGTGCATGTACTTCTCTTTTAAATGCTGGTTTTCATCTGACCTTCACCTTTGGCAATTCCCTTTTTGCCAGTAAAGTTTCAGTGAATAGAGTTGAAAAAAACTCACATGGGGGCTTCACTGAAATGTCTTATCCCTATAGGAGCAGGTACCCGAGTCCAGTCTTCGTGACTGAGGAAATGGTGATCTACACAAAGGGCACAAATGCTTCAGAAGAGCCTTTGAGTCTCCAGACCCTTTGAAGATTTTATTTTCAAAACACAGCAAAATTGTGGTGTGAGAAAGGCATTGCAATTACAGAGACCTGGGTGAGTAACTCATGACTGGCTAGTGCAGAGGTGTCTTAGTCATTTTGGCTCCACAGCCTGAAATCCCTCCTGAAGAACTGCTCTTCTAACTTTTAAAATCAAACACTGTGGCATCCTCTACGACCGTACCCAAGACCCACCTCTTCCTTTCCCCCTCCTCCCCCTAAAAAGAAAAGGCAACAAACACAACCCTCCCAAAGAAATGAAATGGAGCAAAAGAGAGAGGGGAAGAGAGAAAAGAGCAGGTTTCACATGGGGAACACCTGGCTGGTAGCAGTCTTTCAAAAAGGATCTGTGGACTACAGTGGGTGACAAACTGAATGCGAGTCATCAGCATCCTGTCATTGTGAAAGAGGGATTCTACAAATTAGGGAGCATAAACAAGGCTATTGTTTTTAAGACTCTTTCCTCTTTGCTCAGCATGGTGGGGACTTGGCTGTATCCAGCTCTGGACACTATGCCAAAAGTATAGAAACTGTGCACAGAAGAGTAACAGGATGATCAAAGTGGTCCTTACATCGCTGGTAAGGAAAAACACAGCAAGTGGGTGCATTATGCTCCATTCTGGAAATGACAAGAAGTCACAAGCTTGGATTGTCATAAGCAAGTGAGAAGATAAGATGGAGAACTGTGCAACAGTGAAGCAAATTGCCTTAGGAAGTTGAGGGAATTCTGTCCATGTAGGTTTTTGAGAACAGGATGACACCTCTGGTCAGAGTGACATGTACAGTTTTGGTTTCCTCAGGCAGAAGAGGAAAACTAATCTGTGTAATTCCTATTTTGTATGGAATTTTTAATCAGGTGAAAGGGAATAAGCTGTGTTCTGTGAAGTCTGCTTCACATAATCAGGTCTGGAAAGGGAGACAGTTGGGACATTATTTGTGTGTTGAAGTGAGTTTTTAGTTTTCTACTTGGCACTATCCAACTTAGGGGCTTTTTTTCAGCACATCCTGAAGTGGCTTCTATGTTGTTGTGAATATATATTCATGAAAGCTGGTAGTTTTAGATGTCTTCAGAGGTAAAATGACAGCAAGCAGGGATTTTGGACATCTGCACTTCGGGTGTGGATACTTAGCAGCTTTTGGTCTTCCTGCATCCTTCAGAGCAAAGACTGTCTTGGAAAGATAGTGATCCAGAGAACTACAGGATGCTCAGCCTGATCCCAGTCCACAGAAAGCTTGAAGAACTAATCTTCCTCAAAGTTATTTCCAGACACATGAAGGACAAGAAAGTGATTGGGAGCAGCTAGTATGGATTTACTGAAGTCACATTGTATCTGACCAACCTGATTGCCTTCTGTGAGGAGATGACTGACAGCATGGATGAGAAATGGATGTTGTTTAACTCGCCTTTAGTCTTGGACATGGTCTGTTATAGTATCCTCACACTTAAATTGGTGAGTTATAGACTGGATGGTAAGGTGAGTTGAAAATTGTCTGGACTATCAGGCTTAAAAGATTATGTTCAGCAGTACAAAGTCCAACTGATAGCAGGTTAATAGGTGCCACCCTCAGGGTTCATAATGGAGCCAATACTGTTCAATGTCTTTATTAATGGTCCAGACAGCTGACTAGGGGAGCAGTCAGTATGAAGGAGGAGGACAAGTTTATTCAGAAGAACGCAGACAGGTTGGGGAACTTCATGAAGACCAGCAAAGGCAAAAACATCGTGCTGCACCTGGCATGGAATAACCCTATGCAGCAGTACAGGCTGTGGGCCGACCAACTGAAAAAAAGCTTGGCAGGAAAGAAGTTGAACATGAACCAGCAGCAGGCCTCTGAAGCAATGAAGACCAACAGCATCCTGCGGTGCAGCAAGCAGCTGTAGGGAGGTGATCCTTTTTCCTCTCTCTGGGCACTGCTGAGACCACAACTGAAGTCCTACGGAAAGTTTTGTGGAGTACAATTACAAGAAGGCCCCAGTACAAGAAGGACACTGTCACCAATCCAGCTCAGAGCTACCATAGCACACAGGGAGTTGAAGCACACAATGTGTGAGGAGTAGCTGAGAAATGCGTGTTTGTCCAGTCTGGAGAAGAAATGGCTTAGGGGCAATCTCACTGCTATCTACAACTAATTGATCAGAAAAGATGGAGCCAGACTCTTCTCAGAGGTGCACAGTGTAACAGGGACCCAGGCAGGTTCTGAAATCTCCATCCTTGGAGAGATTCAAAACATGACAGGACCTGGCCCTGAGCTACCTTCTATAACCAGACTGGCTTCTAGCAGCAGGTTGAACCAGATGGCCTCCAGTGGTCTCTTCCAGCCCACAATGTCCTGTCATTCCATGAAAAACACTGAACTGGAGTTTCCTTAAACAGTTTACTTAACACAGGTTTGTGTTTTGTAGATTAGGGTGAGTAAAGGACAGCAATATCCGTGTAATCCTTCTGTTTGAAACTAGTATTTAAATGAAAACAAAACAATCAGGCAATTGGGGATTAGGACGCTTTTCCAGTATTGAGGCTGCTGTCATGTGGAGTAAGTGAGCAGAGAATCTACCAGCAAACCCTGATGATGCATCCATCGTAATGACACTTCACCCTCCTATCTGCTCCCTGCCTGTTTGCATGAGAAGCATGAGGAGAGAGAAAAGATCTCTTTGACATTAGATGTTTTCCTTTGGCATTTCATTAGGCATGCTTGGATTTCTTAGCCTTTTTCATCCTGGGCAGGATGTTGGTGTGCATCCTGTTTTGCAGGAGGCGATATATGCTTGCTAAATGTGCATCTGCTCCCCTGCCTCCCTGCGCTCCCTTGCTTCTCTTATAGAATCAGGAATACACAGCACGAGTCCATAAATTTTTTAATATCACTGCATATGTTTCACAACACAATCTGGCTGGCTTGTCATAGCTAAACTACCAATCTTCAGGTTTCAGCAACAATAAAGTGTATCTTTTACTTGAAACAAGTTTTAATTTGAATCACAAATTCTTTCATGTCTGATTTATCAGCAGTATGTTGTACAGTAAGTGTATCCAGGAGTGAATCACTTCCCAATTCAAGCTCTACAATGCTACCAGTTTATTGAAATTATGTATATCATACCCTTTAGGCATTTCAAGTGTACTGCTAAAATTTCGGTAGACAATTCCACAGCATGCAATATTATTAAGATGAGCTGGTGCTTTATTGAAGTTCATGCCTATCAGCCATAAGGCTGTGCCTGTCACATGGCTCTGAATGCAAAAAGATTTTTAAAGTAGTCTTCTTTAAAGTTTTTGAAGTAGGATTACCAGACTGAGTCACTTGCAGCTGAACGTAGATCACGGGTCATGTCCTGATCAGTGAAGGTAACTTCTTCATATAATCTCAACTGGGATAAACAAGCCTTTAGGAGCCACCCCCTGCAGGGCTTATAAACTGACTATAAATCAGCTAACAGACTCAGGTGAGATCTGAGCTCCTTTCACATCTTCTTTCAAAACTCAAACCAAAGGAAAAATAGCCATCACTCATGATACTAAAGTTTGGTATATTTTTTAAATTCTCCACCATACTTCCCTAGCAAAACGAAGCTTTTGTGAGTTTGCCATCTGCCTCTTAGTCCCCCTTAAAATTTTTTTAAACATTGGACAATTTCAACAACAGCGATAAAGATTTAATGGCCTCAGAGATTTTGTTTCTGTCTCTGGCCCACATATTTTATTGTTCCAAGATATTATTTCTGATTGGTTTCATGCAGGATGTGCTTCCTGGACCAACGCATTCCATAAGAAATACATCCCTACAACATGTCCCACGGGTATGCTATTCTGTAAGACTCTCAGCATAATCTTTTAGATTTCAGACCTTCATACACACAAACACACACACATATGCAGATTTTACTTATTTTCAGTGTTCAGTGAAATGTAAAATATAAGACTTAGTTATTAGTGTTACTGTTTTTAGATCAGAGCTACTGTTGGGATTAGATACCAATAAATATAATTAAACACTACACAAAACTCTTCACATCTCTGGGCAAATAAGCCTTTATTAGTGGACCTCCCCTTCCAATTTCTTTCTTGTCTACTTAAATCGTAAGCTTTTCAAGAAAGGAACTGTCTCAAAATACATTTTTGTACAACCCTTAGCTTCTTGAGCTTGGCCCTCTGGGCATGAAAATAATAATAATGAACCCCAATAATAATACTTTTTTCCCACATGTGGGAAAAAGGACTCTTGAATAACTTGTTTTCTCTACTGAACATAAACAGACCTTTGTAAAATGAACAAAACAGAAGTTTTAATTTAAACATCATTAAAAAACATTCTTATTTCACTCATTTGTTCTCCCATCTTATTACAATGCAAGCCTTTAGGAAAGCAAAAATATTTCTAGGCAGTCCAGATTGTTTTACTTAGTGCTATTACAAAAAAATAAAAGTGTAGAAACAAGAAAATGAAGAAGAAAATATTTAATGAGGATTATCTCTAAGAAATCAAAGTGCTTTAATGAATATGTGTAAACCTTTTCAGTTATTACCTTGAAGAGATGCATGCCGTTTGAGAGAATTACTAATTTTAATTATAGGGACATGACATATATAGGTTTGACCCAATCATCTCATGTTTTTTCATGAATGACCTGTTCTTAACCTGCAAACTCTTTGCAATGAGAACTGTTTTGGACTCCAGTGTTTGCAGAGCCTAGCAATAGGCAAAATAAATAATCATAATTTAGCCTAATCTATTCATTTAAAATAAAGGTGATAGTTGGGTCATCCTGTCCCAGAAACATTTTTCTTACCACTGCTGATTTGAAGCATTTTTGGCATTCCACTTGCTTTTTTGCTGTTTTTGTTGGGAGTCATTTGCCTGGGAAAGATTTCTTGAGGCTTGACTGCTCAACATTGCAAATGACTTCTTTTTCCTATCAGGGAAATAAAGGAATGGGACAATATGATTTCACATCATCTCAGTTTTATGGGACCAGGGCTTGGAAGTGTGCTATTCAGGTGACCTTTCATGGCAAGTCCGGAAATAGCAATGTGCTCTTTCACTCTCTCAAGTGCCTGAGAACTTTGTGTAAGATATCTTTGGCAGTTCTGATGACTTAAAATATGGTACCCATGCATACCTTCTGAATTTGGCCTTTTTTCTTTGGAATTTGATGTGCTGGATCATGACTCAGACTGAGTTTGAGGCATAACTTAAGGCTGTTTAATTTCAGCCCCTGTGCCCTCCCCAAGAAATGTTTAACATGCTTCAATGCAAAGACTATTTTAATTCTGGATCTGAAGGTCTCTCCTGCAGCCTTCTGGAAAAGAAATCTCTGAAGTGCTTTCCTGACTTCAAGGTACATCCAACAAAACCAACAAAGTACCCAAATACCCAAGGAAGTGTCACATTTTTATATTTTTCTACCTGCTGACTTAAATCTCCTTCCTTTCAGCACACAAAGTCAAAGGTTGGAGGATCTGTGTACATTTTAAAAGGTGCTGAAAATGCCTGTGATGTCAGTGCATGAGTGGGATGCGTTTTTCTGAGATAACATGCTGTGGGTCATGCCGCACTGTTATACTCTCAGAGATGTGCGTTCTCCTCTTTGCGATATGCTCTGTAATATCCTGTCTTGTCCTTTGTCACTCTGATTATCGTGTAGTCCAGTAGAGGCAGATGGGAGGCTATGTGTAGTTAGATAATAACAAAATGTTCTATCTAGTTTTTCAGTGTGTCCAGTCTTTCTCTGGTGGTGGAAATATAGTGATGAATTAAGGTTTGTGGGCTTTTTTTTTTCTTTTCTGTTTTGCACTTCTACTTACTTCCTTTTAAAAAGATGTATAGCCAGAGATGGACCTGAAACTCTTTCCGTTTTTCCCAGGCCCAACAATCCTGAATTTTGTGCATGTTTAAAATCAAATTTGTATCTAAGAATGATAAACAATCCTTATTTTTACAAAAAAAAAAAAGATATAAAAAGAGACCTTAAGCTGGAACTGTGCACACCACTGATACTGGAAAGAATGGAGCTGAGGTGAGAAAAGCTACCTTATATACTGAGGACCTTGATCCCATGTTGAAATCCATCACATTGCATCTTGAAATCCAGATTCATATTTTGTGGTTTGTATTTATCTTATGCTTTCTGTGAATAGAAATCTTAAAGAACAGAAAGATAGTACATGGCTATTTAGGTCACAAGTTTCTTTAGTTTCTTGTCTGTTGTTAAACTGAAAACTAATAGTGGTTTTGTTAGAGGCAAAGAAATGTTGCATCTTACAATTCAACCCTGAAAGAAGCTGAACAGAAGCACACACAGACTGTGTGTTCTTCATGTCAGTGGCTATATGCGTTTGCATATAGCTCCCCTCACCTTATGGCAGGTTAACAGCAGCTTCACAGTGTCTTAGTACTGGAAGCAAAATGAGATTGATGTTAGATTACCTTTCCTCTTTTATTTATTTATTTATTTATTTTATTTAGTGACCTTAAAATTCCTTCAGAATAACATTTGCTTTGGTTTAAACTGTGAAAGGTTAATGCGTTATCAGCTCATTCTACCGCTTACGCTAAGCTTCTCAGTTTTAATTATCTCTCGCTTCTTACAAGATTAACCAGAAATGAATGAATAGAAATAACAGAGCTGAACAGATAACGGCATTAATCAGCTGACTTTTTTGTTTGTTCTGCTTCACAATTTTTATTGATCTTAATAGAGAACAAAAAATCATAGACGCAAATGTTCAAGGCACTAAATTAGCCTGAGCTTTGGACACTCATTTGGTCGCCTGCTCTGAAACACACTTCTTGAATGACCTTAGGCTCTTGTAAACTGAAGATAATAGCACTCAGTAGCTCACAGAATGTTGTGAAAATGAATACATTAAATACTTTGAGATGCCTCAAATAGGTGGGGATTATATGGGTAATGAAGGTAAACTGGCAGGTGAATTTATATCTTGTTTTCTAAGGAAGAAACTAACTCTTTAAAAGCACTGAGGTCATTACCTAATAAATCAGTAAACCTCTCTTTCACAGTTTCAAGTTCATGTAAAGAAATTGGGAGCATGAATTCCACAAAACGACAACAGGTTTAGGTTTTCAAACCTCTGGAAAAATATACCTGGTTTTGTTCCCTTTTCCTTATAAAATGTCAAAGATGGCTTTATTGCAACATAAAAATAATTATCAAGATTTAGAAGAAGCTTAATGTAATTTCAGTTTTCTCAAGTAAGATTTTCCGTAACACCACAGGTAATTTAAAATGTATTTGGACTTGTGTCCTGAAAAAATAAACTTGTACAGGTTAGAAGGTAACCTCGGGGGTTATTTGTCCCTTCAAGTACCAAACAGCAAAGTTTGGAGTATCAGAGGAGATTAATGAACAGTAGATTACATAAAAATGAGAGCTCAATGCAGAAGCATAAAACAAATGACACAATATACTGAAGAATCACGATTTGTTTTAGAGACAATTTAATTTGAAGGAGTTCTGTTAGTACTTGTAATTGATTAAGTACAGCCTTAGCATATTTTTCAGGAGGAAAAAATAATAATAAGATTGTTTTCACGGTATCTAGGTGAACAAGGTCAAACCAAAGCATGAAATAAGATAATACCAATCCTAGTGTAAACATGAGAACACTTTAGAGGCTAGTTAAAATATTATAATGATTTTTCCAAAATACCCCTCTCCTATTAAAAAATATTTGAATTATATTTCTCTGCTCTCTTTAAGGGTATGTGTTATCCACAATAAACCCTTGAAATTGTCCATAATAAAACCAAGATGGTTTAGTTCTAAGAATAATCAATATTTATTATTTAAGCAATCAAACCTATCGTGTCTTCCTTGGAAGGGAGAAATGCTGTTTATTTCACATTGCAGGATGCGCCTACTGTTATCAACAAACAAAATAAGAAAGGAGGTGTTGTTTCCTAAAATCTACTATTGAGTACTGCTGTCGATTAGGATGGCAGCTGAACTACAAGAGCTGCAAAGCATGGCAATGTGCAGCTCTCCCCTCTCTTTCCAGTGTGCTGGCTCTGACGATAGCTCACTCCAGAAGTGCTTTGGGTGAAGGCCCAGTGCTTTATTCTGTAATATGGCTAATGTTAGCCTACAATAGACCATAGTGGAAGACTGACTTTTTTGGATCATGGCAATTAGTTTATTCTCCAAAGCATTAAGATGAATAGTTACCGTAATTGCTGTCTCAGCTATGGCAATTGCAGATGCTCTTCTTTGCACATTAGAGACTTTTAAAAATCTAAGTAATTTGCCTCAAGTATTTTCTATTTTCCATTTGTAACCTTGTGTTTTCATAAAGTGCCTTCTTGTCCTTCAAAACAGGAAGGCTCGGTTGGCCCTCTGTTCTCTTCATTCTGTTGTATAACTGGCTCATATCTTTTTTGTGCTTTCTTTTCCCAACCTGAATAATTAATCTTTTTTATCTTGTTTTAAATGGGAAAACATGCCCCCTTCATTTCTGTTCATCTTCCCACAGCTTCATTTTGCTTTTGTTTTATTTTTAGCTTGGTTTCCCGAGGCTTGCATGTGCACTCTCTTTCTCTGTAGTCATGTATATACCCTTATATGTCAATTTATAATGGCATTCAATTCACTGACCAATTTTATCTAAATTTGTCAGGGGACAGAGGTCTCAAAGACAATTAATTTCTTATAAATAACTTTCAAACAAGCGGTTAAGAAAAGGTAGCAATGTGACCTCACTTTATCAGACATCACAGAATTCACACCTGACAGGGCTTGAGAGTTCTGGGGAAAGTCTCGTTCAGAGGAGCTCAGATGACCACCTGCAAACCAGGACCTCATGGAAGTACCTGTTTTTAATGAGGGGCTTAACTGAGAAAGAATGAGGAGCTGCTGGTATGTACTGGAAAAATACTTGTACTTTCCCTCTTCTTCACCTTAAACAGCTTTTGAAGTTTTGTCTTTTAGCTCTTTGCTCTGCAGTAAGGGGCCAAATCCACCCATTGTCCAGTTCCTTGTGAATTCCTTTAATCTAACAAGATGACACAGCTGCACCAGCCCCACATGGCTGACCTCCTTGCCTCTAGCAGAAAGTGAGACCAGAGCAGCTCTTGGGGGCACTGGATACCTCTGCAGCCCAGCCAAGTAATGGTGACAGCCGCGAGGAATTCACAGCAGCACAGGCACCCTTCGTCGTTGTGCCTGCTCCTCAGGTTTCTCCGTGTTAGGGCCAGAAGCAGGGACCTGCTAGCAGTCATCTAAAACCTTGTGGCTGCAATGGGGACGGTGTCAGTGCAGCAGAAACACGGTGTTGTGAAATGAGTGCATGGTTCGTGTGTAAGTGTTAGGAGGTGTATGGGTTAGTGATGGTTTTTGGCAGTGTTATGTTGATGGTTGGACTGGATGATCTGAAAGGTCCCGTCAAAACTAGACAATTCTATGATTCACCTCTAGAAATGAGTGCTACCTCAAAAGCATGTACTTATTTTAGATCAAATCTGATCACATTTTTCACTTTTACACTCAGTGTATTCTACTCTATTAATTCCGTAATAATAACAATAATTCTATTCTGTGTGTGCAGGAGAGTAAAAAAGATGCAAATGGAGACTTCTATATTGTTCAACAACAGCCAAACCAGAAATACTAGAGCAGGTCAAAGAGGATGATAATGGTCTCTGTGTTGCCTAGATGTATCCTTAAGGAATATTTTGCACTTCTTTTTTATTTTTTGTACTTATTGTCTTTTGTTCTTACTGCTATGACATTTCAGCTTAGGGAATATACTTGATTATTCTTGGTACTGCCACATGCTTCTTTGTGTTAACCTTCTACAAGAGATGATTCTAGTGAAAAATAATGCAAGGACAGGGACTGAAACTGATTAATCCTTACTTATGTGAGCAATCTCAGTGAAAAGAATTTTTCTAACAGCTGACTATTCAAATACTTTTTCCTTTGTATAAAAGTAAATTATTTTGTCCACTTACTCTTTTTTTTTTTTGGTACAAAATCTGTGCTAACTGCATGTGCAGTTTCACAAGTAACTTGATACTTATTAAGAAAGACCAATCCCCACAGTACAATCTGATCACAGTAAAGAAGATGATATTTCCACATAATTGGAAAAAAGGGTTGCCTGTTTCTACTTGAAACGCACAAACTGCTTTCACCTTTTCAGTCACTAACACTCATAAGGCAACGTTATCAGTTTCTAAGGTAACAAGGATCAGGAAACGTATTTACTTATCTTTCAAGGCCAAAAGGTTTTATCATAGTTAGGAGAAAATGTTCCATTAACCTAAAACTTCTGCTGTGTGTAACAGAAAATTATCTGAGTTATATTTCGAATGTTTATTATTGATTGTACATGACAATACGACTTTTATTCTAAAGACATCAGCTGTGATGAGGACTTGTAGCATGGGGTGCATTTAAAAATATTCCATCCATTTGTATATATAGATAATTGATTTTTCTTTAATATTAAATGGCTTTTAAAAACACATAATTCTGGTGTGCATTCAATTCCTTTTGTGGAAAATTTGCCAGATGGCTCAAATGCCAAGGGAGGTTTAGGACTGGTCTGGCAGGCCCTGCAAATAGGTAGGGTAGAGCTGTCAGCCGTGGCACCAGTTTACCCTTTGCGCAGATGATTTCCTATCTGCAGGGGCTCTGCTGAATTCCTGAAGTCAGTCTTACCAGCCTGCTTATGTAGGTAAAACTGGCCCTGCTAGGAAAAAGAAGGCATTTTTGACTTCTCTAGCAGTAGAATTGAAACAATTTTCAACATTATTTTTTTTTTCATTTTGACAACTCCAATAAATGTCTTTCCTTGCTAGCAGAGATGCTTCTGGAGCAGGATTCCCTTGAAGAAGCATTAGAATGACTATACCCATCAAAGTACTGTGTAAATCTTCTCAACAGAAAGTAACATTCATAGGAATAAATATAATTATCATGTCAACCTCTTTAAAGGGCTCAACAAATCAAAGGCATTTTCTTTGGAAAATAACATTAGGGTCATATATGCAATTCAAGTGATATTTTCACAATTGGAGAAATTCGAATGTAGGCCTATTTTCTGCAACTCAAACAAGTTAAGTGATTTTGCCTTATCGCCACAGAATTTAGAAGAGAGTCACATACAAAAACCATAATGCAGCAACAGATTTCCTTAGACACGTTTCCGTAACTTGTTTTCATTTAATGTAGTTTTGCAGAGACAAATGACCTGCTGCTAAAATGTCGTAACTCTCCTAAAGCCAGTGCTTCTGCAGTTGACTCCCACTGAGGAAATGCTTTATAGCACAAGATTCTGAGCATCTTCCACACACGGGTAGTAGGTATCTATATGGAGTCCAAGAGGCATGCAGTCCTGCAGCTTTCCCGTGAACAGGAAAACCGTTTGTCTGAAGCCCATACTAAATGAATCAGGCAAATTCAGATCTAGTAGGAAGAGCTTATATTTCAAAATGTGGCCATGTGCTTTTTTTGAAATGTATGAATTCAGCATAATTTTATGTTGTAATGATTTAGTTATTTCTACTCCAGAAATTTTGCTTCAAAAATAAAAATATTTCAAGAGTTGCTGTAACAGAAAGACTGTCCCTTTCCAAAGACTCGGTGGTAATGCTCATCTGGTCAGGGGATCAACTTTTCTTCTGGCAAGTTAGAAGTTTTTGCATTAGCCAAAGGTCTAGGGAAGTAGAGCAGGGAAGCACAGCGGAGTGATGATACTGTGCAGAATGTCAATGACAGAACAACAATATGAATGGATCATCCGGCAGAAACTCCAGTAAGGCTGCAGCTGGCCTGCCAGATGGACTGGGACTGTGACCGTCCTGCCCCCAGAACAAGCTCTACGGCCTACCGGCAACAACATGGCTCCAAGAACTACATCTGCAAGACTCTTGTACCGCTAGGGGGAAGCTTGTCCAAGTCACCAGAGAAGCCACAGAAGGAACAAGGTAAAATACCTAGAAATGAGAAGTCTTGATCCAATGGCTAGAAAAACCACTTAGGAATCTATGATCATTAGAAAATTTTGTTGTTTTATGAGAGGAGGCAAAGTCTGGGACGCTCCATGGACCAATGCTCAGATGTTGTGCTTAGCAATGCCTGAAAGACACTGTTGGTGTTGGTTGTGCTTGTTTAACCGAGTATGTGATTTTTCCCGCTGAAGCTCAGAATTTGACAATGTTGGGAGTATTATGTAACAATGTATGTTGTGAATCACAGCCAGCTGGGCGGCTGTACATGCAGAGGGCTGCATACGTGTGTTGCTCAGAGGAAACGGGTATTCCTTATTTGATGCTCATACGAACTGTATTTTTAAAAGGATGAAAAGAAACAGAGGTGATTCACAGAGCCAGACAAAGATTTCTGCTCAGGACTTCCCGTGAGCGCAATGACAGGAGCCTGCGTCCTGGAGCACTTTTGGGGGGAAGAGTCACAGTCCACAGTTATCTAGGAAATGTTCACAGCAGTCAGCCCTCCATCACCCACCTTGCATGGTCCCAGGTGTGTCACTGAAGTGGAAGGGTAAATTGAGATTTGGTATTTACCCATTCTTCTTCTGACACTTGAAGTGGCTTAATATCACTGCCTACAGTGGATTGCAGAGTGCGCCCATCCCCAGGCACTGAGATCAGACCCCTTTTCCTTAGGGAATAGAAACACCTTTCACCATGAAGAAGCCCAGCCCAGCTAGGCGGTTCACGCTCATGACTCTGCTGGTGAAGGCCTGCAGGAGGGTGTCACAACGTATTGAATGCTCTCTGTCCTCCAGGAACAGCTAGTGCAAACCAAACAGCTCTGGTGTCCTACATGCTGCGCTGGTGCACATGATCTCCTTCCTGCCTGTCCTCAGGAAACACTTTGGGGTACGTGTGTGCTACGTGAAGTACTAAGCACAAAACTTAGAGAAACTTAGAGAAAATGTATGGCACATGTGTAAGAGTTTACTCTAGGACACTACAATGGTTCGTTTTAGCTTCTGTGAACATATACTTGGTAAGACAACCTTGTATTTTCTCTCATTAGCTGTTTTTCAATAAATACCGGTGGTCTCATGATGGATGTTACCTTCCCTCCCCGCTGAAGAATTAACCATTAGATGTTTCAGTTTCAGTACAAAAGTCAGGGAAGAAAAAAAGCATAGTTACACCTATATTAAAATACTTTTACAGCTGTTTACTTGACAATATCTACTGTTTGGCTCTTAGGGACTTTAAACAGGGCTGGAGGTGCAGCTCTGCTGCCAAAGCTCTGCCTACCATGTATAGCATTCCCCAATCTGAGTAAGTTTAAACAAAAACCAAATCACATGTGTATGTGTTTCATAGACGTGTTAGCCAAATTGACTTTGTTAGAGCTTATCACAGTCTAGAAATTAAATATTTTTTGAGGTTTCTTTGCATACGGGACACTCTGCTGCCCAGAGATTAGAGCACAGGCCTTCCTGATAGTGCTTGCCTCTGGCTTCGAGTGTCACTCTGCTCTGGATAACAAAACTGGAAAGAGAGTGTCTATCTCCATCATGTACTCATCCTTCTTCCTGGCAGGACTTGAGCAATACAGAGGAAAAGAAAGAAGAAGCCATTCCTCATTTTGCAGTGTTTGACTTCTACAAATAGCAAAAGCTGACATTTAAAGTAAGGAACACTGGAGGGGCTTAAAGTTATGAAAAGGTGAGCTAGCACCGTTCCTTCTTTTTGTTCTGTCTTTTACCGGAAAGCACCAGCAAAGTGCTTCTTGGTTAGAGATATTGCTCATCAATCGCTATTGCAAGTCTGATCAGGTGGTGAAGATACCCTTCAGCCTGCAAGAAGGATTACAGTGACAATGACTGCTTTTGGGACACAAAGTAAAATTAACTTCTAGGTTATCCCCGTCAAGGACCATTAAGTCCTGAACTATGAGGGACACTGTGAACAAGTCATATTTTAACCTCCCGTGAGCACAAAAGCAGGCAGGTTCTTCTCCTCCCCCCAACAAATCTGACCTTCGCTGGAATTTATGGGAAAATGAAAAAATAAAAGAAGGCAGCAGCCCTGCCAAGCTCTGATGATGTGACTCATTTTAATTACTGGTATTTGGAAATTAAATGACCTGAGTTTCATCCGGTAGTTTGTTTCAGGAAGAATGATTTAAGCAAGCTCAAGTTGCAGCACCTTTTACAGCAGGTGTGAAGCAAGGCATTCATTTTTCTAACAGCGTCCTTGTAAGCATAATAACAATTAGGAAGCTTGGTCTTCACATCAGAATCTCCTGTGTGCTCTGACATTACCTCCTTGGGCTCCTTCATCACTTCTAATTTCCTCAACAAGGTTCTCAAGTACCAGTTTCAGTAAAATGACATTAAACAACATTAGACGTACATGATTTCTCTAAAGGCAAAACATGTAAGAGACATAGACAGCTAGAACACATGCAGTGTTAATGTAAGCTTCTTCATTAAATTCTTTCCCTTTGAATGCTTTCCCCTTATCGTCTTTGTTAAGTCAGAATATCCACAGCACCAAAATAGTAATTCTTCATTCTATGTATAGAAGAGCTGAGGAAACAAGAGCTGTCTTATGAGACCAGTGATGGGTTTCCTTGCTATTGGTTTTTTTTACATAGTTTTCTTCAAACAGAAAAAGAGAGAGAAAGGATCAGAGGAATATATAGTAGCAATAGTAACACTACCAACTAATTCTCATAGAAGTCACAATACATTTGTTCTTTTTTACAGCTAATATAACTGTATTTTAAGAGTGACTTTTCGTACATTTAGTTTGTCATTCAAAAAGCACAAATCAGCTTCAAAAGATTTATAAGTTTGCAGTGCTATCTCAAAGAGATGATGGACTTTCTCGAAGAGAATTTTTCAGTACCATTTAGTGTTTCTGATAATTTTTTTTCAGAAATATAAGTTCATACTTTCAAGAATAAGTAAATAAGGGACAGATTTCAGATTTAGGGTGGGAGCAGGGGTTAAAATGTTAATTAAGTTGAGATTCTTGCATTTGCTCAAGATCCTGGAATTATTTTAAATATTTTAAGTATGTTTAGGCTATAATTTACACTGATGTTTTCAAATATGATGGTAATGATTTCTACTATTTTTATTAAAGAGAAATTTGCACCAATTCAGATTGTTAAACGTATTTTGTTGTCAGCTTTTGAAATTGTATTCTGTAAGTTGTCCAACAGCAGTAGGGGATAACCAAGGTATTTCCAACCATTTGTTTTGTAAACTATGCTTTAAAAATGATAGGAGAAGTGAAGCTGATACTTTTTATTAAAAGTCATGTTTTCCTTATTGCAGGACTGAAGGACAAAACCAAAGAACTTAAGTACATTTTCAGCCTGTTCGCTAAAAAAACCCACAAACCTTCTTAAAAAGAAACAAACAAAAAAAACAGATCTATAAGTACAAACTACGAAGAAATGCTGAGAATCTCTAGATATGAGACAGAAGTGAATGCATATGTCTCGTGTTGTTATTTCATTTTAGGAATCTGCTGTTCTGAAAAGAACAGCATGTATCACAACAACAAGGAGTATATATTTTGATATGGCTCATCTCACCTGCGCACTATAGGTACAGGTTTTGCAAAATAAACTCATTTCCTCATTTTCCTTGTTTCCCTGAATCCTCATTTCTACGAGAACAGGAGATGAAAAAAATGTCATAAAAACTAAGAAACAGGGAAAGATTTAAAATTGAGCTTTGTAAAGTGAGGTAAGGAAGTCATTTCAGGAAACCATCATAGTAGTATATTAGTCTGTATGTTCCTAGACTTATACCCATAGACTAATTTGGAATTATTTATTAAAGGAAAGATTTTATGGAAAATCAATCACATTTTACTGATAATACATAATTATCTCATTATAAAGAAGGACCTTTCATCCTGAGTTCCATGCAGATTAAAACTTCTCTTTAAACGTTGTTCAATACTCTTGAACCATTTCAAGTTAAATTCTAATGAAGAGTTTATGAGGGTCATGCTGGCTCAAGTAGAAGCCGTGGAATAGTGCATATTGCATATGACTCCCGCAAACTGCAGAATCCTGAAGCATCTCCCTTTATGATAATTTTTGCCCACATGCTTTAAAAATATTTTAAGCAATAGTGTCTGGCTGAGACACGTGCTCCCTTCCCTGGTGTTTCTTTGTAGTTAGGTCTGAGGAACTGGAGTTGTGCTTTTGAGCAACAGCAGCTCAAACTAGGATTTAAAATGGAAATACATGGCTAACAGTTTCTAAGAGAGAAAAGACCTCTGCTTCTCTGTAGAATGGTTATTTGCACTGTTATCACTACATTTACATTTCTGTTCTGCATTTTTGGAAGGCTGATATTTTCCTGGTGTACAGTATGAGTTTTTGGGAAGGTTAGCAGATAAGCCCAGAGGAATACAGCAACAAAATGAGGTGAGTCTGCTATATGGTAGATCTTATGTTGGGTTGATGGCTCTTGAGTCTCAGTGAGTACCCGGTCTGCTCCCCATCATTGCTGGGCTTTGGGAAAAAAAAAACAACAACCAAAAAACAGAGGATGTCATTACTTCATAATCCCTTGGGATGGAGATTGATTAAGTAGGATCTTAATTTCCTTTATACAAAGGGTAGCTTAATCATAGTTCTGATGACTCTACTTTGACAGTTACATGCTCCATTGATTCATATTTTACTTGTTATATTTGGCAGAAAGAATTTGATAATCAGTTTTGAGTTGAGTCTATAGTTCACAAAAAGAGTACTGAGCGAAGTCTGATGATTTTGTTGAGCTAGAGATTCATTAGTGTCAGGGATCTTGTGATGCACACACCTGTCCTCTAAAGCTGCAACTCTGCTCTCAAACTGAATAACTGCATAATTCATTTAAAGCCACTAATACAAGTATCAATGGAGATTATTTCTCCTTTGGTGACATACGAAGTAAGGTATCCTATTAAAAATCATGCCACCATGTATCCTAGCACTGGGAATGTCGAAAGACTGATATATTTAGCTTTTCTGTTGACTTTTGAAAAATACCTAATTCAGTTCTTTTAATGCAAATTGTATCAGGAAGAAAAAGTAGGGAAGAGGACTGGCCTGTGTTTATTGACATGGTGCTATGATGAGATATAGCCTGTCAATGTTAGGTGCATACTTATATGGCCATTCTGATGACATGCACATGAAAGGAATGATTTTTCACATGAGGTAATCACCTTGAATTATTCAAAGTGCAGCTTCTTCCTTCCATATCTATCATATATTACTGCTGGGTCAGATAAGTCAGTGTTAGATGGTGGTGACATATTTCAGTCCAAAGTGGGCTTTTAAAGATGAATTATAAACCCCTAAAAATAAAATAGGAGTTTATCATGGGACCTTCAACTACAGAAGCACTAGTAAGCGTAATTAATACTGAGCTCAAGAAGGGGGAATCTGCTGCAGCCCTCTGCTAGAAAAGGAACATTACATGAATTAGAATGCCTCATGTAATGAAGAGAAAGAGATCTATTATTACCATAAACTCTTTCTGGTTCCATTATCTTCACCTCCAAATCTGTATCAACTACCATAGTGATATCTATGGAAGGAACATGATAATTGCCTCACAAATTCTGAAATAAATACAATCTGTGCTAAAGCTATAACATGTAGCGACATACCAGGCTTTAGTTAACAGTCAAAAAAGATACAAGCACCAGAAATTAATGAAAGGTTAACATCAAGGATGAAATTGGGATAATTCCACCTGTGCTATAGCTTTATGGAGGGATAAAATTGGACTGGCCTTGCCACTCAAGCTACAAGGACTCTGATTAGACAAGCTGAGAGCAGGTAACAGGAGAAGTGCTCTTAAGATCAGGCTGAATCATAGCTCTTTGGAAAAAGCACTTTTAACAATGAAGAACTCTGTACAGCAGGATTTATAAAAGAGGAGCATCTTTTGTCTGGCAACAGCGAAACACTGAATGTCAAACCTACCCTGAGCCTCATCCATGGATTTCTGAAGAGCGGATTCCAGTCATACTTGACCCATCAAAACACAGCTCTGAGTTTTTCACACACCTTGCCTTATTCTTGAATTCATATCTATAGTTCTATGTGTACTGTCACATATATTGCTTACAACAGACAGAAGCAACATTTGCTATATTTCTAAATAAACAGAAGCACAGGTAAAGCTTACTGACAATTATATTAAGGCAAATGTAGATCTTTATTACCATTCAGAAATATCATCACAGGCTAACTGAAATACCTGTCTAAAATGTGGGTAATTTTTCTTTGAAAAATAGCACACAGAAAATATGAAATATTTTTTTAAATATGCCTACATCTTTTTCCTCTTTTCTTTTAATTGTCTTTAAAAATTAAGCACAGGGAGAGGGAAAAGTGAATCTTACTATTTGGAAAAAACCAATAATATAAAAAAAAAATTAATTTCTTTTTTTAAAAAGATCCCCACAAGCCTTTTCTTGTTTCTTCTGTAATCTCCACTTTACGTGGAGCATGTGATCTAGCTGCCTCTCACTTTTATGCATTTTTCTATTTAAAATGTCCTTCGTTTTTTTTTCCAATTGTCATTTATACTTTCCCTAGTCACAAAACACCAGGATTCTCTCCACTGCATCACATAAAATATAGAGCTTGCTTTGCGTGTATATTTTTGCTGCAGTTGATAGCTATGAGTCCTAACTTTTAAAGTACAACTTGTTTCACTGTACTCTTATAGTATGGAAGGTACAAGGTTTACAGGAGAGAGGACATCTTTTACTAGAAAAGCTGGAAAAAGCATATGGATTTTCAAAAATATAATTCTCAGATGTAACCTAATTGCAGAAAATTTCCTTAGATCATTACAGCTGCAACAACATTTCAACTGCAAAATTGCAAACATGGAAATACAAGAATATGCATAAAGAACAAGGAATCTGAATCAAATATCATATTTCTGAAGGACACATTTTATATTTATGTTATACTGGTTGACAGGAAAGTGTACCTAAAAGCTTATTTATCCCAGTCAGTTTTAGTAAAAGAAATTTCCTTCAGTACTTATACTATGCCTTGCTTTTATTCATTGTGGCTGTATCAATGCTACTACTTTTTAAATATAGCCTTTGCCTTGACTGATCTTAATTTCACTGTTCCTCCTGTTTTCTATATTCTATCACTCTTACTATACCAGTAACTTTGTAGTGTGTTATTGCTATTTCACCTTGCTAAAGCATCTACATATTTTTCTTCCTTTTTTTCTTAAACCAGCCAGCACTTGAATGTATAAAGGTGGAAGACTGAATTTTGGTACAGTTTGGTACAATGTCCTTTTATGAGACAAGCATAACCTAACTATGGGCTTACGCAACTATATTATTGCTGTAATAATTTCTGTTTGTCCACAAAGACACAGAAATCTCTGCCATCACTGCAATCTCTTACCACAATTATCAAGATGATAGTAGACTGCCTACACAGTTAGAAAGGAGAATGTTGTGGCACAGGAAACTGAGTATTCAACATGTGCTGTATGCATACAAAGCATTTGACCTAAAGAAGCAACAGAATATACATTTTTCCACTTAGAAACACACGTTTAATATCACCTGTGATCTTGGAGAGTTTCTGCCCTTTGCTTCCTGTCTCCCGCTATTGCCTGAGAGGTGCTGACAGACCACCCCCTGCATTTCCGACACACAGGCAGGGAGCTTACGTATGTTACTAGTCTACAGATCCAGCTGTAGATCACTTTCCTATCATCTACTGCTTTTCCCAACGTTTTTGTGTGGAAGCTATTGGCACCCTTTTATATGATATCATGTTTACATCTCTTGATACATTTTTCAACTTCTGGCTACTGTTCCATTTTCCCCACCTAACCCATTTTCTTCTCCTCCAACCAATGTGTGTTAGCGTTTACTTTCCTTCTATCTCTTCCCCCTCCAAAATAATTTCGTTATTTTGTATCTGTTCAAGTTTGTTTAGCTTTCTTTCAAGGATCTTCTCTTTTTCTTCCACCTTTTCTCCGTAATCTTTCAATCACATCAGGATGTGACAAAACCAGTTCCATATAAGGGTAACAAATGTAAGAAAGCTGTTTAACTCCCCGCCCTTCCAAAGCATATCACCACCTGTGAGAACATATTGTGTAGACCATATATGGCTGCAATATATGTTCAAATTTTATCATATTGCAGGTAAGATACTGTAGGCCACAGCCTTGACTAGGACATTCATAATGAAATGTGACGGAGGAGATGGAGAACCCTGTCACCCTTGTATTCTGTATTACACATTGTCATCCTGTCAAGTCAAATCTAATATAAATGAATCACATTAATCAGAAAATGTGAATTTCTATTTGACAAGCTAAAGGAGCATAACATCTTCAATTAGACTAGCTACCTAAAATTAGCTACTGACACAAGGAAGTATACATGGTCAATTTCCCTGCCTAAAACTCAAAATCAAGTAAGACATACTAGATAATAGATAGCTCCAGAGTGAATGCAAGGCTGTAACTCACCCAATGGGCCATGCTGACGTCACACAAACCCAAAATCAATTCAACTATATATTTGGTTTGGGTCATATGTTGGTGTATGATTTATAGTACATATTTTAACCTTAAATGTTTCAGTCCCTGTTCATCAATAATTCAGTTACTTGGTTAGAAAAGATGGTAGAAGCTGAGCTCCATCTTGCAGGTGTGTTCTTAAATTCTTTGCTGCTCTGGGATGAAAAAACAGTAACAGGCTGGACAGGCACTCTATTTTTGTCAGTTCAGTGCACAGTAGAAATATATTTTCCACAAGTTTATTAGGATGAAATAAATGGAGAAAAGAGAAATAAGGAGAATATATTGCAGATACACATGAACAAGGGCACAAGAGGCTTGAGTGTAGATGATAAGGAAGGATGGTTTCCAGATGCACTCACCCTGAAGTTGAAGCTAGAAATTGCTGAGAACCTCACGAGGTAGGGTGCTAGCTCATGATCAGATGATCACCCGGTGGCTGCCAAGTATTCTTCGGAGCCTTGTCGCTGGAGAGCTGTGGGTACGTGTTCCCTTTTCAAATGGACAATACAAGACCAGTTCTTGGCTCCCCTGTGCTCGATGGGTATCAGTGTTTAGACTGTCATTAGCCAATTACTGACTTAGAGATGTGTACATCGGCTTCTCAAGGCTAAGTTAACCCTTGCTATCAGTGTGGTAGAAAGTAATTAAACACACACTAGACTCTTAGCAAAGATTATCAGATATTCCTAACCTTCACAGAAAACTAGAGCTAAATTCAGAGGACAGATTAATTGCTTTTCTTATTACTGGCCTTCTGGATCTTCAGAAACTAAAACAAAGCATATGAGGCTAAAAATCTCTAACATTTCCAATTCTGGAAAAAATCTGTCTTCCTTCCATAAAGATCAGAATGATAATAATTACAGAAATAATAATTATAGAAAAAAATAAATATCAATTACAAACCAAAGTAATTGTTTGTATTGTCCAGTACTTGCAACATCAGTTTCCTTTAGGCTTGTGCAGCCATGGTTGTGTCTGACGGACACACAAAGCTCTGTACCACAGCTAAATAAATATCTGCTCTCTCCTTTTTCCAGTTCTCTTTCTTGACAGGCTTCTTTTCCCTTTCTTCATGTATTCCTGGTGGCTCACTGTTTTTCACATCCTTCTTCTCTTTCTTTCTGAGAGTAAATTCCTACGAGCTGCCACAATCACTGATCTAATATAGGCTAATTCCATTTCCAGTAACAGCTCAAACTCCTTGATTAACCTAAACCCCAATTAGTCTAGCAGCTTAATCACTACTAGAGAAACCCACTTCCAATAGAGAAGAATAAGCAGAATAAAGATGTATAGATTTTGAGCCCTTAAGGGACCATGATGATCATGTAGTTTGACCTGCTGTACAAAGCAAAACAACATCTACTGATTGCTACATCAGGTTCCTCATCAAGCTTCAAATCTCTCACTGTAGTCCTGTGTTATAGAGTGAAGAGTTTCTCTGTATTAGCTTTTCTAATATGTCAACACCTCTTCTTACTGTGTGAATAGCTCCTCATCCTCACTTTAGAAGGGAGTTTGATAAATATCAGAACTTGTTCTGTGATTTCCCAGCATGGTCCTCCTAATACCTTAGGAAAATGAATGGCCACAGGCAAAGATTAAATACTTTAGGGCAGGAAAACATTGTTTTCCTTATTGTAATTGGACAAAGACAAAGGAGAACAGATGAATCAAGAGACAGAAGTTCAATAGAAGATGAGACAGTCCATGTGTAGATGAACATCCCCTTTCTGTCTGGCTGCATCTAACATTGAATTTTGGTTACATAATGTGGTAAAGGACATCAGGACCTAACTTCAGATGCCAGAAATAACTCATTAAGCTGCCTCTGTCCAATCCAAAATAATGTTGAAGGGAAACTTGAACAGAGCATCAGCCCAGTTGTATGACAAATGAGTTGTTCTGGTGGAATTATCCATCCTGCAGGCTGCAGACCAGTTTGAAGAACTGTTTCAGGGTACAGGCCCACAAATGGCTTACAGTAGTCCACCATGAAATTTTCCAGTTTGAATTCATCATGCTTATCCTAGGACAGCAGTCTAGGATGCAATGAATGATGGCAAAGGTGCCTCTCTCTCTAAACTGAAGGGAGCCTAAATTACTTTGATTAACTCTGCTTTTTATTTGAGATGAATTTCACTTCATGCTCACATGAGGCTTGAGCTTTTCCCTGTTGTACTGCTCAACTTAAATATCAGAGGTTTGCCCTGAATAAAGGAAGGGTATCACGTAGTTATGTTAACCCAGATGATAATAGGAAGCTACAATCTGACTGTCAGATCCTTACAAAATGGAGTTCTTACAACACTTTGAGAAGAATTTGGACCTTTGTCTGCCATGGTATCTTTTCTTTGAGAGCAGCAGTTCTTTATACACAGCACTTTCTGCCATAATTCATTCAAACAGTGTACTAGCAAAATAGATAATGAAGAGGCTTCAAAACTGTACTTGTGATCTAAAACCAGAAAAAGCCCTCTAATAAAAACATCATTTATCCTTTTCTTGGCAGGGGTAGGCAGTATCTTTGGAAAATTCCAGAAAATCCTACAACTATGGGAAGAGTTTGACCCAGCTTGGATCCCATAGTTAAATCATGCAGTAAGGTTCAGAGGAGACAGAAAATCTCACTGGAAATTTTGCTTTAATATTTAATAATTTTTTTTCATGTACTTTACTGAGAAACAAAGATTAATTGTATACATAAAAAGGAGTGCTATCATTTTCCATTGCAGTGTCTTTACAGTGTTTAATCAAATACCTCTAGCGTCTTTTATCAGTTTTGCTTATGGTTTAGCAAGTTAATTGCAAACAGAAACAGGCTTAAGAAATTTTTTTACTCCTTTAGACTTTATAGAATCATAGAATCATAGAATCGTTAGGGTTGGAAGGGACCTTAAAGACCATCAAGTCCCAACCCCCCTGCCGTGGGCAGGGACACCTCCCACTAGAGCAGGTTGCTCAAAGCCCCATCCAGCCTGGCCTTGAAC
>JAOXNO010000001.1:124040072-124062817 GCA_028565335.1 Limnodromus scolopaceus
GCCTCACCACCCTCACTGTAAAGAATTTCTTTCTGGTGTCTAATCTAAATCTCCCCTCTTCCAATTTAAAACTGTTATCTTTTGTGTTTTCTTCTCTCTCTATCTCTCATACATATATAGTACTATTATTATGAACTTCTTATTTCTAATGCTTCCTTGGCAGACTGCTCTCCTCTTAGTTTCACTGAAGTTCCAAGAAACCCTATGTGAAAGTGCCAGAAAGGTAACACAATTTATTTGAACTACTTGTGAGTGATGCCATTTACTTCTGAGTTATATAGCAGCTCACTTGAAGAGTAGACCATTCAGGAGTTCACTGAACTACCACATTCTACCACAACAAAATCAGTTCTGGCCAAAACTCTGGGACATTGACCAAAATCTTAATTACTCATGTTATTAGCAACTAAAAGGGATTTCTACTGGTTTTATAATAATTTCTGTAAGTAGCAGAAGAACTTTGTCATGCCTGTTTTCTGACTGACAATATAATAGTCAGCCATAAGCATTTGCAACTCTATGTTGTTTGCACCTGTCAAATGATTGCACCTAACTGCATTTACATACTTTTCTGAAAATGGGATAATATATATGGTAATGTAAATAGGATGCTTTACAAGTTTTCTTACACTCTTCACACACCCATTTTATATTTCATTAAAATAAACCAGACTTAATTGTTGTTGTAATATAAGTTCCTAGTTTTGATTTTAATATTTCTTAGACTGATAGTGCAATTAAAATTATATTAAGAAAAGGAGCAATTAACATGAATCAAAGCCAAATGATGCTTAGGGCTCAGTTGCTTGATTTTTATTACACATAGAAAGGAGAGGAGGATACACTGTCTATACAATAATTCGTGCTATTATTAGCATGGATCATCAAAATATACATTCATCACATAATCTCCACCAACTTCATTTACATCAACAAAAAGAATTCCCTATACCAAAGTCAAAATAACATCACCACAACACTGACAAAGGTGTTGTTGTAAAGGTATTATTGTTTTTTGCAAAGTTGACTTCTCCATAACAGGAAAGTCAAAGATATTCATAAGCTAGCAAATGATGAGAAAATTATAAAGGCTCTTGCAATAGGGATCTTCAGATTTTCAGCACCCTTGGATTTATCAATTTCTAATGGTTCACAGAACTGCTAATAATAAGAATAAATGACTACGTAAGGTTAATTCCAAATATCTAAAGTGAACATTAAAAAAAAAAAAACCTGAAAATATTATTTTGAGGATATGACTTATCAGTGGTGTCATTTCACATAGTGACTGGGTGATGGGCCTGTAGAATATCACAATAAAAAATAAAAAAACAATAGTATTTCAGCCTCTTAAGTGATACAATCTCATCTGTACACAGTCTGGAGGATCTACTGCTTCTGCTGAAATCAAAAAGAATGCAAGGCATGAGCACCTCCCCAGAAAAAGCCTCCAAGTCTAGACCTTGCTTGCTTATAAAGAGAAATGGGCAGGCCTTCCTTTTTTCAGTAGCTACCTACAATTTTATCTCCTGTTTTAGAAACCTCCCTTTCCTGGAGTTTGTGTGGAAGGATTGCTGTTCTATGAATTGCCTAGGTTTCAGAACACTGGCCTTCTGTTGTAATAAAAAATTAATTTTCCACCATATTAAAACAGCTGTTAACATTCAACTTTGTGTTCACAAGTACGGGTTTTCACAACCTTGAGTATAAACATATCAGACTGGAATCAATTAGAACTTAAACATACATTCCTTTAAAACTGGTAATGACTTTACTGCTCAGAAAGAAAGAAAAAAGCACTCTAACTGTTTTTATGCCAATTATGGTTTTGAGAGAAAAAAAAAAAAAGAAAGAAAAAAAAATACCTTTACTTGACTGGCATTACCAGACACTGAGGAGAAAGGCAGTTTATAGACTCATTCCAGGATATGAGAAAGTTTGAAGGATTTGAACTACTGCTTCCATGACCGGTTTGTTAGATTCTGAGTGCACGGTATTGTGCCAGAATCTGGTCTGAATGAGATACAGCTATAAAATGTAATAATTGGAAATGTCTGAGTGAATCAAGAAAATCTCATATTTAAAGAGTACTTTTACCATGATAAATGAAACATCTTTAAGAGTATTGAAACACTATGCTCTCCTTCTCCCCTTTTCTTCCAGAAATTCATCTAGTCTGGATCTCGAATTCCAGGGTTGAAGGAAAAAAACAAAAACCAACATCTGGAGAGAAGAACTCAATACATTCTTTCTGCAGAATTTTCTGATAAGAGAGAAGATAAGAAGAGATAATGAGATAATTCTTAATCAGATATGGTCTCTAATTTTAATCACAAAGTTCAAAGATGAGCCTGAATGTTTTTAATGGTAAAAAAAAAAAAGGTAATTCAAATTAGACATTAAGAAATAAGATTTTAAGTAATTTTCTTTCTTCCACTTAGGCATGACGGTGCCCTAAACTTTCACAACTGTTTTGGATATCCTCACCTAAAGAGGGAAACACCTAAGGAACATGCTGGGCAGCCCTCCAAATCAGCAGTTCTTCCTGTTTCCTGACTCTTGTGATTCCGTTGATACTCTTTTTCATTCCCACCCAATTAAGCAACCTATGTTTCAGTTCCTTTAATTCAAAGGGATTTCCATTACAGCTGTATGCACCTGAGGATCTTCAGTTCTCACACAAACTCTGGAATCCATTATCAATGACCTCATGGATCAAATATAGGAAAACAAAGACTGACAAACCAAAAAGCAAATCATTACTGTCACACAAATAAAGGAATTGCAAGCCTCTGAGCTGGAGCCCACAAAAAGCTTCAGAGCTCATATGGAAATGAAAAATTAATAAAACTCAGTGGATATTTCAAAAAGGAGGATGCAGTTTTCACCTAAGACATATGTGACTTTACTGATGCGACCATTTGGTTTATCTTCATTACTGAGGGATCTCTGATTACATGTAGCCCATAAAACCAGAAAATATTCTGATCCCTAGTTCTGTTCCACAAGTTTCTCTCCTCTGCAATATTGCCCACCTTTCAGACAACCGTAAAAATTTTAAACCTCCCTGACCTCAGTTTCTCGAGTGTACGGTTCCAGCTGTGACCTGTTCATTGATCACTGCAGCTTTGCTCTCAGCCTTTACGCTTTGGCAATAAATTTTCTTATGCAATTTTTGCCTTTTTTCAGGAACCTTTTGTACCTATTTAAATAGGCTTACAACAGGGCAAGGGTTGGAGGGCCAAAGCTAAAAGCAGGCATAAAAATCTGTCCAAAGTCACAGGAAACCTGGAACTGCATACTGATGAAAGATTACGAAGTGAGCTTCACAGACGGGATGAGTCTCAGCCACTGATAATGCAGAAAAGATCCTGTGCTTGTTTGCTGAATAAACATCACATGGAAGTCATAGAAAACCCTGATATGGTTTATGCAAACATGTTTATTTAGTTCAACTTGCCCAGGGATTTTCCACAGTAGGTTTGACAGGAAATAGATTCATTTAATAAGCTTTCCATTCATTTACAATGTGATTATTAAGGGCAAATGAATGTTTCATTTTCTCAGTCTATGTACTGCAGGTAATATATCTCACAATAGCTGTCAGCTCTACTTAGAATATAATCTTAGGATATAATCATAGGAGAATAAATAAATGGAGGAGAGGTGTAGGTAACAGATACAAACTAATTTTTGCAACTGACAGTTTGTCTGTCTCAGGCACTGCAACTTCTGTCACCTCTTCACATCCAGAAAACCAATATAGTCTTTGGTCTAGCCTCAGCTTTCTCTTGCTACTTTTCAGAATAGAGGGCTCCTCAATAATCATTCTCAATAGGATGCAAGTTCTTTCTGCATGTGCTCTACTGCTTGCTCAAATGGTGGTTTCACTCATCTTTAAAATTTCTAATAAAATCTGTCCTGTTGCCCACAGGATCTCAGCTACAGGAGGTGACGCCAACAATGCTGATTTCGATTTTCTCTGCTTTGAGGGAATTCTTTCAAAATGTAGAATTGCTGAAGCTCAACTTCTGTTTTCATTGTGATAAAAGCACTAGGTCAGTGATCTTTCCTAACAGCGAGCCTATTATTAAACATTATAGGAGAGGTTTTTACATGAAGGCATTTTATTTACCTGCAGATTAATGGGAATTTTTTTGGCAGCTGCTCTCTTCCTTCTCTCTAAGGGCTATGAATATCTATACAAATAATTTTGATGTTGATAGAGTTTATTGAATCTTACAAAGGCAAAGCAATGAAGTTAAACCACCTTGTTAAAACATATCCTTCCTTCTGACCACAACACATGGTTTATCTTAAAAAATAATATTCTACGTGTAGTCTTATCTCTCCTTACTCAGCCTTCTTATCATACTATCCTTAGCAAGCTATTCTCATCAGTTGCTGAGGAATCTGGCACAGAAGCATGTTTACCTGAGAGAATACCGAATAGAAGAGGAAACAACAAAAATTTAATGGTCATATTAAGACTGGTGTGTGAAGAAAACATGCTGTTATGAGACTTTGGCATTACTGCTCTGTTCAAGTAGGGTCTGTGTTAGTAATTTTGAAAGCTTCAAAATACAGTTTTTAATATATTTATTGTTAGATATTTTTAATGCTTGGCAAAGACTTAGGACCTACTGGTGGGGATGGATAAAGCAGATGTTGTGAGTAGCTTGGAAAAAAAAGAGCAATGACTGGCTGGAGATATATGGACCAACAGGAGTTGCATATAAAGTCTATGTGAAGTACTTAAAATACTGTTCTGCTTAAAATACTGTTCTGCTATTTCCATCCAATGCCATAATTCTGTGTGAAAATTCACAATAATTACTTTTCAAAAAAAACCCCTAGAGATACGTTTCACAGAAAGCCTATTCTGAAATGCAACCTTAGCTGAAATGCAACTCTCAGAAAATTTTGATACCTACATATTGTTGTCAGTCATCCTCCTCAGTATGTTGAAGAACAGACACTCAATCCTTTTATTTTAAATAGGATTATATGGGTTCTCACTTTTTTCTACCTTTGAACAAGAATTTTGGTCCAGAGAAGACAGCCAAGGTTCAGTTGCCTTCTCAGAGGAAGGTACACAAAGAAATTTTAAGAAAAGGTTTTTTAACTAAAACTAAGCCAATATTTCTGTTTCATGTTTATTATGGAAACAGTGTTCAGCATTCATTTTCAAAGACCAAACAGGGTATTTACCATCTATTTATGATTTTCCATCTTTTTTCTAGTATTTTTTAAAAAAAAAACAAAAACAAACTACAGAAATCACTAGATTTTTATTTACATTTTACTTTTCCCCACCATCATTACGTCTGGCTCTGATAATAAAATATATACTGTAATGAGAATATAAGAACTTTAGTGTTCAGGTATGGCAGTGTAAAGAAAAGACTCTCATTTGTTTGTAAACTGATATACTTCCACTGAAAACAATTAAGCTATGTTAGCTTCCTGTTAGTCCTAAAGAGTTTTCAACTGAAATTTACAATTAAATGAGATTGCATACAAATTGGAAAAATAATGTGATGCTATTTCTTTCAAATAAATGGTATTACCTGTCCTTAAAATGGAAGGTAGTCTGCTTTTATAGCCTACCACAGCAAAGAAAGACCTATTTTAAGGTCATTAACAACAGGCAGTACCCGATATAACACAAACTAATCAGGCTAGCACAGTGAGAATGATATGACCCTGGGAAAATGCACCCTATAGTGTTTGTTAAGATTATGTATGTGAGTAACGGAACTAGGGACAGGTGACTTTTGAAGGACGCTCCTGGTTGAAGGAATAGTTCATCATATATATCATATACATATATCACATATAACCTTTTGAAAGATAAGAATATGCAACCTCTCACCACAAAATATAGGAGCTATTTTGATTAAGGCCTGGGTAAAGTAAAATTACTTCATTATTTACTCATTGAAAGAAAATCAATTGCTGCAACATAATCCTATTGACAAAACCTGCATGGATACATGGCTTATCAGCAACATAAACAATTACAACACTAAAATAAATAAGCATTCAGACCTTGAAAAAGACAAACTAGTCATTTTGGGTTTAGCATTAAAACTATCACACTCCTATGTCAAACAGCCATCAGGTTAACAAGCATTTATTTCTATTAATTCATAAGAATGAAAAGAATCCTGATTCATCTCTGCTGTCCTTCAGAAGTACTCCAAGCTATGACCAAAGGACTCTTAACACTGGTTCCTCCTAAAAGGAATGCTATTGTTGGTGTTATTAGTATGTAGCACAGAAAGCAGACAAGGCTATTGTTACTGAATGCACGCTGAAATAACCAGCACTTTCCACATTACAGCTGTTATGATCAGCTTCTAGAGTGGATGATCCGAACCAGCTTGGCAGCACACAAATTTTTTAAGCAACATAGGACTTGGACATTACAGTTACCTACTTTAAACCAGAATAATTTTTGGCTGTAATCCATACATGTGGATATGTATGAGATATATCAAATATTTAATAGTCCTTTATCAACTGTCACTTCACCTGCATTTTAATCTGCTTCCCTAAGGAAAAAAAAATAATTAGGCGATCACCCTCAATTTGCTCACAGTCTGCTTGGCAGTAGCCCATCTCAGTAACCCTTCACTGCCCAATTTCAACCAAAGTTGACGCAAGTCACAAACCCACTACATTCCTATACTATGTGAAGTAAGAAGGTGGGAGCAGCAGGAAGGAACTCTGTTAACTGTCCTGCTTCCAAAAGGGCAGTTTATGTGTTCTACTCTCTTTAGACATCAGAATAATCTGTACTAGTACTCATGAGACCCAAAGGCAGACCTTGTTTTATTTTTAGCTCACACTGAGAACACTGTGTGGGATGCACGTTTGTGCCACAAACAGGAAGTATTTAAACACTTATTCTGGGGGCTTTTGCCTTTCTGAACATTTCAGAAATGCCTCACACTGATAATCCTGAAAATGCTTTTGCAATATCTGGATGTCCTCCAAGAAACTCTTCAGGCAGTCTTTGAAGAAGTAATCCAGAATTTCATTTTGCAAGGCAGGTTCATTATGCTACTAAGTTATTTAATGCATTAATTTAGTAATTCCCAAGAACAGCAATTTCAGAAATATACCGACAGTATTAGAGAAGCTAAGAGGAAACACTGTAACTTTATCCTCTGAAGTATGAGATGATTGGAGCAGCACTCTGGGAACTCCATTATCACAGCCCCCTGGAACACATTTGCACTGTACAGAACCTATACAAAGATCAAGTGTGTATGGATTTCAAAACTATCTTCACTAGAATTCTTGTTTGAATCCTTAACCAAAATTAAAACATTTCTTGCCTTCAATACAAAGGTCACAACTCGTGGTAAGATTTCACTGTTCTCTTTAAAGACTTTTGAAATGCAGTGGCATTAGTTTTGGTCATATAAAAATTAATAAAAAATCAATAGAAGTCCATTGGCATTTGGAAAAATTATGTGAAGGAATCAGAAACTCAGTCATGTGTGAGGGATTCTTCAACAGCCTCGTAAGCCATTAAATGCTATCACAAAGACAAATTTCTTACAAAGAGTAAATTCTAAGCATAATTAGATTAAATTACAGAATTTACAGTAAATCTAATGCTGTAAATCTAACTCATTTTCTTGTACTACCTGTGCAATGACTACATTTCCTAGATCATTCAAGACAGTACCTCTGTACTTTTCACACCATGAAGGGTTTTTGGAACATCATATGTTCATCTTGCAATAAAGAATAACAGCAGAGAAAGAATTGTACTGAAATAGAAATTGGATGCTGATGTTGCATACATCAATGAAAAATATAAAAATATATAATATAAAAAGATGAATAGGACAGCTGAGAACGCATGAACACATGTACAGTGTTGGATATCAGAAGTTTCAAAGAAGTAACAGTGTGGGTAGTGTAAGGGTGACTTTGAGAGTTAACTTTCTTATTAAATTTTAAAATAAGGGTCTCCTAAAGTGATTAATGGAAAAGTTTTTAATAGCTTGCAAGTTTAACTAAATTACTTCAATGTGCTATAATACCGATTCACTTTGTTGTGATTTATTTCACATAAGAAGTCGTTTTAACAAAGACTGTTAGTGTCTGTTGATCAATCATTGGAGGAACAATATAATTTAGGAGAAGAATCCATTTCGAGAAAATACTAAGTGACATGAAAATCTGTGCTTCAGACTTTTAAGGCAGTCCTGAATCTTGAATGCAGCTAGAATTGCAACTGCTGTCCTCTCCAGATCTCAACCCACAAACATGAGAAAAGAAGGATGGAGATGAAATTTAGGAAAAAATAAAACAAGTTTTAAGCTGTACACTATGATTAGGATTCTGCAAACCACCTGGGCTAACCAAACTGGACTAATTCTGTTCCTGGGGGTAATGACTGGAAGGGATCACGCAGGCAGTTCACTCCTGTTGCAGAGGACATTGTTATACAGTCCCACACGTATCTGTCAATGGATGCAGTTAGGCCAATGCCGATGTCAAAGAAACAATTCCTAATGCAGATTGTGTATGAATCCCGGGGAAGAAAATTATGCATGTAATTTTCCTGGTTCTTCATGGATTTGCTAAAATTAGAATTTTAACACTTTTCACAGCGTCAATGTCTTTTGTTGACTCTATACATTAGGGTTGTCCCATACCTGTCCAATTCAGTAAGCTACTTAATAAACAGTATAATTCCCATGTATGTGTTTGTCATTGTGTGCAGATTGCTTATGAACAAGCAGTAACTGTTCATCTTCTTATCTATATTTGTGAAAAGTGTGGTTTCAATAAGTGGGTTACAAAGTATTTTATAAATATATGGCAGCTGAAAAAGATTAATTTTCAGGACAGGAGCAGAAAGAATTTTATTTATGGAAGATATGGGTTTTTTTTTTATCATAGTCCAAATTAGAATATCATTACTTTTTTTCATTAGCATCAAGTAAAAGTATATTTACCATTATCTAGCTACTGTGTTGTTGAGTCTGCCTAGCAGAAAAGAGCATTTCAAAGTTATTTTTATGTAACTGACATCTCCAGTATTACAGGACAAAGGAACTGAGAGACAAGTTGATGACCTGATTAAATCAGTTATCAGATCTAAATAAAGGAAAGTCTATAGGTGTAACTTCACCTTAAGAAGACCCTCCCAAGAAATGTGTGTCAAAAAGAGTCCACATCATGTCCCTTCAGGAAAGAAGGAGGATTTCAAACATTTTCAGGATTTTTTACCATTAAACACTGAGCTCTTATTACCCTCTGGTAAGATACAAGTGCATCATCCAAGCAGAAGCAAGTCAACCCTCTTTCACCTGGCCCTCAAGAGAGATCTTATTCACCTTCTAACTTAAGAAGCAGGCAAACCTTAAGGCAGGAGTTGAACATGACGGAAACATCAGCATCTGGGATGACAATAAATGGGTTCTGGGGAGCATGCTGGATATTACCTGCTACAGAGGACCCGAGGAAGGGGGGCTTTTCTGCATCCTTCAACAATGTATATCTCTCGATTTCACCACAGTGAAACCTAATGGTTTACAGTGAAGCCAGCCAACTTCTTTGCACTTTCCTTCCCACTACAGTATCAAGTGCACCACTCAGCTTGGTGTCACCTGTAAACTTGCTAATAGTGCACTCAATCCCACTGTCTATGTCATTAAAGAAGTTGCTAAATAGTACTGGTCCCAGTACAGATCCTTGAGGGACATGACTCATTACTGGTTTCTACTTGAACATTGGCCTGTTAACTGTAACTCTCTGGATGCAGCCAGCCAGCCAATCTATTTAATAGTCCATCCATTAAATCCACCTCTCTCCAAATTAGAAGTAAGGATGTTGTGGCAAATCAAAGTCCATTTAACCAGAAATGCGCCATTCATGTAGTTCCAAACCATCATTAACTTCATCTATGAATAGGAGCACTGCCAAAAAGAGTAATCTTCATATTGATCATTCCATATCTTCAAAATTTACTGCACTTACCACAGAAACACCCAAAAGAGAAGTGTTAGGTTTCACACTGCAGTCAATGATATTGTGAAGGTCTTAGTGATGTTGACTTTGCTCTCCTGGGGAACTGTTCCATGTTTGTTTTTGCTGTGAGGCTTTTGAGTGTAGTACAAGTGGTCTGTGATTGAGCCACAATCATTTCAGCATATGTGATATCTGTGGCTTGGCAGGTCACCACACAGACTGTCTCTGTGTCTGCAAATCGTGATACTGTTGTCCCAGCCTTTGATTCAAAATCTTGCTCAACACGAAGTTATTTTTATCACAAGTTGAGGAAATATATAAGAAACTATGTGTGATGATCAATGCCGTTGAGAAAAATTGCATGCAGAGGAAGAAGCAGTGCCCTTCTATGACCATCTCTTTCCTCTAACAACTTTTTTTTTTTCTAAAATCAAAATAGAAAATATTGGAGAAAGCAAAGATGCTGCTGTCTTCTGCCTGCATCTATACTTTTTCTGTTCCTGAACCCTGGCCTGGTCACATAGAAATGCTCTTTTGCTGAAGAGTTGTCTCCTACTGCTGATTCATCCCTCTTCTAGGAATCCAGTTTACTTTCTTTTTCTCCCTGGGTTGTCTATATAATAGAGGTCTGAGAGCATCCTCTACACTGAGCAACTTTAATTGTTGAAATGTAGCCTTAACTTTCCTTCCCCTGGAAGAATTTTGTTTCTCATCTACCTCGTACTGGGATCTGCTACAAGAGCTCTCAGGCAACAGCTGTGTGAGGGATGGATAGGCAATATTACATAAAGTAGGAATAGAGGCATACTATGTCTGCGTTAGCAAGTACTGCAGTGCAGCACAGTGGGAGCAAGAGCGTAGAATAAAACAGTGCCAAGGATTCAGTGAAGATACTATATGCATTTCAGGGGTTTTACTTTGGGCTACCTCCATTTTGGTGTGCAGAACCAATGCCATTAACAGCTGGAGAACATCAGGTACATTTCTGGGGGAAATCTTTCAGTTTAGCTTCACCCAGAAGAATCTAGTTTGCACAATCCAAAACCTCTCTGCAATGCAAACCAAAACATAGTCTGTGGGGATATTGAGGAGATGCATTTTGAAAATGTTCTTCTGAGCTAAACTAAAATACTGTCTGGACTGCTCTATTAAGTTCCTTCCTTCCTTGAACTTATTTTCTTCTTCCTTCCCCTCTTCTTTTTATCTTTCAGAACTGAGCGTGAAGCAAGCCCTCTATGATAAGTTAATACAGTGTTCTCTTTAGCAACAGCACCTGTGACGGTGGAAGGAACAGCTGAGGTAATAATATTTTCAGTTCTATTATACTTCTCCTGTTTTTCTACTTAATGTTTGCAGAAGCACAGAGTACAGCACTGCCTTGAAGCATATTGTTTTAAAAAAGTGTCACGCAAAGACACGCATCACAAAAGACTAGAAGAAAACAGCTAAATCATTGTGAAAGAATACGTATACAGGAAGGCAAAATATATTTCAAATACAGCCTTTAAATTTGACATTGTATACTATTTTAAATATTTCTGAACTGTTAGGGATTGCTTGTTCATTGGTATCAGAGAATTAGCTGTTTCTTAAGAAATGTGATCAATAAATTCAAGTAAACTAGCAGAGCTGTCTAAGTTTCAAAGAAAGGAAAACCGTCAATCCACAACTATCACCAAAATTAAGTTAGCAAGGAATGGAACAGCATCAGGTATTAAATGAAGCTCGATTTTTTAAGACGGAAAGCAAGCCAAAGATCCTAGATATGCATTCATACCTGTTTGCCATCCTGGGCAAGGCAAATGAAGCAAAATTTGCATTTTAGCTGACACACACAGTAAGAAGAAAGTAGAAAAGTGAGTGTGCCTTGAAACTTGTCACTCAGAAGTTCCAGAAACTAGGTACATTGATTAATATACAGATAAAGGTGATTTTTAAAGTAACAGTTTGTAGACATGCAGGAAAACATATTCCCTTTAAAAACAGACTGATCTGTAGCCTCAAAAAGGGGTCTCAAAGCTGGCCCCTGAAAGATGTTTGCTGTTCTTACTGGAGCTACTGCTTTTACTTTGCATTTCACCATCACTCAACCACTGAGGAACCCAACAGGGAGGATGTCACAAGAAAATCCCAGGACGCACTACAACTAAAGTGGCCATTTTTAACCTCCAGTCACTAGAAGAAATTCTGAACAAACTAATCAATTAAAAATTAAGTTGATTACTTTTTTCTCTTATCAATGTCACTGGCTTTATTACAATGTTACTATTTTTACTTTATAATAATATATTATATTATATATAATATCTATTATATTATATATAATATATAATAATACTTAATAATAATAATATTTTATTACAATGTTACTATATAATGCCTTTTATTGAAAGATAACTGATTTGGGCACTGACTTGATTATCTCTGATAACACTACACTGAGTAGTAGAATTGTATTGGTATGGCTCAGCCAATTCAGCAGTAGCAGAATGGAAAGCTACACTATCAAAGCTATCACCGATTTCATTTAGAGCTATTTGGGGTATATCTGTGCACAGCACTTCATTCTCCTGTGCTCTAGCATTTCTGAAGAGTTTGACCACACTTTTGTGAAAAAAATCAAAACTAAACCAAAGCAACCTTCACTCTGGCCAACTCTGCTAGCTTGTCATTAGAGATAAACTTTAATGCCCATAAAGTGTCTGCTGCAGAAGGAGAATGAAAAGGCAGAAGCATTTTCCATAAAGAAAAATAACCCTTTTCATACATCTGGTCACAACTATGTCAGTTATCTACTGCTGCCTGCTGCTTCTTTCAGGTTATTGCCCCCAGTAGCCTGAGGGCTCAGCTACTTATCCAAGCCCTCCTTCAACTGTGATAGTCAAGATAAGCTGAAGCAGTAAGGATCACACATTTGTATTTTATGGGGGAAACAACACATTATGAGGTGGTGCTGCAGTAAACTGCCTTGTCCTGGGTATCAAATTTGCAACCTCCTGCCTCTTACACTTTCTTCCAAAAATCGTGAACATTCAGTGCAAGACCTCCTTTGGATCATGCAGAAGACACATCAGAAGAGATATGTTGTTGACTATACATGTGATATCTAAACCTATATGAAGCCAGTAGAGCTTCACAGTTCAGGAGACTTGATACTTCCCTTATAATTTCTCCTTTTTATGATTTCCCCTTTTAAAAATCCATATGAAATCTATTATTTTCAAGCAAAAGTTTAGAATATAAAAATTACATGGTGTCATGATTTAAACATGTAAAAGACAACTCAGATTTCAAAATTTTGAAAACCTCATTAAGGCTTTACATACATGTTTACTGCTACACTTTTTTATGTGCATAAATACAGGCTGAGATAAGCATACCCATAACAGGCTGTGCTAAGGCAGTAAAGGGATTCAAACCACAGACGTTGGAAAAAAGGCAAAATAAGATTCACAATGCATCACTGCACATGCATTTCTCAAAAGGATAAAAATTATAAATTGGCAACAAATTTTCATAAGAAAGATGAGGTCAGCTTGCCCTCGTATGCTATCGAATGCTCTCAGTCATGTAAGGCTAAGAATACTCTAATAGGTTGAACTTGTTGGTTGAAAAACTTTTTCCCTTGATGGATCCAGATTAAGATTTTCCTGACCTTGACAGAAAGAAGCAATTAACTAGGAGTTTTCGCTCATCTACAGCCAAATTAAGGTTGGTCAGGCATGCTATTTTAGTATCTTTGTGAAGCAAACATAGCAACAGTAGACTAGCTCTTGAAGAAAAAAATATCCTAGAAAACTGGCTGTGTAATTCCAAGACCTAGGCCTTCCCACAATGATTTTTTTTTTTGTATGCATAAAATTTCATGGTTAAAACCAAAAGATCCTACAACTGCATTTGGCCCAAATAATGTCAAGTTCTTTTCTGTATATCAATTTGCTCTTAAATTCCCTAAAGGAACTAAGATTTCATCTTCCTAATCTTTCATCATAATTACTTTTGAAATAGAGAGACTTAAACTAACCACAATCAAGAAAAATTTTAGAAAACATTAACTCCTTATCTACAGAAGAAGTGAGCGATTCACTAATTTAATGAACTAAAAAGTAATTTCCCTCAGCAGTTTTTTAGGCGTTTTCACTAGGGCAGCCCTTAATCCACACGTCCCTATATTTTGAGGAAAAACGTGGTCAAACTCTTCAGAAATGCTGGAGCATAGGAGAATGAAGTGCTATGCACAGATATACCCCAAATAGCTCTAAGTGAACACCTTATACAGTGAAATCGGTAATAGCTTTGATGGTGTGACTTTTCAATCTGCTGCTTGGCTGAGCCATACCAATACAATTCCACCACTCAGTGAAGTGCTATCAGAGATAATCAAGTCAGTGCCCAGATTAGCTCTGCCTGTGTTAAATTGTGCTATGTAGATTATTTCACATTGGGAACCTTAACGCTATTATTGGAAGCAGTTGGAACCCCAGATTCAAATTTTGTCCAGTTCTGGGATATTTTCGAAGTAAATTCTGAAACCAAAGTGGATTCAGAGAGACTCCATCTGGATTTTCAGTAAAATCTTATTCACTTAGTTGTTTTCATTGTTTTTCTATTTTGCTCAAAGCCTGGTACTGTCTGCTAATATTTTTTTTTTTCTTTTTTACTTAGATCTATACTTTTTTGGGGAAAAAATGGTATTTTTCACACTGCCACTTAACAGTTTGCTGTGCAAATACTGCCATCTTTTAACAGGTTTTGATGCGAAACTGATAGCAAGAATTTAGGGAATGCCTAGGGCTCTTAAAAGTAGCAGTAGGTCTCATATTCTCTGACGGGTTTGCGATTCTGAAAGTACTATTAGGAGCTAAAGACAGTACTGGATTAAGGTTAGTATTCAGCTCTGCAACTGTGGTTAAATGCCCATAGAATTTAGCTGCTGAGTGCACTTATTTTTAATGCAGTCTTTCGTTATAGCAGACTTTCATCTTGAACTAGGCTTCCTCCAGAAAGTCTACTGAATGGTTTTCTCGTTATAAGCACAGAGTCTAAGGTGAAAATACCTAGAAATTCCATAAAGTCACAATATACAAATATGAAACAGTAGAAATTCTTAACATAACCACTTAAAATATTTCCATCCAACCTCTTCCTATGTCCTACTGGCAGCTCATGAGCAATACAAACCATGGATATCTTAGTGACCCATTACATCTTTTGGTGAACTACTAATGAAAGAAAACTGGCTTACAGAGAGGAGAAAAATTTATAACAATAAAAAAGCAATGAAGAGATCTGGTGAGGTTATCCATTGTCAGCTACATTTAGAGCCATCTTAATTGTCTGGGCACATTATCTTCTACCTTTGTCTATCACAAGATATGAACTCCACATAGATTTGCTTCTAATACTTAAAAAGAAAGGTTAATGAAAATCAAAGGTTTGTAGAGATCAGTAACTGAATTTTCTATAATTAATGTGTCTTTTTCCTTAGAAATTACTGGTACATAGTTTGGAATCATAGTTCCAGTTAGAAACCCACTGTGAAATCTGTGAATTTCAGCCTTCAGACAATGCCCCAGCTTTTAGTTCTTAATCTGAAACATTTGTCAGACAAGACTGTAACTGTTCATATCTATCTTTCACAAAGTGGAAAATATCTTGAATAAGATGCATTTCCTTCCTTCTTTCTACTGGGGGTCATTTCTGACCCATACTGACAGATCAGCATGTCTTAGTAGTAAGAGATGATTATTCAGCACTGTTTGGAGGCAATCTTTAACCAAACGCAAAGCGTACCACTTTGTAGTTCCTGTCTGGAGTGTGCTCTACAAAGACATACTGTTATATTTTGAAGACCACACATGAACTGTTATCACAAGATAATGTTAACAGTTGCTCTTTTATGGCTTTTAAATATAATGCAAATCCTTATCCTATTTGGGAATATTTTTGGAAGCTAGTAAGACAGCCTGAAAATAAATAAACTTTTAAAGTGCCATCTAGTTTTGCAGTGTGCTAATATTCATTTTTCTAATTGGTCTTTGTATGGAACATCTGTTTAAGATGGTGTGGTTATCAGCTGAGGCCTATATTAGTATGACCATTTACATTTTATACACCACTGCAACTTTCTTATTGCCAACAAGAGTGTCTCTCATTCTCTTGCAGCTCTTGTTCTACAAGATGCTGGCCACCCGAAACATGAGGAAAAGCAAACAGAGCTTCTAGAAGATGGACTCTGCATAGCAGCTAAAAACTCTGGGATGCTTAGAGAACTGCTCTGAAAACAAAAGAGAAACCCCGCATGTTAAAAAAGCCATCAAGTTCAGAGGTCCCTTCCAACCATGATGATTCTGTGATTCTGTGATTGACTGATGTGTACTAAATGGCAGAGAAATGTCTACTCCAAAGTTTATTTTTATTCACTTGCATTAGCCACCACTGTCTTTTACGAATTTCAGAAGCTGAGTGTGAATTAATGTCAAAGCGTAATACCCTCTGACCAGGTTTTTTAGATATTCCACACATGGAGAGTGTAATGTTTAATATAAAATTTACTTATTTAAAGATTATGTTACATGTGATTTAGCAGAGTGATACAAAATATATTGCATAACACAATGCAAACGTAAGTTACACTTAGTAAAATGCATCCATAGCAATTGCAATACACAGTTCAATCACAACACCAACGTGATTCCCATTATCGTTCTCTATGACACGCTCACCATCATGACCCTGGTATCCCTAATAGCCAGGAAAGCATACATCTGCTGAAGCCAGCTCAAGCCCAACGCTGTCTCTGGAATTCTTTTGTTAGATTTTCAGGTTTCATACCCTATGTTGGCCTGACCCAGACATTCACACTCCTCCATGCTGATCTGGTTAACTCACACTTTTCTAATGAACTCAGGGAGAAGCATTTACACCACCAGCTGATCCACTCAACTGTTGATAGCTGTTTGCCTTAAACAAAGGCCACTCTCTGGTTCCTTTGGTGTTGAGATAAGTCAGCTGCTTTGCAACAGCTATGGTCAGTCAAACCCTGCATTGTTCCCTGAGCTTCATGGGTGCATCTTCTTGCTCCTCTCCTCTGAGCCTTCTTCCATTGTAGAGGTTTATTGTTCAGTCACAAATAGTCTTAACTTGTAGACTTAAAAAAAACCATGAGGGAGAGTAAATTCAAATACGACTGAAAAACATGGAACGGAAAGTGCTAGAGTCAGTGGACAAGGAACAAAAAGTATGAATATAAAGATCATAAAGGTGGAATATAGCCATGCTCTGTAGAGGAGCAATGTGTTCTAGTAGGTGGAATACCTCCTTCCAAGGCACGCTATTCATTACCTGTGTCACCGCCTGGCATTACAGTTGGTGAAACTACCTAGTATCTATATGAGCCTCTGGGAGCAACTGTCTCACTGTCATGAATAGACATTATTTTCAAAACATGCCTCTGTGGTAGGAAGATATTAGTCCCCCTTCACAGACGGGAAATTGAAGTCTCAGACAGACTGTTTTATCCAAGGTCAGTCACAGTATCTGCTGTCCGAGTTGGGAAACGAACAGACATCTCCACTGTCCTACACCAGTTCTCTGCCAACACCCTATCTAATTCTATCTTTATGTTTATATTGAATATGACCTTAATTTAGACTTGATATTGGCTTAAAATAAGCTGCTGCTTGCAAGCCTCCTTGCAAGTTTGTAAGGAGTTAACACAGTTGAAGCTAAAATTTTCAGTAAGTATGAGTTATTTTAATTACAGCCCACAACAGTATGATATTTTTTTTCTCCAAACAACAAGGACATATGTCTCTACATAATAACTTTTTCAAATAATTAAAGAGAAAACTAGGTCAATGTCAAGGATTAAGTGGTACAGCAACACAAAGTTAATCAAAGTTAATATTTAATTCACCAGGAGAATAATCCTGTTTTGTTGTGTTCCAGACTATGCTTTTAAATGAAGTGCTAAAATGGAAATATAATACTGTTTCACTTTATTTCTTTTCAATTCTTAGCAATTCTAACATGAGCTCTGTAACATCACATCTTCCAGTGCTGCTAAAGCACATAATACCACAGGTGTCCATGATTCCTGTAGCAGAGTAGAATGTGTTAGATCTAAATTCTGAAAGTTATAGTGCCAAATTCATACCATTAAGCGAACTAGATGGATCTTTAGAATCAAGGTAACTGTTATAAAACTTTCAGTTTGTATATCAATAATTTTCACTTTCTTTGCATTAAGAAAAAACTTCAGAAATAAATATATAGAAAATCTCTTTATGCTTTAAGATGCTGATTATCTAGAGAGCCATTAACACATGGGAAAAAAAATCAGCATTTAATGACAAGCAGGTGAAACAGGTCGTAAATAGAAATAAATAAAGGTACCATTAGGAAAGCACAATGGGCAAATTTAATTCAGTAATATATTACTGTGAACTTCTTGAATTTCTTCAATGCAGTGCAAGGATTTTTGTTAAATGATGCCTTTTTTTTCCTCTCTGAAGAACATTATATTTCTATTGTCCTTGGTATCTCTTCAGTTTTTGTTATTATGAAATAATTTTAGAAGAGTGTTTCTAGTGAAAGGAACACTTGGCTTGTCACTGTTCTTTCCTTTCTGAGTAATGTACATCATGTTTTTAAAGGTCATAGATGGAACTTTTAATAAACAAACTTTTCTTTAGACAAAATCCCCTTAATAAGGTGTAAAAAGTCATAAACATTTTTTTTTTTTTTACCAGACAGTCAAAGCATAGACACTGAGATAGAAGCCGCGCTGTTCTGACCATACTTTTTTTAAATCTGAAAAATATAAACTCAAAAAACTCAATACAATCAATAAGTCAAGAAAATCAAGGAAACAGATCCATAAAAGAAGTGGATACAAGTTACCATTTTTCATTGCCAAGTTACAAAGAAAAATCACATTACCAACAAAGTCCTGGTCTCTGTTGTTGCTATATGTTACGGTGACGTAGCTAGTGAAAGTCATAGGAACTTAGGAACTGTTATGCACAACATCCAAACACAGCTCCGTTGAGGTTAATGGAGCTCAGAGTAGCCTGGGAAACCTGCAACTGATGCTATAAACTCCTCTGGACAGCAGCCTACACTTTCGCAATTCTGTGATTTACCATATAAATTTATAGCATATTGCAAATCCTCATATCATATTTAAAATATGAAATGCCTCTGCTTTGAGTGATTCCTTTTCCATAAAGAAAATATATCAGTCTATCGTGTACTTTAAATCTCTGCACCTTTGCTCTTCTACCTTCACGGCACATCACAGTATAATTGCATATGACAGTATGTGTCTGTGTGGTATACTTGAAACCGTGAGACTGACAACCACATACCATAAACTGCAGTCTAAAAATATCATTGTTAATGTGCTGAAACATTATCTTGTTGATGTTATTTAGAGCTGTAACACATTTCCCTTCACCTTCCCTGTCTCTAAGCTCTCTGGTGCAGTTCTCAAGTGCTGTACTTCTATTGTCCAATGATCACCAGAAAAGCAGGTATACAAAAAGGTGAATTTCAAGTAAACAGAAATGAAAAATTCACTCAAAGAACTGCATCATAAAAGCAATGGATGTGGTGCAATAGACATTTATGTGATTCAACAAGGAGTTGTGCAAGCTAATCAGAAAAAAACAGTGATTTTATGCACAGTTCATGCAGTATGGATGAACATAAAATTGAAAAAGTGGCTGTAACAAGTAATAAGAATTTACTTGCCTATTCTGTTGCTTAAATTCTGTTTCCTGAGCTGATGGAAAAATTTGGTTTTAATGCCGTTCTACAGCAGATACAGTTTAAATGATCTGCTATTATTTTCTAAAGCCAAGAGAGACTATAGTCTTAGCAGTGCAAGATTTGGCATTCTTAAGACTGTAATGTTCTGCTCTGAAACAGTATTTGTGAGTATCTGGAGGGTTTATGCACTGAGAAACACGAAACTCTGCTGGATCCTTAATTCTGTTGCTGTCTTGCTTGGAACGGTAGGTAAACCACACATACCTATCTCTCTTTCTGTAATTTGCTATAAACAATAATGAAATGGACAGGCTTTTTCTGTCCCTAATTTACACACATAAATAAGGAATTACAAGCAATTAGCAAAATGAGGCTCTGATTTACTGTGAAAAAAACAAACAAACAAACAAAAAACAACAACCCAAACAAAACCCAACAAAAAACCAGAGGGGTTGAATTCCAGGACATGTTGGTTTGAGTAACGAGGGACTGATTTTTTTTCATCTTTACAAAGATACTAGCTATTTACCCTCTACTGGCTATGCTGAATATTTTTTCTAACTATTACTAGACTCATCATTAGGACCACAAGTTGATCATTGCATTTTAGGAGGCATATTATCCTCTAATGAATCAACTGCAGCTTTCTACAAATGGAATTTCAACGGGTAACTTACAGACAATAGGTATAGAAGACTGGGTACTCAGAAAAGGTGCATGTCCCCTACAGCTGCCAATATGCTACCACCATGCAGTTTGGTAGTGTTGTTTTTGCACTTAGTGCATAGAATTTGCCCTTCCTTTGCTGATGTTATGAGAAAAACCTCACAGGCTTGTATGAAAAGTAAGAGGAAAGCCAGCACAGTTTCATAATGTGCTCCTGATAAGAATGTCTGAACTACTACAGTCTATTTGAAAACGTCCTTGGAGCTTTAACTTAAGCTTCTCTGGGGGAAAGAAAAGTCCTAATAGATCATTCTTCTAATAGTAATGATAGCAAATAGAACTGATATCAGTCAGCTGTTGTATATCAGGAAAAATTGCCTCCTGTTTATTTTAAAATGACACAGTCAAACTACATCTGCACTGTCTCATCTCACACTTTCTGGAGAAAGGGCTTCTCCTGCTTATTATTTAGCAAGAGAAAAATAATAATAATAAAAAAGTCAGTGGAAAATGGGCATTAGAAGTAACATGTGGAGATTCATAGTCTCTCTACCTATGAGACAGTTTGAGACAGTAAGTGAAACACACACTATAGTCCCGCTTCAACAGTGAACGCATGATGCAGTCTGCATTTCTCTTCACTCAGTAATGACAGGAACATATCACTGTCTACTAACTGAAAAATGGCCCAGGCATTTTTGTGTACTGATTAAATTTTTTTGAAGGATTAAAATAATTCTCCATACTGTGGTAAGACAATGGTTTTGAGTTAGGCATGGCTGGAGCAAAGTAGGGAAAAGCAAGCTTGAATAGTGAAAGCTACAGAGAACTCGGAACTAGGAATCATAAGGGATGAGAAGGCTGAAGACAGGGTTACTGTCTCGCCTTGTTTTCTGATTACCGCTAGATCTTTCAAGTCAAAACCCAGGAAGCAAATGTGTCTGACACAATACTTTCTCAAAGACTATAAACAACATTTGTGACACACATCATTCTTGTTGTGTTGATATGGTAAGAATAAAGAATATTGATTCCACTACAGGTTTTCCAACATTAACAAGAGGAAAGAGGAGTCAGACTTACTTTTTATTTGTTTGAGCATGTAGAGAAGACTTGTCTTAAATATAAGCAAAAGATGTAACAAATTAAGTATAAAAGAGTTTGAAAGGAAAAGAAAACCTCTAGACCTCTATTAAATCCATGAGAAACACTATCAACAGCATCACTAACAGAATAGTCCCTGCTCAGAACAGAACTCTGGCACAGAGTCAAATCCTATTTGTATGGAGACAGAGGAAAAGAAATACTCTTTATTATTGAAAAATCACATAACAGTATTTTTGGCCAGTGATATGCAACCATTTTGCCTAGAAATTTATATCCAGTGAGAAGAAGTTAATTAATTTGCTCTTTGCATGCAGGCTGACTGAATATAGCCTTATCCTCCCCAAACCTGAATGCAGAAGCAATCTGGTTTTACTCCTTATATACTTCATGGCAAAGTCTTGTGCATCTCAGTGCACATTTTCCTTCAGAGGAAAGGCTAAAAGGAGAAAAAAAATTATAAACCAAGAGAACAAAAAAAAATAGTGAATTTGCCTCATGAACCCTGTTGGTAGAATTTAACCATCAGCGGATCAAAACTAATTGTATGTGTAGACATCAAAGCTAAAGACTAGTGATACAGTATGAAACTCCATGAACAGATTCTGGGGTAGCTTCTGCCTCCCTTAGGTTCTCATCAGTACAAGTAGTATTACAGATTTCAGAAGAAAGCTCTGGAGGACAAGTTACTAGATGTGACAAAATTCAGCCTTAAAAAGAAGAACGGAAAATTAGGTTTTTGAAATATGAGAATTCTGCAGGATGAGAAGTACACTCAAATGGAATGGGCTTCATCTATACAAATTTGCAAAGTATTTATATCTATATATATATAAATATGTACAAAATATATGAACATGTTTCAGAAAACTGAAAATAAGGTCCAGTCAGAAAACCATCTAAGAAGCATGAAGTGCTGTGAAGACAAAATAGGAGCAGAAGAAGGAAGACTGAGCCCTGAGCTGTACCAATAGGACAGTTACGTTGCCTTTAATAACAGTGAACTGTAACAGCAGAGAACGCAGAGAAACTTCTAAGCTTTGTCATCTGAACTTTGAGATGCCAAGAGTGTTTTCAAGGCCCTCAGTGTGGATGCATAGAATCATAGAATCATAGAATCATTTCGGTTTGAAAAGACCCTTGGGATCATCGAGTCCAACCATCTACCCTACTCTACAAAGTTCTCCCCTACACCATATCCC
>JAOXNO010000001.1:124062917-124080322 GCA_028565335.1 Limnodromus scolopaceus
TTTGTGGTCATTCACTGATGTTTACATATCCAGGAATAAATTTAGGATAGCTAGGTCATCAGACAAACTAGCATTCAGGCTGCACCCTGAATCCAAGACATGATGCAACTGTATCAAGACAAATTTCAATCCTAAATCATCCCCTCATCCCCAGTGCCCAGGCTTGGTGCTCTGTGGCACCAAAATTTGAGGACATAGAGGATTTTGTACTTGCTGCTCAGTGAGTTGCTGAAGCTATCGTCGTGTTCTAATTTCTAATCAGTTCAGTGTGTGGCAATATGTGTCAGATTCTCTGAAACTGCAGGCCTGATGTCATATGGATGATAAACTTAAGTAGCAAAAGAAGCATGTGCATAAAACAGTTTCTGCCAGCTCTGCTGCAACCTGTCAACTATTGTTGTGCATCTATTGTCAGTTAAAAATCAATACTGCACACCGTCAGGGTGGAGAGAATCCAATTAAAACAAGTAAGAATGCACAAGAAAGTAAATTATTGCATTTTAGTAAATTACCCTTTCTTTAAAAATGAACTTAATACTCTGATCAGAGCAAAGAAGAACATGGATTGTTTAGTATACCATAGACACAGCCTAATGACACATAAATATGGGGTGGGGGAGAAAGCAAAATTGATTAGATCTCTAGCTTATCTATTAGTGATCTTGGATTTTTTCATACACAACATATTGTAGGTTTTCTACAGTTCTGAATTCTAAGTAACAGGATGGTCTAATGTTGTAATGAATATGCAAGCTATGCAGAATATGTCTTCTGCATTCTTTTGCTAGAGCTTCTTTTGTTCCAGGACCCTCTTTGTGCCATTCCCATCTGTTCCCAGTGATTGAAACCAGGGCAGAAAAAGCCCAATAAGACAGGCAGATTTTCTCTATACCATTGGTGAAAACATCCCTTAGCAGAAGCACATCCAAGAAATTAGGAATAAACCAAGTCAAATATCCAAATCTGTTTGAATCATTTGGTTTGAATTTAGATATTACAGGACTAAATTACAAGGCTATGACAAAGAGGTGAACTGAGAGACAGAGGTTTAATTTAATTTAATTGTCACAAAGGCACATTCTCCAACATTCTAAGTTTTCAAACATTATGCTCAGACCTTCTTGAATTCATGGAAAATAATCATATACCTAAAGTTAAGCACTGACAGAACTTTCCACAGCTTTGGACCTTAAGTAATATATTTAACAATAGCTATAAAACACAGAATGTGAAATGGAAAACTAGGGGCTAACTTGACACCATAAAGGTTGGATGCAATTTATATGAGCACTGGTCAAGCTTCTGCTCCCCCTGATTACTGGCTGAGCACTTTTTAGAATTTGCCTCACCTATGACCTTTTTGTACTGTACAGACTCTGAATTAAAAAACTCACCTTAACTACAGGATTAAGTAGAAACTAATTCAAATAAATCAAAAATATTAGCCATAAAATTAAATACTAGTTATTGAGGGAAAGGAATGGATGGATGGATGGATGGATGGATGGATGGATGGATGGATGGATGGATGGATGGCTCTCAGAGTCAATATATAATGAGCTAGAGAGCAAATCTAGGTGTTCACAACCTCTCAGAACAACTTTCTGATACAACTATTTGTGAGAATCACACTGCAAGTCATTAATTGTTTTTCAGTCACTCTTGTTATCCTGGTATCTTTTTCTATCACTTATCACAATAATCTATTTTCTGGGTGGTTTGGTTTTTTTGTTTTTGTTTTTGTTTGTTGCTTGTGTTTGGCTTTATTTTGCTCCATCCCCTCTCCCCACCGCTGCCCCTGCTCCCATCCCACAGTGAATTTCCAAATCAGTGGATTTGATTCAGTATTCTTATTTTTTAACCAAAAGATCTAGGGTATCCCCAGACTGGTAAATTGAACATTGAGCTACAGGTTCAAACCATTTACCTATTCATTTTCAAAAGTACTACTCCTGTAACCACTGGGAAATGGATTTGTATTCTTATTACACACTTCTATGATCTAAATAAAAAAGAAAACAAAAGCTGGCAGAGACGGTTCTATGAAAGACTTTAAATCCAATAAGAATCAAATTAATCTATGCTGCTGTGTGATCTTCACTTTAATTGACTAGAGTGTTTTAAGAAAGCAATCAACTTTTCAGCAGTGATCAGATCTTGAACTTTTCAATTCATTAATACAGTCATGATCTGCTTCAGATACATATGTATTGTTTCAGAATGGATAAAGTACATCCATATGGTGACATGTATGAATACATATTTCAGAGGCAAATTTAATATCATCCCTGGCATATAAATATGAAATTTATGGAAATTGCTTCTTTTCTCTATGCATAAGAAAAAAAAAAAAAAAAAAGCTGTTTTGCTTCTTGATTTTCTCCGTGGCCCTGAGTTAAGCACTTAATTCCCAGCACCAGAAAAAAGGACCAAGCATGTAAGACCATATGACCATAGAGATAACAAAGCTACACAAGTAGAACACAACTGTGCCAGTTTATGGAAAAAAGTCAACGGAATTCAGTTAGAAGTAATCATTTAAGGGTGAATTTAATGGAAATTAAAAATTGCATATATTTTTCTGACTATTTGGCGTTTAATTAAAAAAAAAAAACCACATATGTCTCACACATAATTAAATACTAAATAAATCTTTTGATATTCAGCAGAAACTGTAGATATGCTTTGACTATAGAAATTTTGCTCTATCTATTCTACCCATTTTGTTTCCATTCCCTTCTGCATGGCTCTTGGCCTGCAATAAGAAGCTAAACAAATGTAAAGTTGCTAAAGCAAAGAGCAATGAGTTTCTCTATACATAACTCCAGGGTTCACTATTTTTATACTTGTTTTCATCAGTTCACGATGGGACTGTTAAGCTGTTTCACTGACCAAAATCACTGGGCTGAGCAGTTACATGCTCTTAGAGCAGATACGTGACATGCAACAAGTTATCATGCAAGTAAGGCTTTAAGTTGGGAAAATAAAGTTATTCCTTCATTAACCCACTATTTATCACTGAATCAAGACACTCAGGTTTTCACTCATTTTTAACAGTCAAATAAAGGATAATAGTATGGAAATTATCTGTATTAAGTTGGCTTTTTTTTTTCCAAATAGTGTCCTTGAAGAAAATAAGCATACGCTTAATTTCAGCATAATGCTAGGTTTCTGCATTGGAAATGCAGAGAATGAACACCTGGATGAAACCACCCTACAAGGAAACAAAGAAGCTTCAGGAAAGCATGAGGGGAAGTTTTGCAGAGTTTAATCTACTCTGAAATATCGGCTGGGTGTAAAGGGCTCGGGGACATTATCAGTGGAGGACAAATAGGCCAATGTTCCCAACGGTGGTACCAGAAATGATGATTACTCCATTGATGTTAACTTCCGAAAGTCGCACTTTGATCCAGAACATTTAATAGCCAGCGTGATTCAGAACTTTGTGAATAGTGCTCCCATTTCTCAATGCTTCATTGATGAGGAAATTGGCTGACCCCTGTTTCAGATGATTAGAGAATCAAGCTTCCAAATTGTTTTTCTATGTACAGCCAAATGAACATATCGTATTGAATATGGCCTGCGGCATTTTAAAATTAAGGTGTACTCAAGGCCTTGTGTGGAATGCGGAATGAAGCAGGGAAGCCATAATACGTGGGAAGAACCTTAGCCTTATTGAATCTAGGGGAAAATTTACTGCTGGCTTCAACGAAGTAGATTTGCTTCCCAATTCTGTTTTTGATTTGCTAAATAACCTCGGGCAAAAAACTCTACCTCTTTGTCGCTTGTCCTCTCTGGCTTTGATCCTCTTCAGTCAATTGTAATAGTCCCTGTGCCAAACTGTTGACAGTCTCTTACTACCAGCGACAGAGTTCCTAAGCACGACACCCTTATCTCAGTCTTTAGTTAGCATCATCCTGCATAAGTGACAATACAAAAGCAGACTGTATCAGGAAATCCATGAGCACTCTGTATTTTCACTGGGGCCAGTCGCAGAATTGCTGGGGATAATGATGAGTACTTATACATGAACCCTCACTGAAGAAAATCTTTTGATAGCTACAGACAACAGCAAACATCTCATACAGAAAACTGCAGTACCCTCAGAAACACGGCATTGAAAACAGTGTATTGATACAGAGTACCTACAAACCAGACAAGGTGAGAGAATGTAAAATAGGTATTCTCACCACATTCTTTCTCTTGCACTTATAGCACAGATTACAGACGATATGTCTGTTACTGTGTCACAAAAGACTACTGCATGTCAACACTTACTCAGAGCAGGGCAATTTAAGGTGACAAGTATTACTTGAAATATGTCCTTTAACTTTCCTTAATTGTCAAACTTTAAGAGTTATCTTAAATTTAATTTTGTTGCATTTAAGGTCCAGCTTTACGATGATATAATTTATTTTGGACATTACCGGTGACTTTGTGCTGCCTGTCAATGGAAACATGAAAGAATATCGTTATAATGAATATCCATGGACTCACATAAATCACTCAAAATACTTCAGATATGCATGGAGATTTTCCATTGACCCTGTAATGACTTTAATAAAACTGTTTCAGCATGAGCTGTGTCAGCAACAGAGACGTGAAACGATGGTGTTTCAGCAACATCACCTCCGCTTTTAAATGTTTTGGAAAAATATTGTTAATTTTCTTTAACTAGGGTATAATCCTTCCCAAATTACAGTCTCACAGTACAGCACAGACACCATATGCCAGGAACACATGGGACTTCCTTTTTATGTTGCTTCATAACATCAGGGAGCTGTGGTTATTACTTGGATCAAATCAAAGATATCAGGAGTATGTCTACTCATCAAAATGAAGATGTGAAACCACTGTAGCTTTAATTTAGCCATAGGAATGAAGGTGATATAACTGACAGCCTGGAGGACTTGGACGGTGAATGTCATTTCCATCATGTCATTGCTACTCCTTCTAGGCTTACTAAAACTAATCGTGTTTAATTTTGTGGGGTGGATAAAACCTTAGAGGATGGACTTTGAACAGTCAGAGGCAGTGCAATTTTACATCAGCCCTAATGCTGGTGTAATTCCAGTAATCAGCAAAAAATGCCATGAATCAGGGTGGAGTTCAGCATCTACCATGGAAGGGAATCAGATTCTTCATATCCTTGGGCGAGCAAGACCTTGGAGAAAAAACAAAAAAAAACCCCACTCACTCAGTTTCAGTTATAGTAAGGTAATTTTTCTCTCTCCTCTTTACACATTTTTATTATAGTCTGACCTGCTTCAAAGTGAACTTCTCTTTGCTTACCAGGAAAGAATGGCAAAGATTCAGGCTGACTATGACATAGAAACTTTTATAGGAACTGGAATGAGAAAGGTATATATATACATCAATGCTGTAGGCTCTTTATCACCATTGCTCCTAAGTGAATCCAAAAAAGATAACACATAACATGCATTATCCAAAAGTTAACATAATATAAATGTCTTTCTCTTATGAAAATACATTCATTTCTAGTTCTAAATGAATTTCCTTTATTGCTTGATTAGTATTCATAGCAGAACAATCTAAACATTGTTAAATTGATTGTTTATGACACCGTTATTGAACAATTAACTCTGAAATAGCATATGATCCTTGATTCGTGTGGGTTTTTAAGTGAAATTTATGCTATTGATTTAATTGTTACTACCCCAGTATTTAGAGGTTCCAGAATGTTCTGAGAAGTGGACCTAAAAAATGCAAGCCTAACCACTCAAGTCTGTAGAAATGAAAAGCATCTGGGCTTCTGCAAAAGAAGCATCGAGGGAGGTGTGTCTCCCCCTCTACTCTTCTGTCGCAAGACCCTACCTGGAGTACTGTGTCCCGCTCTGTGGTCTCCAACATAAGGAAGACATGGATCTGTTGGAGCAAGTCCAGAGGAGAGCCATGAAGATGGTAAGAGGGCCGGAGCACCTCTCCTGTGAGGACAAGCTGAGAGAGTTGGGGTTGTTCAGCCTGGAGAAGACTCTGGGGAGACCTTACAGCAGCCTTTCAGTACTTAATGTGGGCCTACAGGAAGGATGGGGAGGGATTCTTTATCAGGGAGTGTAGTGATAGGACAAGGGGTAACAGTTTTAAATTGAAATAGGGGAGATGTAGATTAGATACTAAGAAGAAATTCTTTACTGTGAGGTGATGAGACACTGGAACAGGTTGCCCAGAGAAGCCGTGGATGCCCCATCCCTGGAGGTGTTCAAGGCCAGGCTGGATGGGGCTTTGAGTAACCTGGTCTAGTGGGAGGTGTCCCTACCCATGGCAGGGGGATTGGAACTAGATGATCTCTAAGGTCCCTTCCAACCCAAACCCAAACCATTCTGTGATTCTATAATGATTCTATGATTCAAGCTCTCACAATTTTTTTCTTTTTTTTTTTCTTTTTTTCATAATACTGTGTTTATCTTTTGAACACAATGTATTACATGAAACTTTTCAATTATAAGGTGCCTAAATAATTTTTCTTCCTCTTCTCTCCAGCAAATTACTCACAACCTTCCTGTAAGTACAATAGCATAGAGATATGGTGATGTTAAATCCTCTCCTCTGGAAAGTTTTTTGGAGGAGATAGATGAGGTGGCAGGTGGCAGGCACTTGTAGCAAAGATTCCACAATGAACAAACTGACCTTGCTACAAAAAATAACGAAAGAATTTCCTGCTGTACTCATTATCTAGAGGAACTAGAGAATTAGTGCTAAGCAGATCTGCTTTCATCTTTATCATCTCTGTCTTCTAGAAGCATAAACCACAAGCTCTTTAGGTGAGTTCATACTTGTTGCTCAGCTAAGCCAACTGTGTGATAGACACCATAAAAAGGTTTGACACAAGGGCGAGAGACACTAAAGAAATGCACAGTCATGAAAGCACAGTACTTCAGTACTAACCCTTCAACAGAAGTTGTTTACAGAATCAAATAGCTTCAGTATACACCCTTCTTTAAACTGACTGTTTAAGAAGTCTGAACTAGCCAGGCACAGATCTTACTCCTGTACTCCTTCACTAGTCTCACTCAAAAATGTAATCCTTGTAATTAAAAAAAAAACATCATGAACAAGCCACAGCTTACTCACAGATCTACCACTCTTCAAGAAGATACTGCAGTGTAATCAAAAATGGCAAAGCTTTTGAAAGAGTGAAAAAGACAACAAAATTAAAATATTTTAAATTATTAATGTATTACTCCCCATATTTAATTAATACAAAACAGTAGAGAAAAGAGGATGTACGCAGTCCAACATGCAAACAGGACATGAATAAATGAAGACTTCTAAGTCCTGTCATTTTCTCCTGCCTTGTTTTTGCAACTAGTGATAATAAGAAGGGAAATTATCTGTTCACATGACTCTGCAGACCTGGCTAATATTTTTTCCTCAGAAGTACTGCTTATGTTGTTCTCTGATGATGCAAGGTCACAGACTAAGCATTGCAAGGTAGTATCAGTGCAAAGCCTGGGGTGCACATCTGAGATGGAAGTGCCTACTGCAATAACATCTACAACCACACATACCAGAAGCTACACAGTAGAAGACACATACTATGCCTTAACAGCTCAGTAAATGCAAGAGGAATTATACTAAAATCAGTCTACTACTGGAAAAGTGAAAGAGGGCATCTGAGAAATAATACATCTAGAGCAAGATGTTTTATGAAGGTGGTGATAATAGTTTAAAAAATAAAGGATATAAGCAAGTTAATTAAAGAATTTGAGATAATGAAAGAAAGTTATTGTAAAATAAGACATACATTTGAGTACTGTGCTGAGTTACTGTGTTCTAGCCAAGTCATAAAGGTATTTTTAAAAATAATTGTCAAATGTTGAATCAATAGTTTTTCAATAATATCCACAGTATCTTAATACTCATCTGCCTCTTTAACAGTTGATGATTACCACTTTAAGGTTCTGAAATGGCTTGAGTAGCCACATCTTAATGCCCAGCACAAAGTGTGAAGAAGTTTGCAGATTTGTCTGCATTCTAGACTGGCCAAGGCTGATTTACAACAATTCAAGTGATTCACTACAGGCTTGCAATTCTGCTTATCATTTCTTAGTTACACGCTAGCTGTAGATCTACCCAATTGCATCTTAGTCTAGCTGATTCTGAGAAAGCCTAAATTGTCAGAGCCAAATTGCTTCTTAGCTCTTTGACCAGCAATGTGCAGCTCGTGACATGGATGAACCCCAAGCATGCAGCACTTCTTTGTCTTCTTTTCTTATTCCTGCACCTTGGTGTCCATGGGAAGTAGCCTTATTTCAGGAAGCAGCAGGAGTGGCCTTCTCTACAAGGGAAGGTGAGCTGGAGACTGAGGATCCTGAGGCGGACATGGGCTGTTTCCTCATTGACAAGGTGTGCATTCCCACAGTAGCCCAACAAGTAGAGCAGAGCAGGTCCAGTGATGATGACCAGGGTCAGCCATAGTCCAGTGATCAGCTGAGAAGCCTGTAGCAGGTCCAAGGTCAAGACAGGAAGCCAAAGCAGAGGGATCAAAGTCAGGATCACCAAGGTACATGGTACATGGTACATGGACAGACACAGGCATAACTACAACATAGTTCAGACAAGGAGCAATGATCTGACCATAAAAGCAACTCCTGAAAAAAGTAGGGGAGGACTCCAAAAAGGCTCTGTCTCACATAGCTCTGATCTAAGGTTACACAACTTCACATATCAGAGCTGGCTTTGAGCACAGACAGCTAAACCCTAAGGATGGGAGGGAAGATCTTGCAGAACCTCTGCATCCCACTTAGGGACATGGCACTCTGTGTGCATGGGTTAAAAGAAAAGTACAGGGTATTTTGGCCAAGACCCTGACCTGGACAAGGTGAACAAGGGGATCATGGAATACCCTATAATATACCACCCTGCCTAAGTCCAGCCAAAAGTAACCACTCAGAACATTCTTTAGATTTCTGGTAAGGCATTTTCCTGAATGACATGACATACCAGTTAAAACATTAGCAGTATGCAGTACTAATAAAGGATTTAACAAAGTCATAGATTAGATGGACAAAACAAACTTATCAAGCAGAGTATTTCCATTTCTAAATCAAAGGATGCCTAGGCATTCTTGGATGATGACGATCGATGGTGAAAAGGTGAAGTAATCCTAGGCCAAAAAAGCTTTCCTCTTGGATGGCTGGAGCTGATTATATGAAATGCATTATAATGCAGCTAAATGAAAAATTGAAACAAGAGAGGCATCCTACCTCTGTTGATAAACAGCTCTGCTGTGGAAAGAAGATCAGAAAACTATTTAAGGAGTCGCAGCAGACAAGCAGCCTAACATGAGTTCCCAGTGCAATAATAACTTAAAAAGGCTAATGCAATCCTTTAATGTGTAAGGCCTATAGTAATGAATGTGAGTTGGGGAATGACTGTATCTCTCTATAACACTGGTGAGAACAGTATAATTGGAATACTCTGTGCAGTTCTGACATTCATACTTCAACGGTGTCAGAAATTGGCAGAAATGTTGCAATGGCCACAAAGGTTATCAATGGAATAGCTAAAACCCATTTCACTTATTAAAAAAGGAATTACTATTTTCAGGGATAATTCCTGTGTTCTTAAATTAGTATGGAAAGGTGTATAACGAGCCTAGAAGTTATAAGCTGAATCTGGAAAGTAGTAGCACAGTGTTAATTTTATATAGTAAGAGTGACAAAAACCCGGACAGACAACCAGTGAATTGATGGGCTTTTATGTCTTGGACTAAGTTTCTGAATTGAGACTGAATGGTTTCCTGCAGAGGCATGGAGATGAGAAAAAGTTGCACTTCAGTCAGCAAAAGCTCAGTGTTTAACAGTGCCTTTAGGAAGTCCAACAAGGAAAGCTGATGGTTCCAGCCAGCCTTAAATTCTCTGAATCTCAGTCTCACCAAGGATATTGTCTGGCTGCAGCTGAGACAGATTAAGATGTTAGCACTTCTCACTGTACTTTGGGCTATCAATGACTGCAAGTACACTAGATGTACCAGCATAACTGCTAGGTCACTCCTTAATCTAGTTTTGCTGAAATGATCTAGGTTAGCAAAATCCTTTCTTTAAAGAGGGTAAGCTAACTGGATTATTTTGACAAAACTGAGGATGTAGTCTAGCTCATCTGCCAGCAGAACAGAATGCCAAATGACTTTCCTGTTAGCTACAGAATGTGTGAAACCTGCTGAATGTTAGAAACCTGCTGGGTTGTGACTGAAGCAAAGAATATAGCCAAAGAACTGCATAAGCTATTTGAAGATCACAAATATTTGAAATATAGATTTTAGGGTGAACCTATAAATCACTTATGTGCCTGTCAAACTCATGTATGAAGAAAGATAAAAAGGAAATTAATACATTTTCTAATACCATAACATGAACCTGATTTAATGAGAAATTGTATCACTGATTCACCATAAGGACAGTATTTTTAAATATCCATCTTGGGTGAAATATATCTGAATTAAATCCTGTGGAAAGATGTATGGATTTTAAAAGCCCTCACACTGGTTTTCCGATAAAAGCATGCTGACTTATAAGCTATTTGAATGTAATTTTTTTATTAGTAGCATATTGTGATATTACTCAAAAATGAAGTCTATTTGTGAATTTATTCTCAATCAACTGCAATAACATATGTATTTATACAGAAATTTCAACTTAAGAATTGACATAATGGATGCACAGTGTCCTATTGCCACAGTAGTGCTAGAATGTGTTTTATTCTTTATGCCACAACCTTGAACAGTGTATTAAAGAACCTAATTTTCTAGCTTTTTGACTGTTATTCATCTGTTGTTCGGTATCAGCAATGTACTCCTCAAGGCAAATAAGTGTAATAAGCTCCATAATTGAAAGTTATTTCTACAGTAATATTTTATAACAGAATTCCCTTATGAAAGTGTCATTAGCAAGAGTACAGATCAATTTCAGATGGTATTTAAGAGATTAATTTAAAAACAAAGATTGCTACAAGCCCTCTCTCTCCTATCTCTAGCTTTTCTGCTCTCAACAAAAAAAAAAAAAAAAAAAAAAAAAAGAAGGGGTTTTAAACCCCTGAGGGAGCAGTTCCACACAGTGGCTGAGTGGAATAATGGTTTGCTGCAGTGGTCCTGCTCTTTCCCCTCTTTCCTCCCACTCCTGGAAGGGAGGTAAGGCCACTCCTTTCCACCTGCTCTGGAACTCATCTGATCCCTAGCTGAATGAGTTCAGTTCAGTAAACTGGCAGAAAATTACGTTATTTCTAGATGGGTTAGTTTTTTGCTGATTCAGCCAAGCAGAATTCTGCCATATCACGTGAGTATTACAGTTTGTCAGGTTGGGCAGAAACTTCAAAAGCATCACTAGAGAAAATAAAGCAAGGAGAGCACATTTGAAGGTACCTCATTTCTCTGCTACCTTTCTTGTAATGACTGGTACAAAAATGCTGCCAGCTTAGTAAAAGGATTTGGCTGACCAAGGAGTCAGGTGAGTGCCAGAGCTGGCACAAGGAAAGCAGTGGCAACAAGTGCCTATGTGGGAGTCACCTCTTTCGGCTCCAACAAGCTACTAGATTTGCTCAGCTGGTCTTACGGGACTGCACCCGTAAGGACACCACGCTGGCAGATGTTTGGGAGCTGTATGAACTCACTTTGGACAAAAAAAAGAAATTATTATCTATATTTAAACACTGAAGTGTCCAACTCCCAACAGCATACTTAAATGTACAGTTTTATATTGCTGGGACCCACAGCTCTTCTTTACAGCACAGGTCCAAAGGTCCCTGTTAACGCTAACCTATTGGAGTCCAAAGACTGATTAAACTTTTTTAATGAGAAGGAGCTGAGTGTCTTTAACCTGAAAAAGTTTACAGTGTTGCTCCCATTCCCCTAATTTTGCTTTCGCTGAAACCTAGTTGCATTAGCTATGGTTAATTAGCATACGGGTGCAAGAAAAAAAGTCTGGCATGTGTGCAGGCCTCCTTAAATTTGCTATCTGCCAGTGCAAATATGACAGTGAAGTGCATTGTCCAGTGTTAGCAAATTTAAATCCAGAATTCCTACCTCTATATCCAAAATGCCATGGTCACATGATGCAAAGCACTAATGTGATCAATAAAATAAAATAAAATAAATTACCAAAAAATCCCTTTTGCAGGTTCAGATTTGTTTAAGATGCACTGAAGTGTATCTTGGTTTTGCATCATTACAGTTTGTACCAGATCAGATATCGCCTACTTTCAAGCAGCTGACATAAAGATCTAAACCTGTTATAAACTCTTTTTTTATATACTCTGGCTAATTCCATAAAAATGTCACCATATGCTCATCCTGATCCAGAACAAACACTGGTGGTGTGATACAGTAACCACAGCTGGTGGTGGGATACAGTAACGCAGTCAATTCACAGCCTTAGGGCAGCTGTAAAAGCCCTGTAAACTCAGTCAGGTCAGCAGCCCTTGACTGGGGACATGTCAACTGTCTTTGGCTCAGACACAATCAACCAGGCTCTCAATATGATCCTCCCAAGGAATCCATTTCACATCAATTAAGGAGGCAACAGTGCCATCAGGAACACATGGTACACGGTATTGGTAGAACATTGCCCATGTTGATACTTTTTCCTTAATGCCCACTTATTTTTAAGTAAACGCTCCAGTAAAATAGGGAAACTATGACTGGTGGTCAATCTAACAATTGGACAGTCACAATGAGAAACTCATGAAACACAACAATACACTTAAATTCCAAACCTTTTGTTTCAACAGAGTATTTATTTTATACAAAAGACATCTTGCTAATCATACCCTCATAACAATATTCCACACTCAACTCTGTATTTTTTTTTCCCCAGAGGAAAAGATAACTTCCCTTGTGCTAATCACTAAATTGAGCCTTAAGATCAAATTTTATTTTTTAACACTTTTACTGGGAAGAACAGTAGGTATTTAGAGGATATCAGGATGCAGTTCCTCACTGGAAAAAAGCTTGCTCTCAAGCTAATGGTGCACTAAAGCACTGACGGCATACAAACAAATGCTTGTTTGGTCTTGTTCTGAAACTGAAGTCTTGCCCTCTGGCCAAGAACCAAATGTGCTACCAGATGAGTGATATGGAGACACTGAAGAGCAACACGAAAGAGCAAGACTGCCAAGACTGCACTGTATCACCTTCATATCCAAGGCTTTTGTTTGAGTTTTTAAAAACAAACAACAACCACACACAAAAAACACCCAAACAAAAACAACCAAAAAAGCCACAAACAAGTAATCCTTTGTCTGGAAGCATCTATTCATGATTGTACCACAAGGAGCTTGGTAATACTCACGTAACATTAGATCTTTCAGCAGAAACCAGACACATCCACTTTTTGCTTAAAGCATTTTAATGCATTTTCCATCAAAACACCATTACCTGTCTGTGAGGGATTTTGTTTTCTTTTTGGTTTTAAATAGAAAGCTTCGTTGCCTTTAATTCAGCTTGAATGCCACAGACAGGCAGAACCCAGGCTTGAAAATAAAGACTGTTCAAATTGTTAAATATCAATTGTGAAGTTTTCAAAAGTGAAAAACACTAATAAAAATTTCTAGAACATTCTTGATGTTTAAGCTGGGAAAGAGATGATCTATCCTTAATAAAATGCCATGTACATTAGGATACATTAAGATACCTTAAGAGTTAGAAATGAGTGCTTACATGCACTTATGAGAGAAGGAGGTACATTTTTAACCACAGTAGTGTAATTTCTGGCACTGCATAGTAAATCAAATTTGAGTTTCAGTATGGGATACCCATTTTGACATAGATATCAAAGGCAAAGAGTTTCTGCGTAAGTTGGTTTAGAAAATTAATTGTGTCAGCAAAATCGTTATATGACAGTAGAATTGCATCTACATTTGAGACTTGGTTGAAAGAGAAATGACTTGAAAAATTAAACACCTGCAACCAATATTGCTACATCAGGAAAAATTTCTGTAGTAGACCTGATATAAAAATTAAATATTGCCTTTGTCTATGGCCCTGTGTACGCAGCGTCCTCCCATCAGAAGCAGAATGTTCCCACAATTGAAGTCCAAGGTTGAAACTGCAAAGGCAATGATCCGAGTCTCGACTGCACAATGCCTTCCCATAGATACCTTCCAAGTTACAAACTCATAAAAACCACAGTTAGATCCCAGAGTCGGGAAAAATGCTACTGAAGCCAACTAAAAGCTTAAGGATGCTTGTTTTCTAAAACTTGGCAAGATTTATCTCTGAAGTTAGTGGAATAACCCCCCCCCCCCAAAAAAAAAAAAAAAAAAACCAACAAAAAACCCCACAAACACTAAGAAGGAAAAAGACTAAAAAGGAAAAATAAAACCCTCTAAAATCCTAACATAACAATGTTGAGAAAACACTGATGAATATAACAGGAAACAATCTAGAACGGCAAAGAAATATTCTAGACAAATAAATTAGTGTTTTTCCATTACCAGTGACATCATTCCAATGAAAAATTTTGTAAAATTTTATATTATTAAATTTGTTTTAGAATTCTAAGCATTATTTTTCCTTAAAGGGTGTTTGGTGAAATGTCATTGTTTTCTACTCCAGGTACCCAATTGACCTATCTGCAAACTGTAGACATCACCACACTGGTGCACTGTAAGTTCTCCAATACTGCAAAGCCAATAAAGGGCTCAATCATATTTCGATCTGTGGAAAAAAAAAATGCACTTCTTAGATAAAACCACAGGTATAATAATCTAGATTTTGGACAACTTGCATTTGGAAAGCAAGGTTTACCTGAGACGGCTATTCAACCAGTGCTTTATATAGCTTTATATAGAAGTGCCTTTTGTGCCATTTGTAAAGAATATCCCTTCTGAGTCCAATTGTGAAGAAATAGTTAGAGAGAAATGACTATATGACTGTGTAAGCTGATAGGGTAGGACCAACTTCACAGGGAAAATAAAATTGCAGAGATCCAGCCTAAAGTTATGTTGTTTCTAAGAAATCGAAAGCACTCAACGGTATCTGCTTAAAAAACATGTATACTTTCATTGAAAGAAAATATGGCTCTCCAGGGGTGATTTAGACATCCCTTGGTAGCAGATACTGATGGAGCAGATACAGAGGTTGCTTGCAACTGGCTACTTCCTCTAAATCTGTGCCAAGGTTCTTCCAGATGACAAGAAATATAAAATGTTTCTGGTTTAGCCCATATGCAGCAGGCAGAAGAAACTTTACTTTCTGTAGTGATTAAGTACTCCTCTCTGCTGCATGCACTTTTAGTTAGCCCAACGGAGAAAGTAAATGTCCTTATTTTTCATTCAAGAGTAAAATCACATTTGGACAATCACTATTCCCCTATCCCTCCTGTGTAAACGTCAAGGGCTGGAACGATTATTTTCTTACTCTGGAGTCAATATGCCACTTAGAGGAGATAGGTCTCAGAAAAGTGGATACTTAAGTCTAGGAGGAAAGATCCACTTCAGGACAAGCAGAGCCTGAAAGGAAAATGGAAATTTTTTAAACTGATGGATGGAACAACATAAGATCAGAAACATGGGCCATGCATTGTGAAGCAGAGGAAGGGGACAGTTCACAGGGGATCAACATAGATGCTGCGGGGGTGCCAGCCCCAGGGCACCCTGACAGAGCTTTGCTTGGACCCCAACTTCACAGAGCCACCCTAATTTGGGCAGGAACAAGTCTGCTTCTCCATCCCCACGCAGCAGCCCACAGGTGTTAATTAGGCACATGGGGCATCACTCCTTAGGACAGGCATATGCAACAGCCCTTGGCTGCCCTTAGGTGCATTTCCTTTTCCCTCTCCTGCGGGAATTTCATTCCGACCCACCCCCCCAACACTCCTTTTCTCTCTCCTGCCTCAGACCTCTCATCTACACATCGTGAGGGCAGCGGACTCCGTCGCCATTTTGCGACGAGGCCCCGCGGGGGTCTCGATGAGGCGGCGGCGGCGCATGGCGGGGGCCGGCCCTGCCCTGGCCTGCCCGACGAGGCCCGGGATCATATAAACCGGGCCGGGGGAGACGGGAAGAGGGGGAGAGAAGGGGCGAGGAGGGGGCGTTGGGCTGCTTATCACGCCGCAGCCTATAGGCAGGGGCGGCAGGCTCGCCGGCTCCCTCTAGGCATCGCTGCCTCAGGAAAGGAGGAGGAAGAGGGTTTTCTTTTTTCCTGTTGTTTCCCCCCGACCCTCCCTCTCCTCCTCTCTCTCTCTCTTTTCCAGCCAGTAAAGAGTGTCTGCCCCTTTGAACCGCTGGTACAGCGCCTGCGGCTACACACACGCACGCACACACACACGCACCACCGCCGGCTATAAATCAGCCCAGAGCCGGGCAGAGGGCGAGCAGTGCGCGTCTCCCCGCGGGCCCGGGCGGCAGGGACGGCCACCGCCGCCCCGTCGAGCCTCGCAGGCGTCTCCGGCGCGGCCGCTGGGTGTCCGTACCCCCGGGGGTGCCATGGCCTGCGTGGAGCGCTGCTGCCGGTGCTGCGCGGACGGCCGGCGGCACAGCAGCATCCTCTACAACATCCTCAGGAGCCAGGAGCGGGCGGCGTCGCCGGCGGGGCCGGGGCCGAGGCGAGGGCAGGGGCAGGGGCAGGCGTCCCGCGGCTGCCCGTGCGGTGGGTCGCGGCGGCGGCGGGTGGCCCTGAGGAGCCCGCAGGTGGCCTGCAAGGCGGCCTCGGCCGTGCTGGTGAAGACGCTGCGCTTCGTCCAGAACGTGCCCTGCTTCCAGGAGCTGCCCCTGGACGAGCAGCTCCTGCTGGTCCGCAGCTGCTGGGCGCCGCTGCTGGTGCTGGGGCTGGCGCAGGACCGGGTGCACTTCGAGACGGTGGAGAGCGCGGAGCCCAGCATGCTGCAGAGGATCCTCACCACCCGGCGGCAGGGCGAGCAGCCCCCGCCGCGGGGACCGGCGCCGCCGGGCCGGCCTCACCACGGCCCCGCTGGCGGCGGCGGCCCGCACCTGCCCTCGGCCGGCGAGATTCAGGCCATCAAGGGCTTCCTGGCCAAGTGCTGGAGCCTGGATATCAGCACCAAAGAGTACGCTTACCTCAAGGGGACGGTGCTTTTCAACCCGGGTGAGTGACCGGACGGGGCAGCGGGGGGGACACACACATACACACACTCACTCTCCCTCCCGGGGAGCCGGGGCGGCAGGCGGGACCCCCGACCTACCCGCGGCTGTATGCGGGGCGGGGCGGGCCCGAGGCTTTTCCTCAGGGGGAAAGAAGAGGTGGTGGAAGAGGATGGGACGCGGAGTTCGGTTTCCCCCAACTCTCCCGTCCTAAGGCTGACAGGGAGGGAGCCGTTTAACGGCCTCCCCGCCCGCCGCTACCGTCGGGGGGGGGATCATACATTCTGTACGCAGCTTTATTAAAGACAAAGCATTACATTATATTTGTACAGAAACCTGGTATCCAAGGA
>JAOXNO010000001.1:124087967-124145596 GCA_028565335.1 Limnodromus scolopaceus
CAGTGCTCCACCACCCTCATTGTAAAGAACTTATTCCTAATATCCAATCTAAATCTGCTTTTCTTCAGTTTAAACCCGTTGCCCCTCGTCCTGTCACTACAAGCCTTTGTAAACAGGCTCTCCCCAGCCTTCCTGTAGGCCCCCCCTCGGGTACTGGAAGGTTGCTATTAGTACCTGATGTAAGAATGATGTAAGAATGGTGCCTGAGTAGGCTCTTTTAAAGAAGTCCCAAAGCTCAAGAAGTTGCCACTTTTAAGCTGATTTGCAACACCACTTCTCTATCACTTCTGTGATATCTGAGTTGTGAATATAAATCTTTCACTGGCATTTGCTATGGACAAATTATTAAGCCCAGTTAACACGCAGTAACTCCTTAAATTCAGGAAAGCGAGTCACACAGCTGAACTTTAAGACACTTAATAGGAATCGTTTAGAAATAGTTATTCTATCTACAAATTCTGCTTAGAAACAGCCCAGACATTAAGACTCCAGCTCAGTCAGAAGAGCTGGGAATGTTTCTGGGCTTCTGTGTCCGGATGCACAACCTGACTCCAGTCCAGCTCTCCTCTGGGGTGAAACCACAGCGTGTGTGCCAGCAGTTTCCTCTCTCAGTTCTCTCTATTCTCCTCCCTACTACGCAGTGCTTTGGTTTTGTAGGAAGGACACCAGATGTGTGGGCTGAAGCTAAGTTGTGACTCTTTCCAGTGAGGTGGTTGAGCTGGACAGCCAGGAAACCAGACCCTTGCAGCATGCTACAGCCTGCACAGCTTTCTCAAGATGCATGATGGAAGGGGGAGATGACTGCTCTTCTCAGTATCGAGCAATACATGACTATGCTATGTGTATCCTTCCCTTTTTGTCACTTCCTCACACGTTGGGTCAAACATTTGAAAGTATTTCCTGCCTTATTTATGGGACAGACCTGGAGCCTTTATTAGTACAAAGCAGTTACTGGCAGCACAAAGTAGGCACTTAAAGTTTTGCCTGGCTCCTCAAAAATTCAGTATGCTTGGATTTGGCATGCTCTCAATGTTTCCTTACTATAAACCATAGAAGGGTAATTCAACAAAGAAACCCCTTTTCTATCAGTGATTTTATTGCAGAATGGTAAAGGTGACAAGAAAAAAAAATGAAGAGAAGCAGTAAAGCTGAAACAGGTTATAAATTATAGTGGGTATATATTCTGTTCTTCTAAATAGTCGTATGGCTGGAAGGAATGTCAGGTGATGAATTATATACCATGTCATACCTGACAAGAGCTTGTCAGGCCTGTCTTTAAGAGTTTCAGTGATGGGGTCTCTAAGACACCCCTGTTCAGTCTATTTCTGTGTCACTGCCCTTAAAATTTGAAAGTTGTCCAGGCATCTAAGATGACCCATCTGCATTGTAACATAACCCCCTGTTTTCTTGACTTATTCACCAATCACAAGGATAAACTGTATGCAGAAGATCTTTGCATATTTGAAGGCTATTCATCTTAAACATAATTTTGTGGAAAGCTACTTGCCTGGATTTTTTCAGCCACCCATGTTCCTAGACCTCTTACCTCCTCTGGACACCCATTTGGCCAACATCATTCCTGGAGTACAACTTCTAGATTTTCTATTGCAATGGAAAAAAAAATACTTAGGAATTTTATTCCTCTACAATTCATTTACACATTTTGTCCTAATTTTTTAAACAGCACAGTGAATCCTTTACAGGTAATATTTTATACTCACTTCTTTTGTATCAATCTAGCACTTTCTGACAATCAATAACCAGGGTTAAAACATATTTTCCAGCTGCAGTTCTAAGCAGTGTGCATAGATATACATAGCATTTTGGTAAATCAGAGCACTTTTCTAACTTCATGGTTGTAGTATTTGATGTTAAAGTGAGATATATTTGAAATGTCTCTTAGATTTTCTTTTTTCAAAGTGGTCTTGACACTTGTGAAATTTAAAAACTATACAGATCAAATCACTTGTAAATACCCTAGAGAGACTGTTCTTAAACTGTCAGTGTTGGGGGGTAAACTTGGTGGATGGGTAATTTTCAATGTCTAATTGCCCTGAGTCCATGAAATGCAGTGCATGACATCAGTTAATTACAATATCAGCATGTGTTATTGTCTCAATGACCATTATTATGTTTTCTTGAGAGAAACAGGTTCCACTTAACGGTGGATTTTAATTTACTTCTTTAAACTGTCTTAAACAATAGAAGGGAAAGAAAAGGAGAAAAGAAACCAAGTCCTTGTGTAACAGCAGTTCTGCTGAAATTAGTATGCAGAGAATATGAAAGAAAAGCAGCTAATCTCATTTGCAACATGTCCAAAGAAGAATGTTTTACATGAAAAGTTAAACACTATCATTACTGCAGACCTTTTACTTCACAAATAACACAGGCTTTTGTAGATCAGAAATTTTGCTAGAGAAGAGGAAAAATGAAATAAAAATAAAGCAGAAGGATTAAAGGAGCATATGATGGCTGCTGTAGAGCCTGGCAAAATCTGCAACACAGCAGGTCTCTCTGTGTCTGCTATGCCTTACTATGTCAAAAGCAGCTCCCAAATGTGGTGAAGGAAATGTTAACATTTCTAATCTTGGAAGCATTCTATGGTGCCATCTCAGTTTCATCAAAAACCTGTAATAAAAACCATCCACAACACTTTGTCTCATGAGAGCTCAGTGAAACACAGATGTTGCTGCTCTGTATTTTCCTGGAGACCCTCACCGACTCCTTCACAGAGAGTCTGGGCTTCCCGTAACCCCATCACTGCCTCTAACAGCAGCCTGCCATTTCCATCAACATTTTGCTCTGCAGAATTGCTGACATCATGCAACACCGTGCTTTTCTGCACATTAAACTCATTAAAACTAAGGCAATAGTGAGATATTATTGCTATTACAGGGGAAGAAAGCAGATACTGTTTGTATGCATTCTAAGAAATGAGAAAAAAACCCCACCAACTGAAGTCTGTTTCAGAACTTCCTTACAGAATATAAAAAAGCAGAGCCCAAAAGGCAAGAAAATTACACTAATCAATATTCACCTTATGCCCGTGAAAGAGTGATGGGGATCCATGCTGACATTATAAAAAGCTTGCTTTCTTGCTCATGTACTTTTCCATAACAGGCTTATTTTCCCCTCTCTCTTGAGACTGGAATAGCCAATTAAGGTTTTTAAACATCTATGGATTTTTCCAGTAATCTGCACTGTGAATATTAATAATCTTCTATATCTTACCGTGCTGTTTCATGAAAGTCAGCATTTTTAGCTATTATGTTCTGTGACATCCTTCAATTTTCCTTGAAATCTGATTCTTTTTTTTGTTCTCTATTGGAGTATTATTTTTATCTTAGTTTAAATAGTTTTATCCCTCAAAATATTTTGCATATGAATGTAACATAGTGATTCCTATTGAACAATATTTTCCAATGCTATCATATACACATATAATCACACAAATTTTGTGTATCTAAGCAAGTTATTAATTTAGAAGAGCAATCACTTTGAAAGGTAAATATACAAGACAGTCTTTATACCTTGAAGAACCTCCTTCCATTTGTAACTGAGCTCTGTCTGACCTTTCATGATCTAACCCTTAAATGACAGGATGTATTAAGATGTATTGTTCTATTTGGGTAATTTTAATGAGGAATTTAAGTTCTGCACATTATGGTTGCCAGCACTGATTGAAGGTCTCATGGCTATCATGGTGACTGGTGGACTCTCAGGGCAGACATTACTTCTGACAAGTGAAATAAATCTGTCCTGTCAAAGGAAAGGACTGCATTCAGGAGGCTAAGCAGCAGACCTGCTCAGACTTGTTAAAAACTGGTGTTTGTTCTGTTGGAGGAATATTTCATGGTAAAGTATATCATACTGGATCTGATAGTTTGAGGGAGGCAAGGCTGCTGCCACTCTGTGTCCTCAGGTCCAACTGGTAGTGAGGCTGAAAATGTGTTCCCAGCAGGCACCCACACACAGAGCACACACATGCACCACACGTACACATATACAGACAGATGGCTGGCCATGCAGGTCACAGACGGACACTCAGGGCATTCACAAAACACAGGCAGCACCAATGGCCTTGTCCCGATTCCCTCTCAGGGCCGGGGGGGGTAGGGTGGGGGGAGTGGGGCAGGGAACTGTTAGTGGGAGCCCTTGCTTACATGCAAATGGACCCTTTTACTCACAGAATCACAGAATCTTCATGGTTGGAAGGGACCTTTGAGATCATCGAGTCCAACCACAAAAAAACCCAAAAACCACACCACAAAAAAACAACCCACACCACAAAAAAACAACCCACAACACAACCCAAACCAACACACACACGACACCCACCCACAGAGAGACAAAAACCAACAATCCCGGGCACTAGAGCATGCCCTGAAGTGCCACGTCTACATGTTTCTTATATACCTTCAGGGATGGTGACTCCACCACCTCCCTGGGCAGGCTGTTCCAGTGCCTGACCACTCTCTCAGTGAAGTAATTCTTCCTAATATCTAATCTAAACCTCTCCTGCCGCAACCTCAGACCATTTCCTCTGGTCCTGTCATTATTCCCTTGGGTGAAGAGGCCAACACCCACCTCTCTACAACCTCCTTTCAGGTAGCTGTAGAGGGCAATGAGGTCTCCCCTCAGCCTCCTCTTCTCCAAACTAAACATTCCCAGTTCCCTCAGCCTCTCCTCATACAACTTGTTCTCTAGATCCCTCACCAGCTTGGTGGCTCTCCTCTGGACATGCTCCAGCAGCTCAATGTCCTAAATGTCCTACTCCCTTATTCTTCCATTTTTTCCTCCCCAAATTGCCCAAATCCTTCCCTTTTCCTCACCTTTCATTCCTCCTTTAAACTTCCCATAGTAAATCCTGTGCAATCCTAAAATGTTCTTCCCCTGCATCCCATAATATGTCCCACCCCTAGAGAGCAACCACCCTTAGTCCAAAAGGTAATCCATATAGCTGTTCCCAATGGCTCATGGTGGTGGGTTTCACATCTGGATACTGGGGCCAAGGGTCTGCGGGGGCAGCCCTGGAAGGGCACGGACAGAGTGCCTTTCCCTTTGAGTCTTCAGTTTGGGTTCCCTCTTGCTTGCTGTTGTGCCCCTGTGCTCCTCTGGACTTTGATGGGCTCGTGGCTTCGATGGTCCTGACAGTGTCTGAGCAGGATTTTATATGGGGCTCCCCTCTATTGTCTCTCTGAGCCCCTTTGTAGGTGTACTGACGATTTTTTATCAGATAACCCGACACATTCAGTTTGTCTTGTAACTAAGGTGACTGAAAAATCAGTAAGACTGAAAAATAGCTCATCTGCAAGACAATAAAAGAGATAGCCCATCCTAACCACCTGCCTTCTGAGACAAATTTGGTATCCCATGCACATTTGTTTTTGGTTATATATGGTAGCTGTGACCATTCTATTACAGACATAATTTGCATGTTAGGCTGCTTTATCTTCTGTCTTTCAAAACCGTAGAATCATAGAATGATAGAATGGTTTTGGTTGGAAGGGACCTTAAAGTCCATCTAGATCCACCCCCCCTGCCATGGGCAGGGACACCTCCCACTAGACCAGGTTACTCAAAACCCCATCCAGCCTGGCCTTGAACACCTTCAGGGGTGGGGCATCCACAACTTCCCTGGGCAACCTGTTCCAGTGTCTCACCACTCCCAGAGTAAAGAATCTCTTCTTAATATCTAATCTAAATCTTAATCTTTTTCAGTTTAAAACCCCTTGCCTTACCTCTACAGTGCCTCATAAGGGGCTCCTTCCCATCTGTCCTGTAGGTTCCCTTGGAAAGCTGCGATAAGGTCTCCCCAGAGAGATGCACTGCCACCACTACAGAATTATAATTTTTTTTGGTATTTCTTCGAAAGAGTGCAGGATGACAACATCTCTTGAATAAATTTGGATAGATCATAGATAATTTCATCACCAAAATTACATCAGTTATCATCCTGTCTACATTTGTTAGTTTTGGGGGCGAGTTCCTGAGGAGATGTGATGATGGTGTGTCGATGCATGCAAAGGCAACTTTTGATTCCTAAACACTTCATAAAAGTAGTGTTCCTCCACGTAACTTCACAGTGTCGTTCTTACCTCCTCCATTATACTTTGTCCAATTCATTTTTACTGCAATGTAAAGCAGAAAAAATTGTGTAATTTCAATGCAACATCAGTAGGTTAGCAAAAGTGGGCTGAGACCCTGCTTTTAGTTAGGTCTTTTAGTTAGTTAATATACATTCATGCAAATCCACTGATTTTTCTACAGGCAGGAGAGGTAACTTGAGTAGAACTTGGCCCACTGCATGACCAATATTTCACACAACCATGCTGCCACATCGCCCACCCCCCATCCTCAGCGGTATTTCAGAATAGCTTCTGAGGACCTAACTCACTTTCCAGCTTCCATGCACAGTTGTAGTTTGAGAGAACTCAGAAAAAACCTCATTCAGGTTTGAAAAGCTTAACAGAATTCCCTAAATGGCAAATGTGTTAGAAGCGGATCTGAGAAACACCTATCCTGAATTGCAAAGTACAGTTAAAACCAAAGGGTAAGACACGCTGACAAGCACTTGAAAAATGGCCTTTTCCACTCTGCCCCAGACCAGTCCATAGTAGTTCTTGTTCAACGTTCTGTCTAGCGGGTGTGCAAATACTTCACACAACAGTAAGCTGTAAGTTAGGTTATATTTACCTACATAAAATGCTGACAGTATTCCCAGCTTCAGTGCAGCTTGAACTTGTAATTGACTCTAGATCAACTGAAGTCATAGTTTGAAAAATATAGCTTGACTTGCACTGCAAGACTCGGGATAATTTGAAGAGATTATAGAGATTATACTAACAAAGTAATGGTCCTAACGTTAAGAGTTTCTCAACAGATATGTATAAAAGTGAGTTTTTGCAGTTGGTCATGACTAGTGCCCAGAACAAAATTCCCTTTCTTCTAATACAGATAGCCTCAACTAATTCTCTGAAAAATGCAGTCGCAGCTGTTTTATATTCACAGCAGTTCTAATTTGCTCCTTTTGAAAATGAAGTGGGAAAAAGCAGACAGAATATAATGGAATTGCTTGAGCTGGAAGCTAGACACGATATCAAGGCTAGTACTGGAGAACATACAGTAGGATTTTTAACTGATGAGGAGCTGATTTTATCTCTTATCTTCAAAGGAATTACCTCTAGCAAGCTGGCGCTTGCTACCATGGTGAAAGGCACGACGTAAGGAGCAGACCTGAGGGAAGCATACTGCCTAGTGAGTTACCAACACCTACACATTGCAGCATTTAGATTTTTTTGGAAGCTTCTCACCCGGATACTATCCAGCCCCATCTGTGCTCAGCTTGAGAGCTTTGCTGTAGCCAGAGCTCAAAGCTGCAGGCCAAATTGGAGATGCATGAACTGATAAAAATTTCCTCTAATCCTACCTCAAGAATAAGTGACTGAAATGAACTCCATCAACTCTATACATTTGCAGCAGTGCCCCTGGCGCATTCAAGCTGATTGGCTTATTGCCATAATGGTTTCAGAAATATACTGCACTATAAATGCATGAGTTCTTCACAGTAGCGCATTACAATCAAAATTCCTACACATCTACACCTGCTATAATTTAAATCGCCCACTGCAACTCCATTGAACATGGCACTTTATTACAATAGATGCTTAGCAAGAAAATCAAATAGGAGAGGACAAAGGGATAAAATTGCAAGAAAATGAGAGCACATAATCGAAGAAAAAAAAATCTAATGCTTTGGGATCTCCACTTTTATCCTCATAATATTAAATCATTCTCTTCTAGTCAGTAGAGGAGAATCTGAATGACTAAGAAGGCTAAATGCAAGTTTGCAATGCTGAAATAGACACTAACAGGTGAAAGAAACCATGTCTACTTAAAAATCATGATCGAGCCTCTCAGCAAATTCAGCATATCTAGGATTTCATCCCAAGTGACTAAAAGCGTCCAAAAAGAATTCCAAATTAGTTTAATACATTTTCTTACTCATAACTTGGATCACTATGTAAATTATACCCTGCTCCTAGAGAGGGAGAATACATTAAAAAATATGATGTATATCTACTGTATTTTTCAGGGCTACGTAGAGAAAATATCTCTAGGGGGTCCATTCAGCAATCTAGCTGCATGAAGCCTTCTGCATCTATAGCATCCGCCTGTGATTCAACTCCTACTTTTGTTTTTTCCAATATATAGCCCCTTAAGATGGAGCTTTTCAGTCAGAAAAAACTTCTGAGAATGTGCAGTTCTATCAATACTGAAGTTTCAAGAATTGTGTGCGTTTGACAATAATTTTATTTGAAAAGAAATCCATGAATTTTTTTTGATAGTCTAACGTCCTTCTCAACATCAGAGATGATCAAGAGATCAATTTTTGTTTTCAAACTGTTTGTCTACTTTTGTCTCCTATGTTATATTTTTACTTTGATATTACTTTTACTTTTTACTTTACCAATATGAAGTAGCAAGAAGTAGGTTTGATTGATAGACAGCATTCTTCCCCTCCCCCCTCAATGAGCTCTTTTGTAGATTATGTAAAAAAAATGCTGTGCTTCATTCCAGTTAAAAAAAAGACAATTTTGAAATTCTTTGTGAAACAGAATTTCCATACTTTGCGTAGCTTTATCATTAGACTTCTCTGTCACTAATGGCAGGTGAAATGTTTAGACACATTTGGAAAGTATCTCCTGCTGGATATTCCTTCCTGGCTGGTGATTCTCCAGTTATTCAAGACCTTACCTTCACCTCTCTCAGGCATTTTGATCCTGGAAGAGACTCCTCAAAGTCACACAGCAAGAGAAGTTACTTTGTTTAAAACCCGTGATGATAAGGTTTCCAATGGCACATTAATACTTAAATAAAAATAAACGTCTTTATACTGTCTCCTCCAGTTGATTTATTACAAAAACCCCTGTGACATCTAAATTCTCTAAATATTCAATCTCAGTGCTCTTCTTACACCAACTATCAGAGAACTACATGGCAATGTAATAACCTGCTGTATGCCTCTTCCTTTGCTACATTCATCCCTCTCTTTTAGGAATCCATCCATGTTCTCAGCTATATAACATGAACACATCAGTTTCTTCATATCTTTGTCGCTATTACATTTCAATGCCATTTTCATTGCTGACTCTTCTTGAAGACTCAAGGGCCAGAATCTGTTTATGCCTGTATTATAATTCTTAGGCTGAAAGACTAAAGCTCGAGATTTTGTATATGAAGAAAAACATTTTGTTCCTATCTGGATATCAAATGCAAACAGCAGAATATGTCAGACTCTTGATTACTAAATATAATTCTTTCTGTATCATATACAAATTGTTTTATATCTTGACTCTTTCCAATTCTTTCTCTATCTGCAATCTGTCTGGTATTGTTTTTCACAGTTTATATTGCAGGCATTCATGTCTCAATAATGTTCAAGTAATCAACTTGAAAACTGGAATACTTCTCAGTTTTAGTATAAGTTTCTCTCCAGGAGCTGAAGTTGTGCTGAAGCTATATTGACAAAAATATTATGTGAAAACTTGGTCTTCTCTTTGTATTCAGTAAAATTTGCACTATATTCATTTCCCCCAAGGCCTGTCCCCTATTTGCAAAGCACCCGCGGGCGGATCACATACTTGACATCTGAATTGCTTAAACTTTTCCATGAAAAAAAGTGACATTATTACTTGAACAAATATACTTTGTGACTTGGCAATAAAAAAGGGCTATAACTGAGATCCATGAATTGCTAAACATCATTTGAATTATGCATACAAACTTTATGGAACAGCCTATCAACTGATCATCTCCTTTTTGTCATTTGATGCATATTAATTTTATGCTCTACTGCTTCAGCTGCTATTTCATTAGAATGTTTACTGCTGTTTAAGTATATTACTTCACAACAGAAATAAAAGTTGTTGTTACATGCACATATTCTTTTCCCCTTCAGCCTTGTAACCTGTGTAAAATGTATTTCCTTCTGAATTAAATACAAGAAGATAATGGCTACAATATTGTAACTTTTGTGATTATGCAGGTGTATTTTTTTCTTTTCTTTTCTTCAAAGTCTTTTAAAAATTAATTTAAAAATCAACAGTGGAAAAAATCCAGGACCTCCTTCTTAGGTTATCTTCTGAATATTTGTTTTTTAAAGATGGGAGGTAATGGGAAAGCTGGGAACCAACAGAATTGACTTGAGCTAGGCCACACATAGACAGATGACATCAATATTTCACTCAGAGCTCCTGGACTCCTTAGGCCTAAAGGAGAATTAGATTAGATATGTGAAATTCATATATATAGATATACCCTGCCCAAACAAAGTCTGGCCCCAATCCATGCTCAGAGTAGTTTAAAAGATCTGCAGTTCTCAAAGTGAAAAGAAATTGCAAGAAACAAGTCATTTTGCTTTGCACCTAAAAATATCAAATTTCTCTCAATATGGTGCTTGATGTGCAGTCCTATTTTCAAAAAAAGGACTTTATCCAAATGTCCCTGTGCCTTCACATTTGAGTGGTCAACATTAGCAGTATCATTTGGATTGGGAGTGCACTTTTGAAGAGAATTTTCCAGTCAGTCCCATTTACCATGTCTTGGCTCACACCGTAAACAGGTCTTGAGGAGCAGGAGCTGTATTCCCTTCAGATGAATTGAAGCTGTGAGGCAAGTTCCAGCTGCTTGCAGGCATCCAGTTCATGCGACTCCGCTAGAGTTAGTTCAAAGTAAAATATCTTATGTGAACAATAGGTCCCCAGCACAGTGTTTCACTCTCTACGGGTGACTCACCACAGGTCCTCCTGTGCTGCTCTACTTCTAGTGGAGGCTTGGTCTTTCACCCTGCTGTGTCTTAGCCTGTACCACAAGCAGGTCTTGCTGCAGTCCTGGAAGCTTCCTTCTTTCCTGACACACTCTTGTTAGCCATCCCCAACAATAGTCTTACAGAGCTGGTGGAGAAAATGGTTAGGTTAATGCTTTACTAATCTGTTTTGGAAAAAACAATGTTTCACATACTTATTGGTCAAAGAGATTGTTTCCCTCTCTCAGATCTGATTTTGATGCTATACCAAGGAAATGGAAAATGAAAGCTATACCAAGGAAATGGAAAATGAAAGCTATACCAAAGAAATAGAAAATGAATGCCCATTTTGTGATGAAGGGAAGACACCCATTACCCCTCTCTTTTCCTGTTGCCTTCTCAGGGTGCATGCACCAAACAGTCCTTGCAGTTGATACCTTGAATAATCTTCACAACAGTCTACCTGGCTGTATAAACAGGCTGGGTCAAAACACCTGCAAATTTAGTGTAGGTATGATCTCCTCCATTTTGTTATCTCCTTAGACTGATAGATGGAAGCTGACACTTCCAACTAACAAACCTATGCGTCCAGAGGGAAATGCAATTACAAAGTCTGCATAATGAGGTAACATCTACATTTGCATGATTTCCATAAGAAATTAAGAGAGATAACTCTTAATTATCTATACTCTGTCGACTACAGAAAATACATGAATAGGCTATGTAACCTGGAAATCTGAGATGTCTTGGGTAAAGGGGGGAAGAGAATGCAGCTTTTGGTAATTGAGCACCACCAGTTCTGGGGGTTAGAGTTCAGATGCAGATGTGATCCAGGTCAGTGGCCACCTGCAGGTCACCCCACATTGACCAAAGTGGCTGAGTCATAATGGTTACCTCCCAGGAGGTCTGCTGAAGACCACACAGGCTCCTGGACCAGTGGAAAGTGGCTTTTGTATGGCACACTGGGGCTAAAGGTCCTAGGAGAAGTGAAAAAAAAAGGTCTATTTGAAAACTGGTTTGTTTTTGATAGTTATGCATAAAACTAGCAACTCACTGTATTGTGAATACTTCTTTTACAATATTAGGCATATTCCTGTAAGTAAAGGAAGATATGCTGCTGCCATAAAAAGATACAGAAAAAATGAGGAACATCTTGTTAAACACCCCTTATTAATCACTACCTTCAGAGGAAGTTTGTGGTATTTTACTGTCAGGATTTAAACCAATAAGAACATGGCTTCTCCTCAAGCAGTGCAATTTGTCACAAGGGAGTTTAACTTTTTATTTTGTTTTCTCATGCAGTATTTCATCACTGCTCTTTCCCTTGCTTCACTGGAACACTAAATTTCATGGAAGTGTGCCTTTTCCTTTCCAGCTGAAATACAAGGCAATGTCCATCACAGTCTGTTCCAAAAAAAAAAAAAAAAAAAGGCAAGCCAAAGAGTTCAGAATATTTATTTTCAAATATAATACTTTCTATTTTTGAAATAAAACTTACATTTTTAATTTGTAAAGGAAGAAGATGTCTGAATTTTCTGTTGTGAGAAAAAAAGTCTTCTTGAAATGTTCTTTTTTATTGCAATAATATTAATGCAAATGAGAACCACAAAAGGCATGAAAGACAGTGAATCAAACTGCATACCTGAACTAAGAATACTTCAGTTTTAGTTCTGTATCCTATCGTAAATTGCCCAAATGATCAAAGCTGACATGAAATAGTTCTGCCGTAGCTGCTTCTAATTCAGGGAAATACCTCAAATACATTAAATGAGTATTCATTAATTCATTAGATGAGTGTCCTATGGAGTATTGGTTTTTAAAGTATGTGGAAAACATAGCTCTGAAATTTCAATCAGTTATTTCAAGATGAGCATTTGGATTTGTATGTTTATATTTACTTTTAATAAATACAAATATGTAATGCATTCATGTAAATATAGCTGTATTAAAGTAGATTTTTATAAAGTTATGTGTTTGCATTCATTTACATTTATATGGTACTCTTGTAGTGACTTTTTATTCTGGACTCAGTTTGGACTCTAGTGCCTTATAAATAGTAACTGCAAGGACTGGTAAAATAGCTGAGCTTTTTGTTTTGGCCTTTGCAGCCCTGAACACATGCTGCTGTACTGTGATGAGAAGGTCTGGCCCCTCAAAAGAGTATAGCTGCAGTACATCCCACGCGACTCTCTTAATTGCTGAGGATATGCCAGGTCCTGTCCACTCATTCTCTTTAAGGTCTGAGACCTCTGTTTTAGCTGCAGTGTAAATTTGGCTTTGGTTTCTTACTGGAGTATCATCTACATTTTAGCTCAGTGAAACAGTGATGGAGGATAATGTCACTGAACACCTACTCAGCAAGTAGAACTAGACCAAAAGTTACACCCGCTTTGGGAAACTGAAGCCATTTGTACACCGCATTTTGTACACCCACATCTGAAACTTTGATTCATGTTTGGCTCTGAAAAAAGGAGCTACCTTACACAGACAGCTGAGTCCCACAAAAGTGTAGAAATGAGCTGACTGTATACAGATGTTTGCTGTTTAAATTTACCTGAAGGGCAGAATAGCACAGCTTTAGAACACGATTGTACTACATAGTTCTGGTAAGGATCTGTCAAATGGGACATCCCTGCAGACAGGCTGCTGAGGAGTAGGGTACTTGTGTGTGTGTGGGAAGGGGTTAGAGGAGGTGGTTGGAAGATGCCTTTGAAAGCTATGTCTAAATTGTCTGAGGACTCATTCCTGTTTGACATCCACTTGTTATCATTATCAAAGCCTCCCTGCTTGTGAGACACTGTGCTCTCAGGTCTGAAGTCCAAATTCCATTGCCTTGCCCTCTTGTCAGATTTCAGACACTAATATACTACTAAGCCACATTTAAGACACTAATTTTCTTGTAAGCTATCTGTGCCTACTGAGAAAGTACAATGATCTTTGCTGCACTTGTAGTAAAGAAAATAAAAATGCATTAAGAAGGTGGCAGGGGAGAGAACAGATCACTGATTTTGTGAAGCACAATTAAACAGATTTTCTTCTCTTCTGCTTCTGTGTGGCAGACGTGAAATGTGAAACGGGTAAAAAGCAGGTTTTGTACCTTAGGCAGTGCTTTGAAAACTAAGCAGGTGAAAGAGTCAACAGGATGCTGCTGAAATATTCAAACATGGGGCAAGACATGGGAGCATTTGCAGTATCAACTTTTGACTGTACTTGAAGGCCCTGTAAGTACAATTTTGAGATAAACAAACAAATAAGGAAATCTATCCTGAAACATGGCATTTACTGGGGACTGACCAGAAATGCTCATTGGCATATGGAAATGAGAATTTGCAGACATATGGGAACAAAAGCAACAGTAAATGTTATTATTAAATGGATTTCATCTCCTGTTCAGCTTCCTCTATGTTTTTAGATGGTTTATTACAGCAATAAATAAAAGTTCTGTGTGCTCAGATGGATACAAATCTTAATCTTCCCAGTCTTAAGACTTAAGGATGTTATTTAGTGTTTGCAATAGTATTCAGCTGCTGTTATTTGTCAAGCATCATTTTCAGAACACAGTAAGCAAGTACTTCAGAGCAGTGAGGGAAAATGTCAAAATGTAACAGAAACTTAAAAATAGCTTACCATTTAGAAAGAAAGAAAAGCAACCCAACCTACAGCAACCACTCAAGACAATCACCTTGTTGGCTGCTGAATTTAAAAGACACCAATGAGAAAAGCATGCTGGGAAAATCCCTGTCGAAATACAAAGTCATACTGAAACATTCAGTGAAACCTGTAGGGAAAACTAATTAAAGAGACTAATTACCGGGGCAGAGACAATCTAAGTTTGGCAAATTGAAAAATTTAAGGTGTTTATATTGCTTTGCTTCTAGGTGCTATTAGGGTTGTGTGGTAATAAAATCTAGATTATTTTAAACAACTTTTTTGTACTTAAAATTTAGTAGCATAGTAAATCTCTTACTTTAGTATATGAAACTTTCATTCAAATACAAAACATATCAAAGTCCTTACCTACTTCACTATATGCTCAAATATAGTACAAAAATACCTCCTTAAAAACTGTATCTGCTCAAATACATTAATAAAATTGGATTTTTTTCTTTTTTCTGCAAGAATCTTAAAAGACTACTTAAAAGACTGAGCAAAATAATTTACTCCATTCTAATTAATTAAAATTTTATAATTAAAATCACATATAAATAATTTACCATAATTAGTAACTTAAAAACCTCATTTCATCAATTGTGGCCATGATCCTGAGGATCTACACAGATAAGTCTAAACATTTGGTATCATATTTGAAGAAATATTATGGTGAACAAGGAAGCTAGACAAAACTGAATCTTATCATAGTAAGCTTATTTTTTTTCCCCAGTAACAACAGAATTGTAAAGAAAATTAACATTTCTTCCATCATCTGAACTTTGAACTTTTGTTCCTGAATATTTCACTATTGGTTAATTATGATGGTATTGTTTTTATAGACTGTAGTGCACTAAAATTTTTCATTATCTATTACTCCATATATTTAATGAATTTCTGACTTTTGGCAACTGTGGACCCTCTAGCTTTTTAGTTTTATAGAATCATAGAATCATCTAAGTTGGAAAAGACCCTTGGGATCGTTTGGCAAATTACTGTCAAATACTTAATCTTCTGGAGAAAAACATAAACAGCCTACACTGTATATCATTATCATAATGAGACTTCCATTTGCTAGTTGACCTATTACACAGACTTACACGACTCATTGGTAAGTATTTTCATACAGTGAATTACTAAAAAAAAAAAAAAAAGAGGGGGGAAGATATTAGCAATGTAAATTTATTATAGATTGAAAAACATATAAATTATAGCCTACTAAGCTATTCTGAAAGATTGCTATAAAGGAACATGTAATTTAACAACAAAGATATGTAATAATAAGGTAAAGTGTTGTCGCTATGACCATCTACCTTTTAAATTTTGTCTTCAATCAATTCTTTATGCACATCTCCTTAGTGCATTTGAAACTCCTTCATGACTGGCAAGGCTTCACACTACTTTCAGAGTGGCCCAGCTTCTACTCTGTGAACCACAGTCAGCATATGAAACTGCACCATTTAACCTCTATGTAGTTGCAGTTTTCAAGGGGTGTATAGACACATGCCAGGGGATAATTATTCATTGCTCAGGTGGTGTCTAAAAACTACTTTTTGGACAGCCTCCTTTCCTAAGCTCTATTAGAACAGGTTTGGGTTATGTGAGGGACTGCTGCATCCATATGAGAAGAAAGGATGGTAAAGACAGTGTTTCTGAATGTTCCTAAAAACATTTGCACTAGTTGTAGTTCCTAGTAATTCATACTGGGTGTTGTCCCTAAAAATGGCACCGAGTTCCTACTAGGTGTAAGTAATTAATAACATTGACTTGTATAACCCACAATCCACAGTATGCCTTGTAAAATACAAATAGTCGTGTGTTCAGGCTGTCATATCTTTATGTTTGCAGCACAGGGAGTGCAAAAGCCTGATGTTGTTGAAGCCAAATGGCTGTTTTGCTTTTGCTCCAGCAGGGCCAGCTGTTAGGCTCCCTATTTCCCTTAGGAATGCAGCTGCACTCCTGACTGGAACCAAAGCACAGATTTTCAGCTTAACTTTGAGATAAAATTTCAGAAAGAACATGCATTCACCCACACGCACACTGCAAACACCCCCACAAAACTAGTGTATATTTAGCATGATGGTGGTGTCATTTATTTCTGGGTAATGAACAGTATTTTAAAAAAGGAGAGTTTCTGCTGTAAAAATGGAATTATAATAATGACAGGGGAATGGAAGTAAAAATTGATGACTAGTCAGGAACATATTTGGGTGTGGTGAAAAGGTATTCAACTACCATTTATTTCAAGGTTAAACTATCAAATGTTCAAGTATGACTGCAACTGACTCAATAGCATTATAGATGAACAGACACTATGCGATCAGAATACATTATATTCCTACAGAGGAAGCCCAGGAGGAATAATGCTGATAAACATGCCCAGATTAGAAGGAGGGACAGAAAGGCTAAATATAAAGCTTTACAGCAATGTTAAAGTGCATTTTTTTAAGTGTTTTATTGTAAAAGGCCGTATTGGATCTGCTAGCATAAAAGATTATGTAAAATTCATGGATTTCAGGTTCTGCTTCTTGTTCTGACAAAGCATCTGACTAAATTACTGCACCAAGCAAGTATTTCAGGACAGAAATCAGGGCTCAAAACAGCTTAAATTGTCCTGCAACATTTCGTGTGATTCTTCTCACTCTTCCCCCACTCTTCCACTCATTCCCAGGGAGGTTCAGGAGAAGGCTGTGCAAGGCTTTTTCAGTTGACTGTAGGCAGCTTCCATACGCTCAGGTTTTCTTTCAGTTCAGGCTTCCTTGAATGACACCTTGGGCTGCAAAGGCTCAAGAAGGGTAAAATCAAATTCTAAATGTTCATGTTTTCTGAGGCAGATTCAATGTTACCTCTAGCTTAATAGAGATTATAAAATGAAATATTTATAGGTAGGATAATTTTAGCTAGTGTTAGTTTGTCTGAGAGGTGCAGTAGAAGGAATGTAAACTAAATTTTCTATTATCTTTTTTCCATTATTTTTCTCTTCTGCTATAGTTTAATGTCTCATAGTTCGTGCAAATTTTGCATAAACCAAAATAGTGTTACAGTTAATTTGATGATAGATTATTTATTTTTTTTTTTTAAATGGACCAGTCAAAGGAAAGGTATTAGACAGACGAGAATGACCAGAACATCAGTGAATTTGTAAACTCATTTGGGGATTACATTCTTGATCGTCAGTGTCTGAGCTCTGGAGCTCACGTAACAAACACCTTTGCCTCATTCCAGTTTGGATTTGGTTGTGACTGCAACTGTTTAGGTTTTAGTTCCAGTACAAATCCATCAGATTTTTGAAATTGGGTTTGGGTTTTGTTCTGGTTTAAGCCAACAAAGAAAAAAACCCCACTGCTGTTTGTTCAACACCCTGTTATACATTGCTCTGAAATCTGACTTTTCAAAACATGCATATTTCTAAGTGGCAGGGCACTTCTTCGAATAACTTTACTTAAAAAATTGAGTCTGGATTGTGTATTTCCAAACAATACTTTGGGTGAGAACCAGTGTGTCCCAGCATGGGTGAGATGACTAAATAAGTAAAAATCTCTTACATAATGTAAGTTTTATCTATTTGAAAATGGCTAGTGTATTTGTCAACTTGAAGTTAATGGGAGATCCATTCACAGCTCCTGTTTATATCTCAGATTTTTATTCCTGCAGTACACTGAATCACATCCCTGATTCCTCAATAAAAAGTTGAGTTTATAAAAGTTATTTATTGTCAGTTCTAACATTAGGCATTTACCTTTGCATAATACTGGCTACCTATAGTAGTACAATTGGTACTATGAACATGGAAGGGTCTAAGTAATACTGAAGAAAACCACTGAGCTTTACTTTAGTGAAATTCAGTCAAAGTCTGATGTCCAAATAGTTGATTCTCTTGCATATCTCTATGTTTTATCTGTCTTCAGTTAGCATTCCCATCCAGAATAGTTGCTATGCTGTCATTCATAGCAGCTAGGGAATATGTGAACAATATTAAGGACAGCAGCAGGAAATGCAGAAATGATCCTAAACAGAATATAGACAGAACAACTTGGAAAGCAGTGTTATTTTTTAAGTAACTAGAAACATGCATTAAGAATCAAACAAGTCCATATACAGCACACAATGTGGGCCATCATCTTTACTGATTACCACTTCCAGACCACATATATGTAGTTCACAGCTGAAAACATTCCCTGCATTAAATTTCAATTTGTTCCTAAAGTCCCTAGCAGGGACAAAACAGTTAGGGAAAAGGATATATATAGTCTTTGCAATAAAAATGGTCATTCAGTACTTCTACTGTGCAATCTAATGATAATGTTGAATCAAACATGAACATTATCAGTGATGATGATAATGAGGAAGGGAAATAGGGTGGCAACTCACAAACAGAATAGAGCTATAAAATATTTCTACCCTGGAAGAATAAGCTTAGCATAACCCTTGTCCCTAAGTAGTAATCAGTCCTGCTGATGTCAAACTGAGATAGGGCAGTAAAATTTGCATTCTTTTGATTAAAAGAACTGAGATTAACATTGGAAGTCTCCTCTGATTATATCTGAGAAGAAGGGAAGTCGGATGAGAACTCCAGAGGGAATGTGATAGCCTTTAAATGAACACAGTTTAAATGGAAGTGATCAGGTCTCTCACTCCTTTGAAGGCAGGAAAAAGATTAGCGTCAGACTAGTACCATGTGAATCTCATGCAGCTTATCTGATGTTCACTAACCATTTCAGGGCTGCTACCATTCTAAAGGCCAAAGGAAAATGTGATAATAAGAAAGCAAAAGAAAGGGGAAAACACTGTTGGTGGGCAGCCCACTCGTGTCTGCTCAGAATATGGAAGAATCCTGAACTGAATAAGAGAAAGTCACTTTTATGATTAGTTTTGCTGATGTTTTTCATGAGTAACAATGAGAATTTGCTTTTAGGCATAAAGTGAAATTAAATGAAATGAAAGAAAATATATAAATCCTATCCAACAACTTTTGATGAGAGAGGGTGTCTACATTTCTGTCTCTTATAAAGCCAACTACAGACTCCTCAGAACTTTAAAGAGCTGGGGTAAATGTAGGAAGACATCTATTTTGGTTGACCCAAAAAAAAGTAGTAGACTTATTAATGAAATCACTTTTATCAGTCCCTTTTATCATTATGCAATATAAATTCAGAGTGACAAAATCTCTTTACTCATGTTCTTATATCTTCTATTGCAGCAGTCGTCTCAGCCTCCGGGCCTGCATGCCAATCTTTTGGGGTTTTTTGGTAAACAACTAGCAAGATAAACTGTTTCTTTCTGCACATAGAATCATAGAATGATTTAGGTTGGAAGGGACCTTAAAGATCATCTAGTTCCAACTCCCTGCCATGGACAGGGACACCTCCCACTAGAGATGGTTGCTCAAATCCATGTTTCAGTGGAGAAAGTTCTATGCATACGCCATTATGTTGCTTAACATTAATTATGGTTTACTAGACCTTTATTGGCCTTTTTTTAATCCTTTGCATTTGAGATTTTATTATTGTATTGGGATTAGTTCCTGGAAGCATGCTCTGCTTTTTCTACAAATACAAGTATAATGGATGCACTGTCAGGAGAAAGTACTTGGTTATCATATCCCTATTAGCAGCAAATACAAATGTCTAGAGAATGAATACAAGGAACAATGCATAAGAATTCACAACAGAGCTCATAAATTTAGGGATTTCCTTGAAAAAAGTTCATCCAGACTACTCTTTTTAATAGTGTTTAAGGACCAGCTGCTCCCATCTGTGAAGTGGCTTAACTCTTTTCTGAAATCATATAGCAGTGCAGTACCCTCTGACAGTAAGTTCCAAAAATCAATTGTGCTTTTTATTTATTTAAATATTCTTCATAATCATCACTTTGCTGCCTACCAGAGACACTTTTTTCTTCTGGTAGGAAATCATGTTACTCATTTGATGTCTCCTCACCACTGAAGATTTTTTTTTTTAATATTTGTGTTATGGAAAGAATTATTTTCCTTTCAACATTGAAAACTCTTGCTTTCAGAGCACTGTGCAGCTCTTCAAACAACCAGGTTCAGAAATGCAAACCAAAATACTCTTCCTTCTTCAGAGAAACCCTCAGATTGCTGGGCATGCTAGAAGGAGCCCATAGTCAGAAGAAATAATGGAAAATACAAAACGTATTCTGCGCATCTCCAGCAGGTGTTCAGCGACCTACTGCAGACTGCTGAGAGACTCTGCTTGAGTTAGACATGACTGTTCCTGAAGGAGACGACCATGATAACCAGCCCTGTTGAAGCACGCGGGAACATAGCCTGTAGATGGCACTGCTCCATCACTATTTCTCTTCTCAAGTGAGCCACGACTCTATTGAAGATACTATTTTTTTTCTCTCACGGACATGTTTACTTTGTGCATTCCGAGCCACAAACAGAAAAATGAGATCGCCTTCAATGTGATATTAGGAATGAAAATCCTGTTAAACCTTTAAAGATCGGTATGGGCCATGTTTCACTTACCTTTTGCATCAGACTACTCACACAGTTTTAATAGAATTGCTCTTCCTGGTTCAATGAACTAAAGCCCCTGCTTTCTGTCCAGTTTAGTGTGGAATTTCTTTGTTTCTTAAAAAAAAAAAAAAAAAAAAAAAAGGCTTGCAGGAACCCACTTAAAAAGCCTTACTAACCTTGCAGGAACATGAAGAAATCAGTGCTCCTTTAAGAAAGACACAAAGCTCCTTTGCTTATCAATTGATAACCAAATAGATGCATTAATGAAGGATTAAATCTACACACAGACAAAAAAAAGATAAATAAAAGTAAACAAATGTGTCCTACTTAAAGCAGCAGCTCATGTTTGATCAGGCTTTCACAGGAGATACAAAGCTGGCAAGTATCCAGTAAATTGGACAAGGAAGAGTTTTCTTCTCTATTCTCTGCAGTATGACACCTCAGTAAACAATTCTAGGTAAAATTTAACACCAGATTGTGTCAAAAGGAAGCAGCATACTGTAATAATTTGGTGGCTGCATGCTCTCCTTTTATTTATCATATGCAGAGACAGCAGTAATGCTTGCTGCTAACATTTCATAATGTTTTTAAGACTAAAGTTAGATAAAGAGATAGTTTGCTAAGTTACAGCATCTCCAGTTGTTTCTTCAAAGAGCCCTATTGTCTCTGTTTTTTAGACAGCAGATTTCAATTTTCACAGAGGACTAATCTTGAGGACATAAAGGTGGCCATTACTTCTGCTTGATTATTTACACTGATTTGACCAGCTTATAAAGCCTTTAAAAAACCGTGTTCTTACATGCTTAGCAGAACTCTTTAGAGACTTGCTGTAAAAATCTTGCAGCATTCAATTTGCACTAGGCATACACTCAACTCTACAGCAGGCTCTGCGGGTCGTCTATCTTAAGCATAGCTTAAAAAACAAGACCGAAGCTTGCTGCTGCAAAAGCAGCTCCTGACATTGCACAGGCAAAATTGCAATCTGTGATTGCCTGAAGTGAACATGCACTGGGAAGGGTACCAGGAGGGGATTTCTATACCGTATCCTGACTTTAAGGACCTGATGTGAATAGTTGCATTTAAGGGCTCCTAATAAGGCAGTGACAGATAACCCATTGTGTAAGGAGATGTAACTGGACAGATATGTGCACTTTTCAGTCCCCGTATACGCAGTACTCAGTGCTGAGGCTGTAGCCACTTTACCATGCTGCTTATCATAAGGAGTTTGCCAGGTCCAGGCAAACTCATCACCACTTCTGCTCCTTCAGGTACCCAAATTCTTGACTCCTCACATTTCTTTCATGTCCAGTAAATTGTAAACCACAGGCAAAATAGGGGGCATGCCTCCTGTCCAAGACAGAAACTTTAATGGTTACTTTGCCCAGATCTTAACTAGCCACAACTACAGCTGAAGTTAACTAGCAGAGTAAAGCTGAAAGCAGATTGACTCTAAGATATTCCTGAGGAGCTGACTTTTCTCCTCACACTCCTGCTACTCTTTTTCATTTCCCTGCTTGATTTCCTTTTTCCGTGTGTTTGCTTAATGATGGCTGCCATTTCCCCTCTCCTCACCATGAACAAACAAGCTTACCATTTTCTTTAATGTTCCTATTTGAATTCTCTCTGTGTAAATTCACCAGGATGATAGAAGCGTTATTTTGCTATCCACCCCAACTGCGAGTCTTGCTGATTTAAACTCAAATACACTAAAATGAGTTTTAGATGATGATTCTTTGTTCTATCATCTTTACAGAATTCACTGTTCTAAAAGTATTACTTTGGGAAGAAAAAAAATACTAATATTCTGAGCATGAGGCACTCTTGGAAAAAGCCAATGCCTCATGTGTATAACAGGGAGATACTAATCCAAATGAAAATGTGTCTGCTAGACATATGAAGACATTCTCTACGCATTCTCTTTTGAAAAGCTGCCCTAGTCTCCTCCACCCCACCTCCTTTCCCTCTGCCTCATTCTAATCTGACTTCTCTGAAATTTCCTTGACCATGCCTTACTACGCTGTCTTGACTTTTCCATTTCATGTCTTTATATCCTGTAGATGAACAATTGTCTTTGTGCCTCTGACATCCTTTTTTATAGTCACCCCTGTGGTTTTGAACAGCATTTGTCTCTGGGCAAATTGACTTTTAACTGGATTATTTAAACCCATAAAATCAACAAAACAATTGATATGGTGTTCCAAACTGAGGCTTTTAAACAACGAAAAGGAAAACATTTAGCAGGGCTGAAAGGTAAGCACTTTAGATAATGAAAGCAGATTGAAAATTACTGTCATCTTTTAGAGGGAACAGTTGAACTGAGGTATAGGGAACCTAACTGGAGCACTCACAAAGGTAAGTGCTAATCACCTTTTGAAATGAGTAGGTTTTAATACAGAGCAAAAGCAAGTTGACAGAGGACTTGACAAACTAAGACATGCACAGAACTATACATACATTCTTGTCTTAGAGGTGTATCTAGGGTTGGCTTCAAACATACAGCAAAAAGGCAGTGGAGTGGGTCAGCAGACTAAGAGTAGGGCAAAAAGAGAATGGCAGAGTGTCTGTGCCCTGCTGACTATGTTGCCTTGGCTGAGGCCCTGTGAAGACAAGCTGACTTCTGCTGTGACTGTGAGAAAGCCTGCAGGATGCAAGGCTGTAAATGTGGCGGTGAAGAAGTAAAATTCCACTTGGAAGTATCAGTTGTTCTTTCCATCTCTCCCCCCCTACCTCTCGTTATAGCAGGAGCAGCGAATCTGTTTCTCCAGGATCCACTCAAATCTGATACTTCCAGAAAGTGAAAAGTTTTTCTTTCAGTCCTCCTCTGAGACCATCCTCATAGTTCTGCCTCTTCTGCTGGCTGCTTCTGTCCCTCTGGCAAAGCAGCCCAGGCTTGGGTCTGCCGCCTTGGAGAATCAAACCGTCAGTTCAACTTGACTCTGGATTTATATCTTTGCAACTGCTGTGAATGCATTACACTCTATATAGAAATAAATTATCAAAACTACCAAGTCAGAGGCTGTCAAATGTCATAGGAAAAGTTGTTAGCAATTTTTTGACATGAATTGTTCTATGATAAAGTCCAGAGCTTTCTCTAAAATGGGGTTTGGTTCCTTCTGATCTCAGCCACCGCTGCAATGATGTGAACACAGTAACTATCAAGCACTGAGACACTGTAATGTAGATAGCTATAGAAAACCCTGTAAGGAAAATAATAATGCTTTATTTTCATAGCAGGGATTTAATAACATGCAGTAAACAAGACACAAGGCCACCATTAAACAATGAAGAGAAATATATGATATATAAATACACACAAATGTACACAATGCACACATAAATAAATACATAAACACATCTATAAAACAGTTGATTCAGTTAAAGACCGTCAGTCATCTATTGCTGTTAGTGAGACTGGGTTCCTGTGGAAAAAAAAGAAATAGTGTGCAATATGTAAATAAAGATAATCATATCTGCAACATCCACAACCAGCAGTAGGCAAACTAAAATCATACATGGTACCCAATTCTTACCCAATCATTAACAATGCTCTTTTGCATTTTTAGTTTTTTGAGTTTAAATTGGCATTTTATAAAAATAAACCAAATAAGAAAAATAATCATCTGGCTATTGCAGTCTATATCTCTGCTACAGAGACCTAGGCCCTCTGAGCTGACAGATTTTTGGATAGAAGAGTTTTCCCCTCCTTGCCAGAGCAACACTCAGCTAGGGGCAAGATCCTTTAAAGTGGGTTTCAGTTATCAGCTGACAGCAGAGAAACCTAAAACAGGAGTCCTGTTTTCTGTTCCAAGCTCTGGGCATATGTTCTGCTGGGTATGTGTTCCTCTGCTTGTTTTACTTCTGTATCATCACCTCTCCCCTGCCGCCTTCAAAATTTCCCTCCCCTAGTCCTGTCTCCTGAGACGCCTCAGCCTCCCCCTCCAAGCAGTGCTCACCTTCCCCACTGCCTGCCCTGGGCTCCCCCCAGACCCACATCCTGTGGGACCTTTCTTTGGTCCAGCCTTGGACTGCTCCCTCCTTCCTGCATAAGACCATTCTGGGTTTGACTCTGTCACAGTACTTCTCAGGCAAGAGGCATGGTTTAGGGCATGAAAACGCAAGTTTTTATATCACTCTCACAAAGTACGAGAGAGAAACAAGGGTGTAAGTTTTCCACATCTAATTTTATTACCTGAGTTTCCTCCAGCACACCTGGGAACAGTCCCTGCAGGAAAGATGTCCTCAAATCCTCATAGTCCTTCGCTGCAAGCTGCTTCTTTTCCTGCAGAGATAGTGCAGTCGCTGTCTCCTCATCCGTGGGTTGAGAGGGGACGAAGTTATTTCCAGCTGAACAACCTAAATAATTTTTCATATTTTGAAAATCTTATGTTAGTCTAAATGTCAGCATATTTTCAGAAGAAGGCTCATACAAGTCACAAAAGCCACTCCTGATATTGTCAATTATGAAGCCACAGCACTTCAAAAAAAATATTTCTGTATTTTTTAACATTTGCTAAATAATGTGTTTTCCCTAGCTGGGAACAGATCAAATTTAGAAAGAACATTATAAGCACCTGAAAAAGGGATTTCTTACAGGAAATAGTGAACAAGTTTAACAATAGAAGCTTTTACTTTCCCTGTTTTTGTTACTTAAATGATGATATATTGATTATCTTTACCTGCCTATCCTTTAACATTTTCTTTGGATGTGGAAAATATATTTCTAAGCGGAGCTCTAAAGCTACATACTGGTGCTGAGCCATGGAAAGAGGATCACTTTGTAGGTAAAGAACTGGAAAGCAACACAGGAAATCAAATTTTTAGAGCTGCCACAAATATAAACTCAAGGATGTCCTTTAATCTTTCCAATCTTTGTTTGCCAAAATACAAACTTTCTTGTATTTATAGTTTATACTATTCTTTTAAAAGAAAAGCCCCCCAATGCCCCATTGATAAAGGAAAGAAAAGACAAGTTATTGAAAACTAAGATTACTAGCCACAGTTATATGTTAGCCACCTTGTTCCTTTAGGGTCCTTTTGAATTTATAGATCTAATTTGCAAGCTTATAACAGGAGTTACTTTTTGTATTTATTTGTATTTATTTATTTGTTTTTATTGTCCACTGCTTTTTGCATTCACAGTAGCAGAGGGATGCTAAGCTAAACTTAGACTGACTCCTATTGCAAAATAAACAATAGACAACTTGCAAGTGCAAATGAGCATTTTTATGTACGCCTATATAAAATCTGCCTAAAAATGAAGTTGTATATTTTCCCACAAGAATATGTATATCTTCAAAATGTTGTCACAATTTTAGACGTTCTCCTTGTAGTTATATCCTCAATATCTTAGGTCTTTTAGTCTTCCATGTTTCAAAATATCTTGCTTTCCTGTCTTAAATTATGGTATGAAAGCCAACTGTACAACATCCTAAGAGGGCAATTTTGCAAAATTATTACAAACCAAATTGCAATCTGACAATACTGTAGGTTTTAAACTACCTGATTTCTGTGTTTATCTACCTGTACTTCTGTATGCCGCATTATGAAATATCTGAGTTCCAAGAAAAGCAAAACATTTTCTATCATCTATTCAGTCAATTATACAATGTCCAATATTTGTCCTTTGTAGTTGTATTTCTGTGTTATCTCCAAATTACTCTCTTTGCTGTGCCTTTAATAAACCCAGAACCAATAATGACACATACTGTTTCTCTGAGACAGGCTGAGGCTGAGAAATATGCAGAGCATGATTAATTAGCCAAGTGAAAGAAACTACCCAGCTGACAAAAGTAATCATTGGCCCAAATGACCTTTGATGTCTCAGTGCTTTTGGCCGGAGGGTTTGGCAACTGCATGAGGGGGGGTGCTAAAATACTCTACAACTAATGCACATATTAACATTCTGAAGACAGACTATTTTCACTGCAGAAACAGTGTGTTTTAAGAGAAACCCTTTCTGTTGTTATAAAGCCTGGTGGATTTAGTATGCTGGTGAAAGAAAGAAGAATTGGTAGCTTAGTTTTTAAAAGTATATTCTCTGTGTTTACAGTAAAAAAGAGGAACCTCGACTTTTTATGACAGTCAATGTATTTTCAGGCTGTGACACAATGTTAAGCCTGTGTGATGGTAAATCCCACCATGTGCTTGTCAACTGAGAGTGATACTTTTTAATAACGATAAACCAGTTTGCACCGAACTGAAATACCTCATACTTCTAGAAACAGTAAAATTGAAAGACAGGAGGTTAAAATATTTACATAGTCAAGATACTGGTTATTAGCCTCTATGGTTGATGAGACAAAGAAACATTTCTGGAGGGTTTTTTGATATACCTGTCTTAGACACACATTGAAGGATAGACGGAGCACACTTCTGGTGGTGCTTCTTTTCCTCTCCACTGCAATGGGGAGACTAGATGTCTAACCAAGACTAGCTACCTGACTTTGTAGGTGTAAAGGTTGGTGGGATGAATCTACCCACCAGAACATTGGGGCAGGAGTCTGTAATGTATCTGTGTGTATATATATGCTATATATAATAAGTGTATTGAACCAGTATTGCACAGGGCCCTGTGCAATGGAGTCATTACTCAGTTGGATCTCTTGTCACCACAATAAAATGAACAGGACAAGAAAAGGTAGTATGTAGCAGGGCTGATGTTTTGACAGAACGTTTTAAAAGGGTTTGCGGGAATAATGCTGGGAAACTGCTGGAGAATCCCAGTGGCTGATATGACCTCTACAGGCGTCTCAAACCACTACTGGATGCTTCTTACTGGAGTTCAATTTTGGTTCCGGAGGGTGCTTTTGACTTGAACCTTATGCCCATTCCCACCCACTGTGGTTTTTTTTATATCACAGACCTGTCTCATCACATGAACTGAGTTCCTTTATGATGAAATTAAACAGGAAGATGTGCTCCAGGATTGCACCTTGTGCTCCAGCCATTATAGGGTGTTTATTCCACAGGGATAGAGTTGAGCTAACCCGAAGTAAAAGCGCTTGCAGTGTGGATGCAATCCAGCTGTTTTTGCTGTTTTGCTCAACAGATCTGCGCTTGTAGGGGTGAGCAAGCTGATAATGTAGACACAGCCATTACCTACTGTAGATCATGCTTGCTCAGTCATGCCCATCCAAAAAAGGTTTACTCAGCACTGTATGTGTCACTCAAGCTTGTTTTATCAGAGGAAATGTGGTGAGTAGGAAGGTTATCATTCCAGTGATTGAAAAAGAGCCAGTTTGTCACTGATCGAGTCATTTGGAGGCAAAGATCCTGCTTGCCTATAGAAGCATACCTGATTATCTCAATTTAATCCTGACGTGCATTCAATGCTTGTCTATCACCTCCTCTCAAGTAATGGTTATGTATTTCTTAATAAAATATTTCACTCAGTAATTCCGACTAACGTCACATGTTTAGTCATACATGTGCCACATTGCTCTGAATGACAGACTTTGGTCATTCCCTGGATTGCACATCCACAAATATGACTCAAATCCTTTTCCACCCAATGTGTAAGTCTCATCTCCTTTCTACTAGTTCTCTGTTAAATCACAGTTGCTAGAATAAAATGCCCTGGGCTGGTGTGAGACTGTGTAGCTCAGCCACCACATTAAATGAGAGTCTTGGCTTTTATGTTGCTACTGGACTTTACTTTCTAGCCTGCATGGTGTAATGGAGTGACATCCTAATCTGTAAGTATTGAAAGATGGGAAAATGGCAACGTTTGTGACAAGTGAGATAAAAAGTGCATCTAGCCTAGATTTGGGCTGTGAGAAACAGGTGGCCACTGTTAGTACTCCAGCATCTCCTCCTGTATAAAAGTGGTCCAGGAATGCATGTACCTAAGTGTATATATAACAACATTTGCAAAGTTCAACAGAGTTAATCTCATATTTCTTAGGAATGGCTGCCTTACGAAGTGCAGCTCAGCCTCATCCTTCCCTGCCACAGCTTAGAAAACTTTCTGCTAAAATAAAATTCAGCCCAAGCACCTAAATCAAGCCTTACTCAGGCAAATGGCAGACTTTGAGAGAAGTCAGGCTATATTTTGACTTTAAAGACTATAACAAGTATCAGCTTTAATCTTTGCATAATATACTGAGGGACTATATCACTGCAATGCCTCCATTTCAGACTCCACTGCCACAATTATAGACCCTGTGTCATCTTTGTTTTATCTTCCCTGAGGATATAGATACAGTCTCAAGTCCAGCAGCTCCTGAAGATATGCAATGCAGGAAAGGGTGCCCATTAGCATGCAGCAAAGAGCAACAACTCTTTTACTTGCTTTGTTGCAGAAGTCACAACTCTTTAAGACTGAAAATGTAAATGTTGTATTATAGATTTGCTAATAAACACAATATATATCTGTGCTAAGATCCTGAGTAGACCTGCAGGTATAAAAATCAGATGGCATGAGATGTGGATGTTTTAATAAATCATAACTTGACAAATTCTCTCATATTTTGATATCATTAGCTGACATTTTGTCTAAGGAGGATTTTTAATTAGGAAATTAGGTAAATTAAAAATGCAGTGCACCAACTGTTGCTGTCCAACACAGACATCTCCAACTCTTTGGAAGCTGACCTTTTTTGTATGACTTACACCTCTCATTTTCTACCAAGAATGACATAGTGACCCCTTTGATATTTAGATAAAGGCAAAGCATTTCAGTTTATATGGAGATGGTCTTCTCAAAGCTATAATATTTTCATCAATACTTTTCAAACTTGTGGGATAGCGGACAGATCAGCACTGTTAAGCTAACAAAGTTATTTTCTTCTCCCAACTTGTGTTGTCTTAGAACCATAGCCCTTTTATGCAGCCCTGTTGGCCTTGCTCCTTTTTTCCTTTTTAGAAAATACTTGAAATTCTTTAAATACTGAGGGTCAGAGAAAGGTTATTATTTCACTTACCTGAATTTTGTCTCTGAATGCCTATTAATTCCTTCCCTAAACAAACTGACACACCTCAACCTATTGCTCAGATTTTTTTTTTTTTTTTTTTAATCTTGAGAAGATTCTGTCGAACATTTGATATTTTGCTAGTTAACCAGAGCAATATCTTGGACATACTTCACAATATACCTACAAAGTATCTACCTTGTGAAGCAAGTGAAAGAGCAGAAGGATAATTAGGGAATAAAGAATTTCACTACGCCGGTGTTATTCCAGACTGCAATGTCTAATGAATGAGAACACAAAGGCATGCAGCAGCTGTCAGTTGAATGCATGCCACAGTGCAGAGAAGCTCTATAAATGCTTCTGAAAGATTTATAGACTTCTATTTCTATTCTGGTATTCTGTGAGCGTATTTTATTTGGAGGATAATGTAGGGGGAGAAGGGATAAGGGTGGAACAAAATGAGATCCCAAATTAGATCACAGATTAAGATGAGGGGTAGAACTGCTCATGAATTATCATGGGCTTCATAATAGAGCTACTGTACATTCTACACCCAAGAAAAGCATTTAATACCTTCTACTTAGTGCTAGGATCATTTTGGCTAAAATATTAAAAATCAGGTGGATCTCCAGCTCGCCATAGCTAAGTACACATTCAGTAATTAATGCATATTTTGAAGTGTTGCTCAGGGCTTTGTTACACTTGTGAAGCTGCTGGGCTGTTGTTCTGGAAGCCGGTATACTGCCACACACATACATGTCGCAGCATGTGCTCTCAAAGATCAGAACAGGTATCTGTGCATGAGGCTGTGTCTGCAAGATGATTAAGGCAGTGACTACGATTGGAGCATATGGCTATGGAAAGATATATTTGCTTCTTTTGAATTTTGTTTCTTCTCGTTTCTGTCTGGCATTCCCTGTCAAGTTCCCATGCTTTGTCAATCTTCATTTCCCTATTAAAGCTCACTGGGAGGAATTCAGCTCTGGAAAACACTCTCTAAAACCTGCTAAATCAGAGCTCAACTAAGGCACATTCATCCATACCTCATCTTTTTCGTGGCAATCACTGAAATAATAGTTTGGAAAAGGTTACCAGGAGTTATTTAGTTTATCACTCTGCACTAGGGCAGGATTTGCCCTCAGTATTAAACCTGTACATGTTTTATCTAATCCACTCTGGAGTATTCCTAGTGGTGGTCCCCCAATTACTCCTCTTGGAATATCTTTTCATTATCTAATTGGCTTTGCTTTTAACATTTTTATTCCTTATGTGTAACATAAATTAATTTTTGTTCTTCAAGTTTCAGCCCATTAGTCCTTACTATATTAACCTGAATCACTTAAAGTAATTCCTCCCCATATTTTATGTTACTTCTGAAGTAGTTAAATATGGTTATTGTATCTGCTCTTTGCCATTTTTTTCTCAGCTGTACACGTTACATTCCTTTCCTGTTGCTTCATAGATCATACTTGCTGAACTGTTTTTGGGGGTTTTTTTTGCTTCCTTTCTTGCCATTTTCTCTAATTTATTCCTGTCTTTTTATAGTCAGGAAACCCAACACGTATAGCCAAACTAAAACCTGTTAAATAAAGGGAAAGTGAACACAGAATCTCATTTTGTAGCATCTATTTTAAGAAAGTGTTTTGAAGGTTTATCAAGGTATTATGTACCTAATTTCTCCCTTTTACAAGTATAAAATCACTGTGTTCTGTGTCGGTATAATTAACTTATGTTAATTAACCTAATAAGTAGTTTGAATAATCAACCTTGTTAAAAGTAAATATATCATTTAATACAAAGTTTTTGTTTGGTGTCCTAGCAGAATAATTCAAAAACTAATTTAATCTCATGGATGCTGCTGGATTTGTAATTATTCTGAGCTGCACAAGTAGTCTTGAAAAGAATAGCAATTTCTGAATTAAGAAGGCTGTAGATGACATTCAACAGGAAGAGAGCAAATTCACAGGTGATAAAAGTCAGCTGGTGCCAGTAGAGATAACTGCACCTATGGCAGTGAGGAAGCAGCCCTCATTTATGTTGAGAGTCTTTCATGCAGCTTCAGCTTGAGAAAGAGTCATATGTCAGAGAAGTCTCTACTAAAAAATAAATGTTATATAAAAGTAAAGCTTTGATAATCTTATTTTGTAGGACCTTATTTTGTCCTCAGGCAGGCAATTTCAGAAACGTACTTTATATCTCAGAACTGGTAGTTGTGTTTTAAAACCACACCAGAACTCTAGCCAACAAGGTATCTGATAAGCAGCAGCTTAGATGGGTCCCATAGCAGCACAGAAAGGCTCTGGAGATCAGGTAAGTGTCTCTAATGCTTCTTGAGCAGATTCATATAATCCAGAGTTAACTTGGGGAGGTTTGATCAGGAAAGCTGCAGCAATTAGGAACCCTTTGGTGCTATCGCTGGACACTAACATTCTCTTCACTGAAGAGTTTATAGCCAAAATATAAGACAAGGGAAAATGCTCAGGAAGACATTTGGAGAAAGTGCTTGTTGCATCTACTTTGTGTTCCCAGGTTCCTGTGCATGCTGGATTATGTCTCTATGATATGGGAGGAAAGACAGGTGGGGACACGTGTCTTCCACTTATAAACTTGGTTTCTACTGTCAGAGAGGAGCCATGGTATGCTCACAGTATCCTGGTGCTGGAGCATGACAGACAACATCCAGAGCAGGAGATCTGTCAGAGAGTTTTGGGTACCTTATCACAACAAAGACATTGAGGTGCTGGAGCGGGTCCAGAGAAGGGCAACAAAGATGGTGATGGGTCTGGAGAGTAAGTCTTATGAGGAGAGGTTGAGGGAGCTGGGGTTGTTCAGCTTGGAAAAAAGGAGGCTGAGGGGAGACCTTATTGTTCTCTACAACTACCTGAAAGGCGGTTGTAGAGAGGCAGGGGTAAGTTTCTTCTCGCAAGTCACAGGTGATAGGACAAGAGGAAATGGCCTCAAGTTATGCCAGGGGAGGTTCAGATTGGATGTTGGGAAAAAAAATTTACACTGAAAGCGTTAATTAAGCATTGGAATGGGCTGCCCAGGGAAGTGGTTGAGGCACCATCCCTGGAGGTATTCAAAAGATGGGTTGACATAGTGCTTGGTGACATGCTTTAGTGATGGGTTGTGTGGTGACATGGTTTAGTGATGGGTTGTGGGTGGGTGTTTTGTTTTGTTTTGTTTTGTTTTGTTTTGTTTTGTTTTGTTTTGTTTTGTTTTTAATCAGAGTTAGATTGATGATTGGACTAGATGATCTAAAAGGTCCCTTTCAACCTAGACAATTCTATGATTCTATTAGAAATGCCACCGTGCCATTGCAAAGAGCACTTGCTAAATTCTTCTCCACTATGTGTAAATCACAGTGAAGTTTGTAGAAGAGACCTTAGGGATTTCTTTTTCTTGTATTGCAAGAACAAGAACGATAAGAAGAATCAATCACAACTTTACCCCAAACTGGTGCTTTTAGTGACAGGCTCCAGGATGCTTCATTGCAGGCTCTGATCAGAAGAATGACTGTGTTTAAAGAAACAAAACCAGCAAGACATAGTAAAGTCAGACCCAGTTTTATGAATTTGCATTTTGATAAAAATAGATTGTGTCTTCATAAAATTATTTGAAATGGAAGTGGCTTTTGTTTTGGGTGTTTTTGTTTTTTTGGGTTTTCTTGGTTTTGTTTTGCGAGTTTTTTGTTTTATTTTTTAAGTCATGCCCTAAACACCACCACTTTAATAGGCACCTCTTACAGACCAGCATAATTACATGGTCAGTCTTGCAGCTCAAAGAATTTGTACGTCCTCATTAGAAAATAAATTGTAACTTTACTCTCAGGACCATTTAATACTGTATTAGTTACACTGCCCAACCCTTGGAAGGTGCCAACTGTATGTGACAATATGCGATTTCTTAATTGAAATCTAGACTTTAGCATTTGCAAATGCTATGCACGGCATTATTGCACTCTATTTCAGTCCTGCTGAAGCAGTTCATTCAGGAGACACGTGCTTGTTTGGCTGCTCACTGGAGCTGGCCTGACCTGAAGCATATGCTATGTGGACGAGGGAAACAGGATGAGAATGCGTGGGTGGGAGACCAGACTGAAATTTTCCCCCATTCAGGTCCTTCAGAAAAGCAGGGAGGCCATTTCATCTAATTTAATTGCAGCGTACCATGCTGGCAGCTTGCAGTCGTTTCAGAAAACACAGTTTGTGAGAAATAAAAAATCAACAAATATTATTGTCCATTTGAAAGCAACCATAATTCAGACAGAGTTCAGCAAATGGATTGCTGTTATTTAGGATCTGTGGACAACTGTTCATAATGCAGAGCTGAGCTATACAGGGTGTTATTCCACAACAGCTGATGTGTTTCACACCTGACCAGATCCAGATTTACTTTCCAGAAGAGGTTATTTTATCTAGAACCATCAGTTTGATGATGGCACATACACCATTAAAAACCCAATGTATTTCATCTGGTCCATTGGAAAATCTTCTGATTTGACTGAGAAATTTAGTTCCCTAAGAACATGCCATTTGCCTGACAGTGAAAGTGGACATTCCAAATTAGTCTGAAAGAGAAAAGCTTCAAAGAGGAGCAAGAATTCCAATATTCAGCAAATAGCACAAGTGGAATTTTAATCTACATTAAAGGCAAGTTTCAGTAGGACTGCTGAAATGGGACGTATGGCTAGAATAAAATCACTATGTCATCACACTGTTTTAAAAAAAAAATTCTCTATGTATTCCTCAACATATGAGTCTGAGATGGAAGAGTATGAAGGAAAAATCTATAGTGGAGAGAATCTGAATGTGGTGCACATTTCACCAAGAAATGCTAATAGTACTTGGCCTCCCCTCTGTTAAAAACAACTCATAATTGCTTCATAAACTCAATACATGTGAAAGTTTTCAGTAAAACATTTGTAGTTTCATGATTTATGTAAATTATTCTACATTAGAGAACAGATGACAATTTCTGGATTAAGAAAATGAAAGGAAGCAAGTCTTGTTGGATAATGTTCTCAAAACTTCTCAAATTATTACTGTTAATTGTGACATGGCAACATACTTAACAGTGTTTCATTGTTTAATTTCTATGGCATTGGCCCGTGTGAATTTCAAACATATCAAGCATATTTCCAAAATTATGTATTTGGTGAGGATTTTAAAAGTATTTCACTGTTGATCATGCCACAATTTTTCTAAAATTTGTCCTATTTGGCGGTACAACCTCAATGAAAATGGTGTTTGGATATTTGACAATTTAGGATGCTGCTGTCTTTTCAGATGTATCAGTAGAGCCACACTGGAATTGTCTTCTTCCAAATTTTTATTTTTATAATTTAATATTTATTTACCTTGTAGGCAACTGCTGTGGTTCCGATAAGTAGCTAAATTAGAGTTTAAAATAATCCTTGATGAAGGTCTTGGGTTAAGAAATGCCTTTTATATAAGTAGCAACTGCTTCAATTTAAGTCTTCATTATTTCTGATGGAAAAGAACTAGTGATACACTGGAACTATGATAATCCAAATCAAACAGATGGAATTGGATAAAAATGTAATGCAATTCTGTTTAATTATATTTATTCCTTTTTTTTTTCTTTTCACATGGAAATACTTTATTTGTCTGTCCTTTAAATGAAAACAATAAAAAGGAATTTGTAGGAGACAATAAAATTTAATTGTGTTTAATACGAAGTAAGGCATTGCAAAGTAATCAGTTATTATTGAGAATAATTTGATAGGGAAGTCCTCCACTTTACATTCCCTCAAGAATACAGATATGGTACAAAAGCAGCAGTCTGTATTCTTGCAAAGTTTGTTGGTATTTACTCAGTAGATGTTAATAAGTTCATCCGTCTCAGAATGAAGACTCTCTTGTTTTCTTTTTCATGTTCCACAAACTTGAAAACAGCAATAAACAAAATCATATTTAAATAGTAAACTCTTTCAGAATGATTAAGTCATGATTGTGCTCTCATTTGTGCCTTTATAAGAGCAAATTTATAAATCCAGATATTCTAGTGTGCATTGCTCCCAGCTTATATTACAGAAGAAAAATTAAAAAGATCTTTTACTGTTTTTCTTTTTCATACCGCATTAAGTAGAAGACTTAATGATGTATTCCACGGTAACATCTGGAAGTCTCAATTAGATAAAATGCTGTTCTGTTAGGTCTTCTAGAAACACATGGTTGGAAAAAGTCCAACTCTGAAGGAGCTCTCACTCTCAGAAATGCTTGAGGAAGAAAAAATAATGATTCACTTTTGGTAGCTGCAGATACAAATCACAGGAAGGTGATGTGACTTGCCCAGGGATATACATGCAACCTCTGGCAGAGCTGGGATTTACACTTTCATCTTGCTGCTCAGTGCCTTAATCAGAAAACCTTCATTCCTCTTGCAGCCTGAAAGCGACCCAGCTTTGCTGAAAAACATTTCTGGTTTTTAAGGAAATTGTATTGTCCAGCCCTTCTGAGCCCTAGTGTTCCTTGTGATATGTCTGCATGAGTTCCACGTCTCAGAGTCTGCCTAGCTGAATTGGGAAGAATGTAAATTTGAGGGTTTATTTACGGGATTCACACTATGCGTTATTAGAGACGGAGGGACTTTAGCACAACTGTGAGAATGTATTTACAGCTGCCACCACATACATTAGCTGTAGGCACTGTCTGAGATCTCTCAATCATTAAACAAGGAAAAGTAACTGAGTTCATTTTAAAAGCATTTCTTTGTTTATACACACTAGTATAGCTCATATAGTATCGGCAAGCCACCCTATTCTTCTGTAATTTATAAATTTGTATTCTATGGAATATAACAGCTGAGTTTAGTTCTTGTTATTACAGTATTTCCATTGATTACCAGCCATCGTTCTACAGTGAGGTTTGATACCTCATTGTCAGGGCAAGGGGGCTGAATTTCTCTGTGGTTGACATGTTAACAGCAAGGTTTGAAGAGGCAGATTTTTAAAACAGTGAGCAAAATGATTAACATGAGACTGAAGGGCAAAGTAATAAAACTTTAAAACCACTAACTAAGCCTGGAGGCCATGTAAGAACACTGTAGTAGAGGCACAGATGGTGTGCATACCGATGAGCAGGAAAACATAAAGGAGAGAACAAAACTGTATGGCTAAATAGAGAATTACGTAACTTTTACTGGGGCAACAGATGCATTATTTTCTAAAGCAAAACCCCACTGTAGACAGCAAAGAGAAACTCAGATGGAAAGCTATAGTAGATTCATTACCAAAAGAAAATCAGTAAGTAGCTGTGGAAAGAACAAATAACAGAAGATGGAAAATAATGAAGTGACACCAGGAGATTTTGAGACACAGAAAGGAGTTACGCACCTGTTTAACACTTCTGGGAATGTACCTCTGAGATTTTGGAATGTCCACTGATGGTTTTGAATCTCAAGGTGTCTATAGTCACCTTGTTGGGTTGTCTCAGCTGAATGCTGAAGTATTGCAGACATTAGCCAGTGACCTCTTTTCTTCTCATCTCCTAAAGCTAGTAAGCTTCTTGTCTTCTTCTGCAGGCTCTGAGCTATGTGTGTTTGTCAACTAATGACATACACAGTAATCACTCTGGGGGTAAATTTCTAAATCATTCCATTATTCTCGGTCCAACTGAAGAATGGATGACTCCATCCATGTTATAACAGTAACGTAACTTTCTGCCCTCCTACTCTTCTAATAGTGGTATCTTCTCTATTTTAAGCTCATAGCTCTTGCCATCTACAGAGATGCAAGCAGCAGATATAGATGCAAATTTTCTGTAATTGCCTTGGAATAACTGCCACTGAGCCTGATTTTTAATTCTAAAGATTATGGATACCTGCAAATTTTACAATCATAAATACTCTTGGGTGATTAATAAAATAACATTTATTCTGAATCCATGCTGCCAGGAAGTCCTGAGAGCCACATTATTACATGACACCCTTTTCTACTTGAAAGGCTCAGGTCTGGATGGAAGTACACCCCTGGGAGTGTCTGCTGGATATGTGGGCAGCAGAGCAAGGGGCAAGGCCAGTCAATCACAGATGTTGCTGATCCAGCATTTCCCTTGTTTCCAACAGATCTTCTGAAGAACCTTAAAAGCTGCTACTCATTGGTTAAACTCTTAAATGGTTACTGTCTTCAGGGAGCACCATCAACAGATGCTAATTACAACTCTTGGGTTGCTATTACTTAATCTAGCCTATGCACTGCTTCATGACAATAGAAAAGGATTTTCCACAGAAACGGAGGAAGTATTCCCAGTCCTTCTGTACAAGTTTATAGATACAGTGTGTCTTGCTTCACAGTCTTTCTTTGAGGCATCTCATTCTGGTCACCAGCTGTGTTCAGATCCTCAAAGTCAGTTCCTAAGTTTCCTTCATTTTTAAGCTTATTGCTATCCTGCTAAAATTTAATCAGTTCTTTTATCTCCCTCTTTGTTGTTCAGTGCCTAGACATGTGGAGCTTTTTTTGCATCTCCAATTTAGAAAACATTAAACATTAGCAATATCACCCCTCCTGTTCTCAAGCTGACACAGTTAGTACTCCTTGACCCTCGGGTATTTTCTCAGCTGCTCAGCTCTGCATCTGAACTCAGCCTGAGGAAGTGCCAAGCACAATGGGAGAAGTAAGGAAAGGCGAAATTATGTCAATTTCACATTCATCTAATATTATATTGATAATAATTGCCCCATCCATTGTGGATGATACACTGGGGATCTGCAACTGGATTGCTGCCTTGTAAAGATGAGTCCTGTTTTTTTATCTCTTAACTATCCATGGTTGCAAAATACATTGTCTAAGTATATGTATGTGTCATGGAAGCTAGGACCTCACACAGTTCTCCCATTTTCCCCAGAGCGGCAGGGAGATGCAGGAGGAAGAGGGGAAATGGGAAAAAATACCCTCATGTGCTGAGACAAAGGCAGTTTAATAGAACAATAACAGAAAAGGAAAAATAACAATTATAATAATAGTAATAGTACTACTACTAATAATGATAAAAGAATATATAAGGCACAAGTCACTCTCACCACTCGGTAAACTGGTTAATTGGCACATTCCTGAGCAGAGATTGTGAGTACCCCCTTCCCCAGATATCCCCATTTTTATAATGAGCATGACATCTGTGGTACGAAATATTCCATTGTCCATTCCATCCTTCTATCTATGCTCCTTATCAGCTTCTATGGGAAGCTGAAAAAAGTCCTTGAAAAATACAAACATCACCTGGCAACAACTGAAACTATATGCATTACTGACATTTCTTTCATACCAAATCCGAAACACAGCAACCACTAGAAAAAAAATATTAACTCTATCCCAGCTGAAACCAGGACAGTGTGTGATAAACAGTACTGATGAAATTAATGCAAAAGCTTAAAAGATGTCATTTCAATCTTTGTTAATGGACATGTTTTCAGTAGAATTTTATTTTTATGTGTGGCTTCAAATTTCACAGCACTTGAAAACAGACAAACAATGTTAGAAACATGGGTGAAATATACTTAACGAGGTTATTCTGTGCCAAAACTAAGTCTCTGCTCTTAATTCAGTGGCTGTAACTTCTGAATGCTTTCCATATTTTAGGTAGGAGGGATGAGACCCAGCGCCATGACTTGGCCAGTGACATCTATTGAACTTTCTGCTATAATGAAACCATGCACTAGTGTCTTAGATCTGAACATACTCTCTGATCCCTGTGTGGAGAAATTTCAGTTATCTATAGCCCTCTACGTTCCACATATAGTGGTGATACACCTCACTGGATTGTGGCACCATCTGGATGTTGTGGAGGACTTTCAGCAAAACCAGAGCCTTCTACTAAATAAGGTAGAGACAAGGATGAGTTGGGCTTAAATAGCTGAGATACTTAAAATGATAAACTTAACTACATAACTTGCTTGGTACTTCCCCATAACATTTCTGAATTCACTAAATTATATGCATTGGGTGCCTTTTAATAGGCAACACAGTTATACTCATAAGCACTTGCTTCTAAAAGGAAATACAGAAAACTTTCTTAGGAGACAAAAGCAGCTACAGTATTCCTGAATGATTGCTAGGTGAATCACTCCTCTACCATAACATTGACAGCAGCCTCTGTCAATGTTTCTCCACCATGCAACAGGCTCTTTATCACAGGCTTTCTCTGTTCCGTTTATAAATCACCACATACAAGCCTCTCTCAGACATCTATCACCCCAGCACCTAGAAATGCTTTGGGGCAATCCTGCTCTGTCAGAGCTCACTTGGTTCTGCTGTTCCAGCGTACAGCTTAGCGTGAGAGCCTCCTCCCTGCCGTCCTCCGACAGACTGTCTTCTTGCTTCTGCAAGGCCATTAATGCAGGGAGAGGGCAGTGAGCAGGATACTCAGAGATACTAAAAGTGGCTTTCTTGCTGCTGTATTTTTTCCTTCCCCATGCATTTCTACTTTCTGACCAGTATACAGTGATTTATACTGATTCCTGAAGTGATTTTGAGAAATCCTGGGTCAAACTCACTCCTATATGCACTGAGATGTAAGAGTTCTTGGTGTGCCTTGTCACCATCCCCGGTCCAGCTCTGCTCTTCACAGCGAGACAAGGCTGACGGGGAAGGTCCCTGCCCCGGTAGCAGGAGGGCCATGGGACAGACCGGGGCAGGGACCTTCAGGAGACAGGAGAGTCAGGTGGGAATCCAGAATGGATGCTGGTAGTGCTGTGCTGCTCATGAACTATGAGGCTCTGTTCACAGTGGATCAGAAGAATACTCTGTGAGACAGTCATATAGATTTGCTTTGTCTTAACCTTGCTTTCAAAAATGCTTCTTATTGGTGACGGGATGATCTAAGCAGGCTAGCGATCCTAAATACCACACAGAAATAAGAGAAAAACATTGAGGGCATGGGTGCTGGCGGATATTTATGGAAAAGGAATGGCTTTTTAGAGTGGATTTTGCTGCTTTGTTCATCCAGTTGATAACCTTCTTTCCCTGTGTATCTTTCCCAAGAGCTCCTCAAAAGCCATCTGCAGGTGTGACAAACTGCTCTGCTAGCAGTGACACCTCATTCTCTGTCTTTTATTTTTCCTGGGGGTCTTGTGATTGCTCCTGACCATATGACATACCCAAACAGACAGTCATAAGGAAAAAGGATAAAGGGCTTTTGGAAAGATAAGATTTAGGAAGGAAGTCCCTCTGCCATTGCTAAAGCAATTATCCTGGGTCTTCCCTATGTTGTGCCTCTGAGTAGTTCCCAGGACAGAGATGGGCTGGCTGCAGATGGCATGGATTGCTCTGCTAGCTGCAGTTCATTTTTGGTTGCTCTCTGCTCTGGTGCACCTCAGACATAGGTAGGGATGAATACCAGAATGAGTGGACATTGCATGGAAGCCCTGGAAATTTTATGGGGTCCTTGTGTACAGGGTTCTCCGTAGAAAATGGTCTGAGCACCACTTGCCTCTGGCAGCCCCTAAGAACTGCCTCCTGTTTAGATCTCTGCAGTGTCAGGTCCCAAAGACACAGTCCAAGTTCAGCATTTCCTCAATTTGTGAAGGGTCTGCTAAACAGTTAATGTTGAATTCCCCACTTGAAAAGAAACTGCCCCCAAAAATGTTTATCTTCCATACATTGCTTTTAATTGCTTCAGTATTTCCCAAGTAATTTTATTTCTGGAAAATAGCTGTTAGGTTCCCAACAATTTGGGGTGTTTCACATTTATGAAAGTGACAGTTACTTTGCTTTCATAGATTGGCTAAGTGTTGAACCTTACTTGTTAATACAGGTATTTTTTAGCATATATAAAATTAATTTTAACGTAACTATACTAAAAGATGTATCTTGCTGGTGCGTGTGTGTCTATGTATTATGTATGCATCTTGTTACCTTACAGCAGGTTGTATAGTTTCATATGAAGATATTTTATGGAGGTCTCATATTCATGGTTTTCTTTTTAAAGGGAAATTAACGGGCCAAATAATAACCATTCTAAACACATACAGCAAAACATCTCAACAAAAGAAGTTTTCATGACTACAGATGATGAAGATGCAGGACTTGCAGGGAAAGACTTGGAGGGAAAAATATTCCTGGATTAGAAAAAAGGCACAAGGAAACACACTGATTAAAAAATGAAGTGTGTGTGCCTTTTGATTGTTCCAAATTCTTTATGAGCCAAAAAAAAAATTACATGCCTAAAAATTCTAAATATTCCACAGTAGATAATATTATCTTCTGCAGAACACAGCTACAGTTTCCAGCTGGTGCGTACTAGGACTTCCTATATCTTCATTTTCTCCCTGGCCAAACTTGATGAAGTACAGTGAATAAATAGAGTTAATATTTAAAATATTTTAAACTAAGTAAACTAATTACCTTTGCTTAGTTAGACTCTAGATATCTATACATAAAGCTGTAATTGTTGAAATCAATATGAGTAGTGGTGCCAGGTGGTATATCTTAGAAGGCTCTTTCCTTAAATTTTGTAGGTAACATTGACGAATTGCTTACTGAATGCTATAATTGCTTAAATATTCTGCAGCTACAGAACTGAGAGCCTGAGCCTTCTCAGTTCTTGTGTTCCTTTCAACAGTGTATCTCTTCTTAAAATCTTCTACGATTTTGAAAAAGCAGAATAAAATATTCAGTAGAAAAAAATCGTGAAAAATATTGGTTTATCATAACGATATTAATAATTCCAATGGTAAAACAGATCTTTTCATCTCTTCATAAACAATTTATAGGTGAAAACAACCTTTTTTGATTATGCAGTAGTTCTTAGTCCTGTCAATGAAAATTCAGCTTGTGCTTTTATGTTTTTACAAGACACATGCTGTGTATCCAAATATTTGAATACATCTCTTCATCTTTTATCTGCATCGATATTATCTTTATATTTATTTCCAGCCTTCACCTGGCACTCCTTTTTTATGTTAAACATTAGGGAACTAATAAAAAAAGGTTAGCTTCTTATATATGCTTAAGTACATTATTGCTAGTTTAATTAACATAATTCATAAAATCTTTAGTTTTTTGCCAGGAAGTGAATTTTTTAATTAATTCTGAAGTATTCACAAAAGAGGAATTGCTTTTCTTTGAATGTTGTTGCAGAAATTCTGGCTCCATTTGCAAAAAGTTGATCATTGTTGTCTAAAATTTTTCATTATCTCTACTTTTAAATCTTGTAATTAGAAGAATCAAACTCTTCTCACACTTCACAAGCCAAAGTATTATTATCTTCGACCTTGGTGATTATTGTGAAAAACCTCTTCTATCCACTTCAAAAGATAATGTACAGCCACAGCAGGATTGTTGAACAACTCAAAAATCTTGGATACCTAACCGGTGAAGGGGAAAAATATCATTTACGTCAACATGTTTATGGACTCTTAGTGGCAGACACGACCATCCCTCTCTATATTTTTCAAGCTGCGAGGTGAACTGGTTTATAGCGGTTAATGGAGCTGTGAGGTTTGGGGAAGGAGTACCTATCATCACACTCCCTTGGATCTGATGGGAGCAACTCGGAAGACTGGCTCAAACCTGGCCCATCTGTGTGTGCTGCTCGGATACAACTAGCAACCTCTCAGCAATGGTTTCGGCAGTCTGAGGTTAGAAACCCAGCCTGCAACTGACCTGTTTGCATTGAAGGTTTGACAAAACAAAAGGATGGGCTTGATGAGGTTACATCCTACCAGACCATAACTTTTAGACAGACTATTTTTTGGTTGGTCTATCTTGCAACAGCTGAAAGACTTATCCCAGCTTTGGCTGAAGTTGTAAACTGGTATTGTATCCTGGATTACAGACTTAATAGACTATTATAATTTCTGCAGATGCTTCTACCTGAGGATGGGGACTGTATCCAGTGACAGAGCCCATACTATTATTTGAAGTGGCTTATTGCACGTAAAGTTTTGTCAGCGCTCAACCTGCCAGCTGCTGAGGCAGGAGTGGAGCAGCATGTCTGGCTTAGTGGGTACAGCAGGAAGAAGCATCAGCTGGCAGGCTTGACAAATACATGTAGGAATATCCAGCCTCTGTCTCCTTTGGAAGTGTGTACCTTGTGAGTTAGGATTGTCTCTAGGGAAATTATTTTGAGCAGGTTTATGCAGTCCAAAGTGGGCCTTTCTACCATATGAAATTTCACTTAGCATTGAAAGCTCCAGACAATGGTGGATATTTTAGCCAAAGCATTCCAGATGCAAACAGACATTGATGGCGAAAATAATGCCTTGTGTGGGTCTCATGATGTCCTAAAGATATGAATCCAGCCAGGACTCTTTATTATGAAATGAACAACTGTACTGCATACCGCAGGTCCTCCAGGCCAAGGAAACTCTGGGACACTTGCAGAATCAAAACAGAGGCCTGTTATCACCCATATTCCTGTTTGTTCTTAAACGTGAGAAATGACAAAATAGAGCTGAAGCAGAGAGCTCAAAAGAAATTCCTCTGGTTCATATTTGACAGCCTTGCAGGCTTGTGCTGCCCAGGAAGACCAGTTACAGCTGCACAAGAGGGACTATTCATAAAACAGAATGAACAAGCTTTGATACCAGTGGCAGCTGCTACACAGGTTTTCTGATCTTGTCAGGCAACATTTCTTTGACCCAATGTCAAACTGAAAATAAGTAAACCTATCTGTGAATGGGTTTGGCTCATGAATGGCAGAGATCTGAAGAGTTGGCTCATGAATGGCAGGGATCTCATCACGGATAACTGATGCCAGGACAGTGTGGTACAGCTCAGCCCCAGCTGAATGCCAATGACACCGGTCCACATCTCACAAAATCACAAAGTACATTCACGTTAGAAAGGATCTCTGCAGGTCATCTAATCCAAACACCCTAATCAAAAGATGCCTCAGGATAGACATCATATAAACATATGACTACAGTGAGAATACCTTATACACTGAGATTCCTAAGGAATACCTCCTCCTGTATTCTGTTACACACTACAACTCTCAAAACAAATTTTTACCCCACCTGTGGGTGTCTTGGAGGTGGTAACTGGCATGGCACCATGCCAGGAAGTGGATTGAAACATAGGTCTTGTGTTATAATTGTCAGAGGCTGTTTCTATTTGACAGCAAAACTAGTTACATGATCTCCCAAGTAATACATCCATGCTGGTCACAGGTTTTGCGTGATGTTGGTGGCTAGATTGCACAAAGGACGTGAATGACAAAATTATGAGCCAGCATATTCATTTATGGTCTGTCAGCAGACAGGGCAGGCAAACCAGCACATCCATTATAGTAATTTTTTCCTTAGAAGAGTGAACCTGACAACCAGTTCTGAGCTCAGAGTCTTTGTGAGACAAGCCACATAACTCCATGCTGCTGGTTCAAATGTTGCTGGATGTGCAGCAGTTCAGGCTGCAGGTGGTCAGCTGGGTGTGCAGAAGACCTACCTACAGCATCCCCCAGCTGGGGGGGAGCAGCTTCCACCTTCAATGGACTGACCATTGCTGTTTGACAGAAAGAAGAAGTTACCCTAGTTCTTCTGGCAGTTCTCATAAAAGGTTTCCATACCAGGATACTAATTTTCAGGTTCTTGTTTAGTTTTGCAATGTGCCTGCTGTGTTCTTTCTTCCTGACCTGTGGAAAACTGGATTGAGATTGTCATCCTACAAGTCAGCAATAAAATCTGTCAAATAGCTTTCTTTCCAAATTTCTGTAGCATATCTTATGTTTTTTCACAGTTTAAATCTGAAAAGTAAAAAAACTTAAACATACTTCTTTCCCAGGAGTACAGCGCCTCAGTAAGTAAGCTGATGCATACATATCTAAACATGAGTTGAAGAAACATCTAGGAGGGGAGTGTATTTCGTAACGCAAATCATCCCAAACTTCTCACATTGTATACAGAAGTAGTATGCTTATCCTGCACTTTCAGTTTTAGACTGAGGTCTTTCATCACCCTTCTCATGCAGGCAAAATCTTTTCTTTATTGTGTGTTAGAGCCCGAAGTATGCCAGAATTTTGAGGTGAGTCCATACAGATCTTTCCCATACAGACAGCTATTTAATGTTCTAGTAAAATATAGTTTTCCTTTATGCTTAAACTAGAATGATTAGCTTTCTGAACAGAGAAAACTAAAACTAACTGGTAAGAAAAAGTAGTGAGAAATGTCTTAAACATGATTGTATCCGTTTTGTCCTTGCTTGTAGTCTTTTTTTCAGTCAGCTCATTGTCTTGCTGAGTTTCAGGAGGCTCTACATACACAAGCTCCTCTCATGCCTAGAGAAATTTGACCTTGAGACCTGGTTTGTTTTCTTCTTGCTGAGAATTTTATTCTCCTGCCACACTCTGCAGCATCTAGAACAGTTTCTCTCCCGAACAAGTTCATCTAACCTCCAGGGTATACCACCTGCTGATTTTCTTTTTCTTCTTTAAGGGAAGCAAGAGCAAACAATCCAGACTTTGTTCACCCCAGTCACATTTTTTGGAATAGAATTAATTGTATGATGACTGCTGAGTTTATTTATGTTGCATTTTATCAAAGTGATTTCCCTTTTAAAAATAAAAATATTCTTATTTAAGTCTAAAACTACCAAAACAAAAGTTCAGCAACTAAGATTTCAGTAAATTATGGCATCAGGGTTTATCTGTGTTGTGCTGAAAAAGTGATAATAAACCAACAAACATACAACCAGGCGTCCAAGTCAGACCCAGTGCCTCGAAACCACTTGCAAAGAGCTGCAGAAGAAAGAGCAAATGAAACAAAGAAAAACCTTTATTGCAACACTCCCAGTCTGAATACAAGCATAAAACCCAATCATCCTGCTTTCTAAATCTGTAGATTTTGGTATCATGCCAAGATAATCAAGATAATTGCCAGCTCATTTTTTTCTAACATTAAAATAAGATCGTTCAGCAATCTTCTTCATGGTAATCAGGAACACCTCACATCTGCATTATGAAATGGACAATTTAAAATGTTTAGCTTAAAGCTACAATGCAAAGCAAATGGCATCCTGTATTTCACTCATGAAAACAACAGGACACCTGAGTGCAAAAAAAAGATATCATCACAGCAAACGGGACAGTTGACCATCTTACTCTAACATTTGAATTGCAGATATGCTTCTCAGCTTCGATATTATCAGGTAAAGGCCAGGAATCCCTTCTCTTCCTTACTTCAGTTTTGGAAATAAGAAAGCTTTGTCCAGATTTCAGAGAAAAACTATTTCTTGATATCCTCTTTAGGGTCTGCTCCAGGACATCATGTGTTTGTGGCTGTGTGGAGGCAGAGGGTGTCTGATTCTACAGAAAGACAAAGGGTAAGATCTAAAAATGAGGGTACCTCCTCCCAGTTGGAAGCCACCATCTCGAGTTGAGATGAAATCTCCAACCTTCTCCTGGCCAATGGAGCATTCCTTGATATTATCAGACAATGTTACCTCTTGCTGAGACATTGCTCCAGTCCTGTTTCTGGAGTTGGAGAGGGCTATCTGGGATTTTGTGCTCATCCAGATCCCCTGTCACTGAAGGACAGATGAAAGGTTCATCTCTGCAGGAAGGCTGCAAAGTCCCTTTGCCACTTTTCCATGTTGCCTAAATATTTAATTATTTCTTGGGTTTGTGAGGAGCCTTCGGCTACTCACTCCATAGCTTGATACACAAAATAATCCCTGGATGTGGATGATTTGGGTTCAAATCAGCATTCCAGACCAGACAGGAAGATTTAGTCCCAGCCCCAGTCTTTTACATGAATGAGTGAGAGACAGTCGTTAACCATTTTGGAGCTGCCTGAAGGCTTTTTTGACAAATGTTCATCACTCCTGTAACTTTCTCATGGACAATTTTAGCTGTTAAAAATTTCCGTGTTTAAGGGGCTATCAGTGTGCAGCACAGCTGGGACAGGCAGTGGCAAGGCAGTGGGGCAGGGACCTCCTGCAGTGGCTGCATCCCACCAGAGGTGGCGAGCAGAGTTGGGCCAGGGATGGTAACCAGGGCAGGTGAGGCAGGGACAGGCAAAGGACTGGGCTGGGTATAGGGCTGGCAGTGTCATAGCTCAGGCCAGGACCAGGGAAAGGCCTGAGCTTAGAAGCAGCTCCTGGGAAAACAGGACAAAGGGGCATGAGAGGAGGCCACTGGTAAGGCTGGTCAGGGTCATCAAGACCAATTAGTGTGCTCAGGACCCTGACAGTAGAATTGATTCAGAAATACTCATTGGAGTCAGTACCAGACTAAACATCCTTTCGTCTCCTACCAAAGGGTGATGGTAGTAGTCAAAGGAAGAGTGCAGAAGAAATACCGAAACCTCTTGCCATAAATGCAAATTAAAATATGTTGAAAGCAAAACATGTGCATTAATAAAACATATCCTACTGAGATAATTCAGCATATGAAACTATCTATACAAGAAGACAGCTAACAAACTGTCTTCTTCGTTTTCATATAAAATGAAATAAACTAAAATCTTTTCAGACCAGTATGTAAATCAAAACCTAAATAAAATCATGGTATTTTTGACCATCTGCTTGCAGAAAACACTTTTGATTCTGATAAGCTATTTAATGATGTTGCCCACGCTAACAATGCCTATGAATTAAAGCAGTCATGTGCCTTGCAGCATTTTGCTCTTATGTGTCTTTTCCTAAATACCTTTATTGTCATTGTTAGACCTGACACTGGAATTTATCCAAAGTAGAGTGTAATTAAAGCTGGCTGAGAGCTCATTTCTCAGAGCAGAATGTCAAGCTTGGTCAGATGAATGCTGTTTCAAGCTCTGCCAATGACCACTGACTGATATTTCAGCAAAAGGCAACATTTAAAGAAATATAATGTACCTGGTTATGTTTTGCAGTACTGTCCACGGCTTATAAATTCTTACTTGAACCCAATGTGATTTACTTTATCCTCTGTCGACTATCCATCTTAGCATACGCAGATGCAAACATTGCTCATAAGATTATCCACTTCTTTTTAAACTCAGCTGTAGCACATGAGGGCTTGTAGCATATGCTCTAGCAGTGGGGTGTGGAAAGCCTATCTGAAAATCGTAAGTTATATTAACTTTAAATACACACACTTGTTATTGAATGTATGCATGTAATACATGATTGCAAGAGAAACTGAATAAGAGATTTTTGTGTTTTCATTTAAGGACACAACATGAAAGAAGGTGCTATTACTCCCAACGCATGGCTGCAGCTGAAGCGAGCCCCAGGCTCAGGGACCTAGCTCCCTGGGAAAAAGAGGAATGTTGGCTCCACGTAAGCAGGATTTCTGAACTTGTGGATAGTATATAGGATGAAGTTCTCCCGTCTTATCTCTAATCTTCCTAGTATACTTGGAGTTTCACCTGTGGAAGTCAGATTAGTGAGTTTTATTAAAGGGCTGGTTCAGTCACCACATTACTAACAAAGGGGAAACAAAACAAAAATGAAGGATCCAGCAAAACTCATCTCCAAAAGGATTCTGGGGCTAACACCATCTTACGCACACTACAGTCAAGTCTTTCTGTTGTTAATTACTCTCTTGGCTTGCAGTAGAGCTGAACAAAATGTTCCCAGTAATACTCCAAATGATGTGAAATATGCTTGTTTCTTAGGTTTCATTGCAAATGAAATAGTTACAGTGGTTTTTTTGAAATTCACAAAAACTTTTTGAGTGAAAACGGGTCTTTGTTGAGAAGAGACGAATTGGTATTTATAGCAAAAGCATTGAAAAAATTCTAGTCTTTGCCATTCTGATGTGAAAGACGGTAAAACTTGCCTGAGCTTTATTTTGTACTCTCTGATCCTTAAGATGAACCTTAGGAGTTATAAACATAGGTGGAAAAATGAAACATGAGATTTTAAATCATAACTTATCACGTTTCACCTTGCTTTATTCCTACTACTTATAGCTAAATTAGTAAGAAAAGAGAATTAACTCATTAAAGGGGTAGAGATGATGCCTTACAGAACTTGAAAAATCTCATTACTTCCATGCAAGATAGAGAGGGCCTAATTTGCATTTATGTAAATCTGCTGGAAGAAATGCAATTATAGCAGCATAACTTAATGTGAAGATGAATCAAACTTGATGTCTTTCTTATAGCTTTGGGGAGAAAAGCTGGGTTTCACAAAGACCCTTTAAGGTGAAACAAGGTTTCCAGTTGATGGGTTATTTCAATGTTTCTGCCTCAGGAAAACAATTTTAAAATCTTTTTTTTTTTTTTTTTAAGGCAAAGTTGGGGATTTACTGGGAGTTACTTTAAGGTTATGTGCATATTGGTCATATAAAATTTGTAACTGAGCTAGCTGATCAGCACAGCTCAGGTTTAGTTTGGCTACCCTGCAAATTCTGCCCTTCACAAGCTAGTGACATCAGGCTCGTTTGTAGGGCCTCAGAGGTATCTGGGCTGCCTCATATCCACCACATGGTGTCACCTCGAAGTCTGACCAGAGACTGGGCAGTGCTGGGGATCATCCTTTCAGCAAATGAGTGATGCAGACATAAAACAGGGATCTCAACCACAGTTCCCCTCGCATACTACCTATAGCTTAACTGGCCCAAACATCACCTCTGAAAGGAAATAACCAGGACTTGAGTCCACCCTTGGGCTCTGCAGCCCAGCAGATGAGTTGCAGTCTCTTGCAGCGACAATACTACCTGGAAGACAAGGCAGTACCATGCCAGTACAGGGACCCAGAACCAAGGCTCTTGGCTACAGGCTGGGTGCTGCAGAGCCTTTTCTTCTGCAGCCTTGTTTCCCACAGCGAATCACAAAAGCAAAGCAGTCAAGGTTTTGGGAGACTGGGGAAAGACGAAAGGACTAGCTAGTATAGGATTAGTGGGTAGGTAAATGTGTTAGGCCCATACTAGAGTCCCTGTTTGAAAGACTCTCTCACTAGGAATAGGCAAAGATGGACAGATGCTACCCCAAATGCCCTTGATCACTCTCCTTGCATTCCCTCTCCCTCCCTCCTTACATTTGTCCCATTTGTCTCCCTGCTCAGAGCACCCTCTCTGATAGGCTCTCTGAGCATCCTCCCTCCAGCCCTTTGCATCCACAGACCAAATAACTATTCATTTCTGTCATTCTGCTTGTCCCATCTCCCAGCTCTCTCCACACACAGGGTATTCTGGTGGTCTGCTGGCCCAATTCAATGGCTCACCCACATTACATGTCACCTCACAAGATAAGCCCTTCTATCCTGGAGGGGTTTACAAAGATCAGAACATAGGTACTTATGCAAAGACTTTACAAATAAGGCGAGAAAAATAGTGGGTCCCCTCACCACCATCAGTGATTGTATCATTGCATGAGTGGAAAACAATCCGTGCAATTTTTTTGCTCAAGTAAGAACCCATGTTTTATATGCATAAAATAAAATTTTTGAGGACAGATGTTTGAAAACAGTAATCTAGGGAGATGCCTCTCTCTTCCCTAAATTGTCATTGCCAGAGAACAAAACTGTGGAAACCTTGGTCCCCATTTACTGGTTTGAATCTCATAGAAGACTAGTTCTTTAAAAGAGGAGGTCTTCAGGACATTCGTACATATTTTTTGCTTGCTGGAGTTATTATATGATGTTCTTAGTTATAGCCAGTTCTCCAGGGAGTTTTTGAGATGGGGGCAGAATCAAAAGAACTTTCACTCATTGAAATGACTTCTTCGAGTCAGCAAGGCAGTAGTTATCTGGAGCTACATTATTTTCTTCATTTCAGACCAGACTTCTAAGCCATCATTTTGCAGAACAACTATGTTATCACTCTGTGTCAGAAGCAAACATTTCAGTAAGTGAATTTGGCATACTGTATTCTAGAAATAAGGGCCAGGAAAAAGATGGATTGTGTCTAAAAAATCTAACCTGAACTGACACTGATGTGTATCTGGCTGTCTTTATATATATATAAAATATTTATTTATATATATGTAATTTTTTTTATATTTATATATAGAAAAATGTATAAACAGAGATATATCAACATATATTAACAATCAAATATATCAACACTTATATATATGTACTTATGTCAATATATCAACAGAGATACAATAGTATGAACCAGAATAGAATCAGCTTCTTGGAGCTGGTTATTTTACCCAAACAACAATTCTAACGTTTCATTGATTTTAAGACCAGAAAGAAAGGCAGTTAAATAATCTCAAGCATAACACAAGAACATTCAGAAGCTACCTGCGAGGCTCAGAAAGCATAATTGAAATAATAAGCACTAAGAGGCTATGTCTATGTTTCAGTGTAGTCAGCTTTATATTAGCTTAGCTCAGGTACCAGAAATAATCTCATTGTAAGATACAAAGCACACTTTGGGGTTTACTCAAGGTGTGTGTTGCTGAAGATATACTATTTTTACAACTCATACTGGTGTGTTTATAACTAGCTCTGGTGTCTCTAGGTGAGGGTGAGGCATGGACATGCTCTATGCTTTGATATGCTTGCTTTAATGCATTAACCTAAGAAAAAGAAAATCTAAGTGGCACTCCATCCCACTTGCCACTCCGTCCCAATTGCCACAACACTGCAACAGCATCCTTGAAGGTGCTGCAGAATCCAGTTGAAGGATTCTTGTCTATGTTACTAATTCAGCCCCATTTTTTGGCAGGAAAATTTTATCAGATAGGTAATGGCAATCCTGTACATGATTTGTACATAATGGCAGAGACATAATAATGTGTATAATCGTAACTAGAAGAGCACTGTAGTTTGTTGCAGTCTGAGAACTAAGTGGTGATTAAATTAAGTAATAGCATAAAAATCAAAAATAAGAAAATACAAGTCACCTGATCATAAATTGGTTTTCCTACTTCATTACCTCTCAGCATAATCCCAGACACAAAATGTGAGATTTAATCAAGTTACACTAGTTTAAAACTTCTATCAATTTTATATGTCCTCTTAAACTCATTTACCACTCAAATACAGCAAACATGGCTATGAAATTTTCATAGAGATTTTCATGTACTGCCTTATAGAAGTAAACACTCTGTCTCATTGTTTTGACTTGTGAAATAAGAAAATGCAATGAGGAAATCATGGTGGAAGAATAAATGTAGTATCCTGCAATGCCATTTTTACTGCCACTTTTCTATTACTGAGCTTTAAAGATCCCCTGGTTTTGATTTGTGACAGAATAGTTTTAAAAACAAACTTTATTTCCACAATGAAATTACTGGTTTTATGCAATTCTCCTCTGGCTACTATTCTGTCTGTCTATATGTAATAACCTGTTATTAAGGTAACCTGGGAAACCAGTATGAGCAGATGTAAAGGTCTACTGTTTTTCATCTTTTCCCATTTCTTGTCTTATCTCATCTCAGAACTGTTGATATAGTACATAATACAATTCCTGCTATTGAACCAACAAATATAAATATGTTATAATACTCAGGCTACTAGGGCAGAGAGGCTCCTTCTGCAGGTGTGCAGAGAAGATATGAAATGCACCGGGATTCAGAACATACACATCTTTACTGGTGTCTCAGGAATGAATAAGGAAAATGTTTTAGGATAGCTGTGACCAATGACAGTTCCAGTTACAAGTAAAATGCTGAAAGCAGAAAAAGATTTTATGTAGCTGTACTGCAAGAGACTGGGTATGGGCTGATTAGTTTGATCATCACATGCTAAACCTGTGTGTGGGTGAAAATACCTTACCGTTGATACAAAGACAAGACTCTGCAGTGCACAAGAGCTGAACAGAACATTGATTCAAACACACCTTCTCTTTTCTGAATAGCTCTACCAAGTTGCTGTGGTCAAAGAAACAATTTGGAAGTTTGTTTGGGGGACCTCTTGCTTTCAAGGGGAGGTGGAGGGAAGGGAAGCTGACAAATCTACTGTTCTCCCACTCCTTGCAGACTGAGTTGTTCAAGAGAAGGATAGCTAGCTACCCATTTACTGACTTGACCTCTCTTAGTGACGGTGTGTATGCAGAAGGAAAGTTACGTGTCCCACCATGAGACTTCTCTGTAAGCCACCGCATCACCATAGTTATGTGCTGTCCGCTAGCTCTGTACTTCCACTTACCGTTATAATTACAGTACAACAAGGCATTGATAATTTACAGCTCAATTTCAAGAGCAGACTAACCAATTGCCTTTGCAAACAGACATTTTTAGTGAAATTACTGTTTGAAACTGCCTGTTCAGTCTTCAGTTTGAACCAGTGATAAGTGTAGGATATTAGCTACTGCATTAATAAGCAGCTGAACAATACTGGCTCCAAAATTTTACACAAAATTAAGTTAAATATAATAAATAAAGAAAGAAAATTAAATTTTCTAGAAGTAAATATAATTTGCTAAGTGTATCTGATATCTGTGGTATTGCGTTGCATTTTTTCCCAGTATAGTTTTTTGCAAATTTCCATCTTCTTGAGTAGGTGTGTAAGAATTATACAGAATTTCATGGAATTATCCAGACTTACTAAAATATAGCTCTTGCTACAGGTAATTTCCTAGTGACAAAGAGTACATACTACTTCTCAAGGCAATAGGAAAAGATTCATGTAGCCTATCTATGATTCCTATGTGAATTTGATCTCTCAAGAATCTCTCTTGGAACCCCATATCATTTGTGATTCATTCTGTAATCCCTGCAGCCCTGTCAATATCTTAGAGTCAAGCACCAGTGCATTCCAGTAGTAGCTTTGATCTGAGATCTATCGTTCTAAAAACTGTACAAACACAATTTGAAAAAATTAATGGAAGAGGTAAAATGAACATACAATGATGGAGCGTGAACTGCATGATAACGTGGTTGGTTTGAGGGCTCCCCTTTCTATGCAGTCTGTCTTTGAGGTACGTGCCTCTTCTACTAACAAGGATTCCCAGGTCTCTGCCACTAGCTCAAGTATGAACCTTTCCTAAATTCAGTGTTAGTAGTGAATGTTTATTCCATTTTATATGCCTCCTTCCCTCACTCACCCATTGTCTGGATGATTTAAAGATCTAGTCCTCCCTTGTTAGCTTTTCCATTTCTCCTACTGCCACCTAATCTCCTCAGCTCCTCCTCACTCCTACAACTTTAGCCTTCTTAGAAGTTTGAAGCACAGATAGCTGATGAAAACAGAACGGGAAAATGGAGATAGAAAATACTAATTTAGTATCATCTTTTGTCAACTTCATCCTTTTAGAAACTCATCAGGGAAAATCATATTGCTTAGGCAGAATTTAACATAATTGAAATAAACTACCATAGCGCAAGTGAGCTGCATGATTCATTCTAATATCTCCAGAGCCAGAAAGGACACAGATGGAGATCATGGCTTGGTCTCGAGCAGACTGTGGATTGAAATGTAGAACTTCAAAAATTTTGGATTTTTTCTTCAGCCTGAAACTTGAGAAGAAGGACACCCACCAGCATACTGTCTGTATCCCAGAAAAGATCTGAACTTTCCTTGCATCCCACCAGGAAGCTGCTCTGCTCCAAGAAACCTGGATTCCCAAGTATTCAGTTCACCTTAGGAGAACATGCTAGTCAGGGGGAAAACCTGAGTTCATGCAACAGTACAATGCAAACCCGTGGTGCTTTTAGGTTAAGAGTCTGGCCACAAACATTTGCCACTCCATACCTACTGAGTAGACCAGCGAGATTTGTTAGATGAACAAGAGATAGCACAGGCAGAAAGCTACAACACTCATGGTCCTCCTTCACAGGAAGAGCAAATGGCCAGTATCGGGGCTTGCTGCTGCAAAGGAGGCTGAAATACCATGTCCATTCCTCCAGAAATTAAATACAGGAGGCTCCTGCTCAGCAGAACAGCAGAGGATTTATCTTTTTTTGGTAAGCAGGGCAGCTGAACCAAGGAATGAAGGTGTTGGTGTACTTTATTTGACAAGGCAAAAAACTTCTAGGGAACTTAGGGAACCCTGTAGTACAGTGCCAGAAGACAAGCTGGAACTAGCTTCAGAATAACTTTCTCTGCCCCTCATCTCAAAAAAAAACTACCCCACAGCCCAGTAAGAGGACACCGTGGGAGGAAAGAAAGGTCTGACTCACAGCAGAAACAAAAAAGTAATGCAAAAAGAACAGCCTCCGTATGTCACAATAAAGAGACCTCATATCTTTAATTAGCTCGTTATAGAAGTGTGTAAAGCAGATAAAGGAACCCAGTACAGAATTATTAAATCAAATGGTATTAAAAAGAAAGAAGGGAGGAAAGAAGTTGCTCATGATAGAACTTGTGCTGTCAGTGTGGTGTTTTAAGCAGAAGGGAAAAAGAAGCAATCTCTAAAAGGTAAGGAAGAAGATGGATGAAATTGAATACAAAAGTTCGGACATAATCTGCTCTACTGGAAGTGTCCATAGGAAGCAAATGAAGAGATTATATTACTGCCACCGTATTTTTGCCTACATGTCTGTATTCCTGAAGAAGACTTCTCTTTCCATATCCGTATTCACTTTCAGCTTCCTGAACACCATAATACTGAAGGTTAAAGAAATGTTAAAAATCGATGTGGTGTAGCACAATATGTCAAAATGTAGACATCAAGTGTAACATTATCCTGATATTTAAAGATAAATGACACTAATTTCATGCTGTATCTACCTAGCCTCTGCTGCTATACGATCTGCAATTCTGTAGCAAATGAAAGGAGATGAGCACTTTAGGTACTGTAAGTGTTCTGGCTGCAGCATGCTATCAGCATAAGTTATACTTTTCAGCCCTACTCTCACTGAAATGACCTGCTAGATATTTTGGCACATGCATGCTTTGTGCTTCTTTATATTCCTTTGAGTTGTCAAAACAAAGAAATAAGGCAAATAGGCTTCAGAGACCATGCCATAATGCATTTAAACAAGTTCAGCAGCTTTTGAAAAAATGAGCAATCACAGAATAGTATAAGGAATGCAAAGAGCTGCCTTTGAACTTACTTGTCTCCACTCAATGCAGATAGAGTGGGAGGGTGGTGCAGTAACCTCCTCTGTGCCTCTCAATATGAGCTATGCTAGATAGCATTTGGCATAACTTGGATCCGCGATGATAGGTATTTACTGCTTTGATCCTTTCATGGCTACACAAGGGATTGCAGGGGTTGTACTCTTTTAGTTCTTTGGCCTGCGGAGCTCTTGCACCAGGGAGAAATGCAGGAGTTTCTTCTTCCAGATGGGAAATATCCTACACATGAGTAGATATAAGACTCCTTCCAATATCTCTACTATACAGTACTCTCTGCTGTCTTTATTAGGAACCAGAGTAGATGAAATTATGAATAATATTGAAAAAAATTATTTAAAAAGAGGAAGATGTAAACTGTCAGTCTAAAGAGAGGGAAAGCAAAGGGAAAAATACAGTTGTTCTCTGCTGGCAGCATAGCCCTGGGCGCACCACATGAAGATGGATGATACAATGCTCATCTATCCCTGTTGTACCCTTTACAGAATCACAGAATAATATGGGCTTGGAAGGGACCTCTGGAGATCATCTAGTCCAACCCTTCTGTCAAAGCAGGTCCACCTAGAGCAGGTTGCACAGGAACATGTCCGGGTGGGTTTTGAATGTCTCCAGAGATGGGCACTCCACCACCTCTCTGGACAGCCTGTTCCAGTGTTCCGCCACCTTCAAAGTAAAGAAGTCCCTCCTCTTCTTATGTTCAAGTTTGTTCTTGTTACTTCTTGTCCTGTCACTGGGCACTACTGAAAAAAGACTGGTCCCATCCTCTTGACACTCACCCCTGAAGTATTAATAGGCATTGATCAGATACCCCCTCAGTCTTCTCTTCTCCAGATTAAAAGTCCCTCCAAGTCCTCCAAGTCCCTCAGCCTTTCCTCATAAGAGAGATGCTCCAGGCCCCTAATCATCTTTGTAGCCCTCTGCTGTACCCTC
>JAOXNO010000001.1:124145696-124217544 GCA_028565335.1 Limnodromus scolopaceus
ACAGCCTTCTGGGGTGTCAGCCACCCCTCCCAGTTTTGTATCATCAGCAAACTTGCTGAGGGTACATTCCATCCCTTTGTCCAGGTCATTGATGGATATATTGAAGAGGACTGGACCCAGTACTAACCCCTGGGGAACACCATGTTTTACAGACCTCCAACTAGATTCTGTGCCACTAATCACGACCCTCTGAGCTCTGTCTTTCATCCAGTTTTCAATCCACTTAACTGTCCATTCATCTAACCCACACTTCCTAAGCTTACCTATGAGGATGCTGTGGAAGACTGTGTCAAAAGTCTTGCTGAAGTCAAGGTAGACAACATCCACTGTCCTCCCCCTATCTATCCAACCAGTCATGCCATTGTAGAAAGTTATCAGGTTAGTCAGACATTATTTTCCCTTGGTGAATCCATGTTGACTACTTCTGATAGCTTTCTTTTCCTCCATATGCTTTGAGATGATGCCCAGAACAAGCCGATCCATCATCTTTCCAGGGATGGAGGTGGGGCTGACCAGCCTGTATCTTCCCAGGTAAATTACTAGGTATATTACAAAACTGACATCTTCCTGGAAGGAAACATAGAGCTTTCCACTAATTTTTGGTGTGCGCTTTAAAATAAATAAAAGATGAGAATATTCATACCTCAGAGATTGAATTGTGAGGGCCATGTCCTGCTTTTAAGCATCTTTGACCCCGTCCCTGTGATGGGTTCCATCTTGCAGAGGGACAATTTCTGGTTAGTTATTGAGAGAGTAAGCTACATGTGAGCCAAGTGGTTTCTTACGAGCGTACGGTATCAATATCAGTAGTCCAGGGACATGGTGTGCAGTTTATGCTAAGCAACACAGATCTGAAAGCATGTGACAGCCTAACACTTCATGTAGATCTCCAAGTACCCTACAGGCTAATACTTCACTTTTGCTCTGCACTGACTGGAAGGAGCTGGATACTGAATAAGCAGTTCCTGAGAAATGGTGAACTCAACGTTACCCGTACATAAATAAGTGAAATCTCACAGTCCACAGCCAGGACTTGTGAGTCTTTCGCTATTCTGTACATATTGTGTATCTAAGGAATTAAGGTAGGCAAGGTACCACTTACCTCTTAGCTTCAGCTCTATTTTGATGATTCTCTTTCCATACTCCCTAGTCTCATTAGACAATTTACCGAACTGTAAGAAGACCCAAGAGAGGCAAATTCACCTTAACCTAAAAAACATAAAAATTTCACACTGCACATAAAGCTGTTATTTAAGTTGTATGTGCAGTAGAATATTTTAAAATCAACTCCACTTATGTATTCAAAGTACAGCAGTTAAAAACAGCACGGGTATTATATTTCAGAATTAAAATATTATCTACTTGATTTACACGAATTTAGTAAAATTTTAGATCACTGTATTTTGAATATTGTTTTTGAAAACTGTTATATCTTAAAATTCCTATCTTTGTTTATTCAGATAAATTTTTCTGATGCTGCCTGGATAAGTCTGGAATTTTTATTCATTCCTTACATAAGCAATTTAATTTAGCTTTTAACTAAACTGGTTACACATACTTAATGACTCTCAAGAGAGAAGAAACTCTTCAAACATGAAAACATAATCTGTGGAGCTGCTTATGAATATGACTTTTTGCTCCCTTCTTTTTCTTCACTCTTGTATCTATGAGAAAATGGTGACAAATAGGACTCTTCCAGTTTGTTCTGTCACTGGGAACTAGTGTTTAACAGGTGTCTGGCCACGACTGAGAGTTTCAGGTGGTTTCACATCTGATTACCAGATTGGCCTATCACCCCTCAATTTCCCCCATTCATCTTAGCACAGGCAAAACCACCAGCTCTTCTTATGCAGAACATTATGAATCTTTGCCCCCAATTACTGTAGCTATAGGACTTGATAAACATAGATGTAGTATTTACACAGTTCAGTGCCAACAGTGAGGACCCAGCTTTGCTGCAGCCCAAAGTGTGGGCCGTGAGAGAGCCACATTTCCAGAGCCCACTGTACAGTCCCATACCTGCACATCTGAATGGTGCTAACTTGCATCCTCTTCATCTGAAGCCTGATTGAAACTGTCTTCATATGCCTTTCGGGAAGAAGTTTGTTATGCTTCAGTGGCTCTCATCCATATTTGTGGCTTGTTCTTCCTCCTGTCAAACAGTACCACAGACCTCAAGGTCAAAGAAGTCTGTAAGAGGGCACCTTGCTCACTTCTTACCCGTCTTGCACACTTCTTTACCTGAGAAAGAAGCATAACTACTCTAGAAAAAGGAAAAGGCACAGATAATTTTAGACATCCAGGAAAAAAAGAAAAAAAAAAAAAGAGAAAGATGCTTTGGTATGTCAACTTCTAAAAGAGCTCTTCTTTAAAATGTGCATATCCTGGGGAAACTCTAGGAATTTGTAGTGTGTTTTGAGACCAGAGCATACAGTTATCCTATTTAACTACCTGTGACATTCACAACAGCAATATGGAAAATGTGAGATAAATATCAAGGGCTTGATCCTGCCCTCTGGTATAGCAGTTGAGCATGTTTTCCAGTTGTTTAAAATCAGCTTCTGACTGTACATGCCCTCAAAATATGGGAGGCATAACTGGAAAAACTCCTTTGGCTGTGCATATCTCAGCACAAAAGGTGATGGCATTTTATTCTGGAATTGCTGCAAGTGATTTTACCTTATTTTGTTATATGGGAAATGTGATACTCAGTTTTAATTTACACTGCCAACACAGAGCAATAATGTCACCACAGCAAAAATGTAAGAACAGGCTTTGCAAAGAAAAAGAATCCAAACACCCAAATGAACAGTACCCACACAACACAGTATCTCTCAAAACCACTGGCATTGTACTTATTTTCTCCTCAGCATTTTTCAGAGATGTTTGTTAGACTTTTTTTTTTACTGTGATGCTCATTCCTGGCATCACTGAGTTTCGCAGAGGTCTGTATTTTCAGAAAAATAGTTTTAAAATAACTCATAAGCATAATTTGGGGCCAAAACAGATTTATTCATATGCCTGGAAACTCCTTCTGTGTCTGACTCTATTCACCGAAAAAACTCCAGAAAATTAGGCTTTTCCTACATGTGTCCAAGAATCCATATCTGTTTTAATGGAAGAAATATAGAGGGAGGTAGAATTAGTAAGAGGAGAAGTGGGACAGAACAGATTCAGATGAGTAACACTACTAAAATACCTAAAGAAAACGAAGGGGAACAGCATGAACAGAAGAGCAAGCAGAACAAATGATGCACTGAAACAAGCTGAGCAAAGGAGTTAAAAATATTATAAGGGAACAGAGGTGACAGAAACAGAAAAGAAAAATGAAAGAATTAAGTGAAAACAATCCCAGAGGAGAAGCAGAAATCCAAGTGCCTGTTCCTTCATTTGTGACACAAGCACTATTTTTCCATTTACTTTGATGGGAATGAGATAAGACTTTTAATGAAAAGTAGAGAAATAAAAAGTTGTCTTGAAGATGAAGGAAAGGCAAGAAGAAAATTCTCCTAGAGAAAAATGATAAGAATTAATTTAACATTTTGTAGAAGGAAGGTGTTCTAAACCCGATATGTATTATTATTGGGAACTGTAAAGCAAAAATTGAGAAATAGAATTTATCACAGTTTTAACAACTCACAGTGGTTTCTCTTTCTGTCATAAAAAAAGGTCTCTTAAGAAGTGCTGAAGTCAAAGAATCACAGCTTACAATTCTACCTCTTGTAATTTTTTTGCCTTTTGTCTCTTTTTTCCTCCCCCTCTTCCTGACAAGATCAACTGAAAATGGATATCACTCTATGGAACACACTTAGTACGTTGATCAACAGGGTATGTGGCATTTTTATGCTCCTAAAGTATGCTCAGAGGGCACAGGAGAAACACTTGCCAGTTACAGCTACTTCTCTGTAGCAAATCTGGAAAAAAGATCAGTCCCTGACGTGCCTCTGGGGCTGAAAAGATTATTTTTATGATTACCCTCCTATGCAACAGTGCAGCATGTGAACATGATGAGGAGAAGGTGTTTTGTTCTTGTCATTGTAGGGGCAGTCCAAGTCTCAGAGATCCAAACAGAAGGGAGAGTGTAAGGATGGGAGAGGGAAGAATTAAAGGGATACATCCAAATCAGTGGTGGAGTTCAAAAAGCACCCCAGCACAACCCTCCCACGAACTTATGGAAGTATTTGTATATGTATATTTATTTATATTTTTATATTATATATTTATATGTCTATGTTCTTATATGTATATGAAACTTCTGTGCTCCCCTTCCCATTGACTTTGCCTCTCCATAATCACAGTTTCTGCTTTTGTTTCCTTTATTTCCTTCATAAAGGGTGACAGACCCTAAAAGTAACAGGGGGTATAGCTAACTGACCACACTGGGGAAAACGTAATAATCTGAGAAGCCCTGAAGGATTGCCTTGGGAGGGGAGGAGAGCAGTGGACACCAGCTGAAAAGGCAGAAGCGTGAAATGCAGCAGGGTCTGAGTTGCAGAAGGAGACAAAGAAGACAAAGAGGAGTTTGGATCAAATCCTGTTGCTGAGAGGAATGGCTGTGAGCTGGGTTTAGTGACAACACTATTAAATGAAGTGTTTCGGCTGCAGCAAAGAAGCAAAATGTTGTGGGAACACATGTTTTGCTGGTAGGGACAGAGAGGAATGACTGGATTTCTCAGATATATAAGAGATAGCAGCAGGATTTAATAGCAATACTGAGGGGAAAACAAATGAAGAGGGAAGTTAAAAAAAAAAAGCACCAAGTTTGTGACACTGATGACTACAGGAGATGAGAGAGTTGCCAGCGGTCACAAACAAAGCGGAGGATTTATGTGAAAAATGTGTAAGTTAACCTCCAGCAGAATGTGAAGTATCAGCAAAATCTGGAAAAGGAGATGTCTATTTGATGATTTATTTTGCCGAGGATCATCTAGATGTTGTGGTAATTAATTTCTGAAGTCCTTATCTTCAAAACAGTTTAGACACCAACATTCCTGGGTTTTGCATTATTCCCTGGTTAACCAACAAAACTGTAACTTGACTAATTTTGGTTTTATCTGTGTGATTTCCTGGGCACCAAGTGAATTGATGAAAGGAAAACAACATCACAGAAGGTTGAACTTGAGAAAGTTCAGTCTTGCAGTGAAAGCAATCATTTTAAAATAACTCCCACTGTTCTCAGTACATTTTAATTTAACTTCTGGCTAAAAGTTCACCTCTCCTTAGTGACTCGGTTTTCCTGTGTTTCAAGTGCTCCTTGTTGTCTTCCAGCTGCCATCATTCCTGTATGAACTGCTATCTCGTGATAGGAGGGGAAAGCAGTTGTATGGGAATGTCTCAATATGGCATTCACCTTTCTTTATGATACATTTGTGAGAGGGATTTTGTGTTAAGCTTGGGTAACTAGCGTCTCACGTAATGAAAAGATCGGATGTGATCGGTGCTGAGGGCTCTGGTCCCTTTCATAGTATGTGGTTATGGAGAGGTATGAAAGCAGTCTAAAATATTACAGTCCTTTCCAGGTAAGATCCCCCTAGAGCAGAAAGTGTGGAAATGGCATCTCTGTGGAATCAGAAGTTTTAATGACTCCTTCTGCCTCAGTTTGCCATTTGAAAAAATAATGCTAATTTGCCTGCACTTTAGAGACACTGTGGGAGGTAACCGATGTAAAGCTTGCAAACCATTTTCCTTTATAATTTTTAAACAGTATTATTTAGCTACAATGAGACCACTTGTAAACAATTGCAGCCATGGACTTGAATTCATAATTGTAAGACATATTTTGTTTAATAAATTCACACTGAGATCATTTGTATCACCTTCACTGTTTTCGGGTACCTAAGTGAAGATTTTAAACTAAATATATACCCCCATCTTAGTGAAAGACCCCTCTTCTCTCATTGTTAGCCTAAAATGTACACAATAATAATAGTAATAGTAATAGTAATAGCAGTAGCGATGGCAGTAGCAATAGCAATAGTAGTAATAAGAGTAATAGTGGCAATAATAATCATCATTATAGTAATGAAGGACTCTGGTTTTGGTGACTAAAAATCTTCCCATTGCTTTCAGTGGACACTAGATATAAGGTTGAGTAATCTAAATTTAACCTCTTTGAATCTTTGTCTAAAACTGTGCAGTGCTGTTGATGTCACTGTTGTGGCAGGAATTCTCAAAATATAGCTTTCAAAGTCCAGTGACCTCCAAAAATACTAAAAGCCATAGAGTCAATTGAGATACTGGTTTTGTGGCACACTGCAGTTTTTCCCAAGCTGTTTCCCAATAACTCAGTGTACCATAGGTGATAATTACTAATTTCTCTTTTCATCCTGCAGGAGCCAATGACCTTATCATCTCTTCCTTTTCTGACATCCCCTTTTTCCTGACTGGTGCCATTCACATTTTTCTCTCAGATTGTCTAATTGAGTAGCATAATTAAATTAAACTCAGGGCAGTTATTTCCACTCTAGAACTGCTTTGAAATTACTACTTCTATTACAGACCTAAAAAATATCTATTATTTTCCTCTGTTTTGTTTTTTTTTTTCTACAAATTTATCCATGTGGTATTTCAGAAACAGTTATTATCTTATTCTTGACTATTCTTATCTTAATTCTTGACTCGCTGAAGTCATTATCACAGTAAATGTATATATATATATAAAAGTATTTATCCATGTTTTTGACTGTATTCTGAGATTTTTTTGAAATGTTTTCTGTAGTCTCAGTTGCAGTCTGAGCAGTGTTATTCCACAAAAGGGTGGGAAGGCCCTGTAAATAGTCAAGACTTTATATAATGCTGGAAAAAAAAAAGAAAATGGAAATGCCTGGAGATGGTCAATCAGAGCACCAAGTTTTGCTGAAACCTTCAAAACTATATCTGAATGGAGGATTTTTTTCCCTATAGACAAGTACAGTTGTAGGAAAAAAGAAAAATTAAAACATAGATATAACTTAAAAATCTAATCACACTCAATTGAAGCCAATGAGCACTTCTGATAGAAGTCTACAAGTATAACACAGGTATCGTCTTATTACCCTCTGTTACATTACTCATTACAGCCGTGTTTCAGACTGTTTGCTTGTTTGTTTTCTATACATCACATAGCTTTTTTTTTTTTTTTTTTTTTTAACTACTACCATATATCAAATTCTGAGTTAGTAAATAATCTGGTTTCCGAGCTATGACATTTACATTATTGGTTGTCCTGGTTTCCAGGAAATATTCTTTCTCTACTATTCCTCAGGGAAGTTAGCAGTAGAAAGAGAAGCTGCAGTTACACTTTCTTTCACCCTGCAGCTGATGGAAGGAGCCTGGCCTGAAAGGAACCACTGGGAGCAGCACTGGGCCCCAGCGGAGGAATTGCCCAGACCCTGTTTATGCCCTGGGCTTGGTGGAGGTTCACAGCAGCTCGGCAGTGCTGCCATCCAGGCAGTTTCTGCTGTCAGCAGATCTCTCAAGACAGAAATACAGCCCCTTGATTACTCTCATTATATCTATTATCCCAGATCCAACCGGCTCAACACAGGAATAGAAAAAAAAATGATGCTAATTAATCCCTAGTTATGACTGTTGTGGGGTAACAAATTCTTTCATATAAGAAGCCATAACAGGAAAGCTGGTGAAAGTTTATGAGAATATAAATAAAGTGCTGACTTCCTTAGCAAAAAAAAAGAAAAAAAAAGAAAAAAAAAGTGTTTCATTCAGCTTTTTAAAGAGAAAGATTAGCAAGAGTAGAGAATGTTTCCTGTGAGTCTGTGTGCCAATCCCATTTCCACATTTGTTTACTTTTCTAGCACAAATGAATATCCATTAACCCTGCTTTTGAAAGTTGTTTTATTTTGGAATCAGACTCTAGATTACAAACCTCATAATAATTTTTCCAGTGTATCATGACGTATGGGTTGATATGCTACCAGGTAATTCAGACACTGGTAAGCCCACTTATATCAGCTAGCTAAAGAATCCCTTCTCCCTTTTAATTTTATTAAATTAACATAAGAAAGAAACTGTAATGCAGAGTCATGGGCATGTGCAAAACATGCTACGGTGTATGAATTTACAGACAAGCAATTAATCTATAGCAACTGCCTTGGGCAGAGTCCTCTCCCATAATGTATTTTGGGGTAGCAAATGTTATTTTCACTTAAAGGCAAGCAACTTAACATGAATTTGCATGTACCAGTGAATAATTGTGCAAATGACCTGACTCTCTAAACTCACTCTCTCTCTAGCTTGCTTTGTGATAGATTGTTCATAATTTCATATACTAAAGCCTGACTACATCGAACATCCACATCTTCATCTCTCAGCAATGCAAGAAGTTGCTTATATTGGGAAAGTTTGTACGAGGAAGTGTGCAAGTTATGTTAGTAGGAAGCATGGGTACACTGGTATAACTGCATTTTCGCTGGAAGTATTTCGCTGTATTACTAACCCTTTTCCTGTTGCAATCAATGCAGACTAATGCAAAATTTGTGCATAGGTTGGATCTCATACACATGCTAAATGTACAATAGAAAACTGCCCCACCTCTGCTTAAAATGATGAAATAATAAGGACACAGATCACCTCTCTGAGCAAAACCACCAGCATTTGGCTTTTGAGTGACCCAGTGATGACTAGGATCAGAGTTAATTTGCACCTTGTCACTTTCATAGAATTGACTGCTTGTATTTTTCATGTGCCAAATTTTTTTGTAATGTGAAATACAGACTAATTTCCAAAAAATTGATCCACATTATATGATAGTAAATGAACAAACAACTAATGAGCAGGTCATTTTTCCTCACTGAAAGGCAAGCAAAGACAGAAAAAATATTTTATTTATTATTTGAAGAGTCACTAATGAACCAGTTTCTCTCAGATTATTTGAAGTGCAAACAAACAGTTTTTCTTTACATGCTCCAAGTACCAGCAATTTAATGGCAAACGGAGTCCTAATTTCAGCCCTGGTGTTTTGTCAGTCTAGCACAATGTTCTCAAATGCCGGATAATAACATTTTTGGGCATCATGAAAAAATGTAGAGAGCTGCAAAATGTTAGAAATATTTGCCTAACGCCCACTTATACTAAGAAGAAGAGATGCTTGCTGTCATTACTAGCTACAAATATTTATATAAAGATATATCAAGGGTACTGCAAAATGCCTTGGAGTGCTGCCCCTAGTACAGATCCCGCAGGGCAGGGGAATGAACATTTACACCTACGCTGAATATCTGCAGAGAGTTGTCACTTTCCTGCCCTGGGGAAGCTGATTTCCAGCCGTCCCAGAGGTTAGCTGAGAAGGGACTGCACTTCTGAGAAGTCAGAGATGCTCTAGTACATCCAGTGCAGCCTGATACTCAAAAAAGCCAGGTGCACATAAGAGCAAAAAGTCAATGGCAGTGGCAGGTACTTAGCACCTTGGGCGGTCAGGCCAGATTCAGCTTCTCTTAATCTTCCCACAGGTGGATCAAGTGGGTCATAGTTCAAAGCTCTTAGAGGAATGGGTGTACTTTGTCACTTTTTTAGTTCTGCGCTCTCTCTCACCTCGCATTTCTGACATCTTTTCTAACTAAAACAGCAAGTGAAACAGCCTGCCCTGTAGCTGGTCTCTCTAGTTTAATTAAAAGCTTTATTTCAGCTTTGTACAGATTGTGTGTACTTACTGGCAGAAGTTTCAGCAAAGAAGAATGCTGCCTTCAGTCCCACCACTCATCTCCAGGTCAATAGCAGAGGTATGGTCCAGTGGAGGAACAAGGACAACTGAGATATTACTTTCCAGCTCCAGTCACTCGTATACTTCTGTTTTGCTTTCATCTTTGTTTCGCTTCTTCCTTCGCCCTTTGTATAGAGGGTAACATTTTTTGCCGTGCACCTTTTTTAACACATGTAGTGCTTTCTGCATAAATAAACATTCATTTCCCTTGTCACTGCCCAACAAAAGGCACTCCTTAGCATGAAAACAATGCAATGGTTAAGTAGAATTACTTCTCCAAGGTCTCCCAAATGGTTTGGAATGGCTACAGTCTTTGATGATTCTACAGCTGTTCCATACTCACCATAATTCTGTCATGCAAAGGTGCTTCTTGCTCTTCTGCATCTCTGAAGCTTTAAAAATAAATTTACCAGGACCAAATATATTTACAAAAAAACCCAAAACACCTCAGTTGTCTTAACATAGTAAATTCTGTTGCATCCTAATGGAATCTAACTGGCATGAGACAATGCCCATAGTCTGCAAGTGTTAAGAATATCTGAAATATTTTCAACAATCATATCACAAATGCCAATGACAGTTCTACATTTCAGCCCCTCACCTTCAGTACATGCTCCGCTGCTGCTCCATTTTTTTCTGGGCCATACCAAAGTCTTCATTTTGCCTTTCCTAAAGCAGGATGCCAAGTATCACGTGCTAGCTTTCTGCTTGGATTTGATATTTTCTCTCTTGTAAGCATTCAGTGTTCACTGCTGGCTTTGAATGGTAAGCTTGGTATAAAATGATACATTTTTGTGGTCCAAAATCTGTTTACTTTCTTAGTTTTAAATATGCAAATTTGGCCTCAGTCCCATAGATTAGTTTGAATAACATTTATCTTCAGGTTGGGCTTCCAATATGCAAAAAGCTTTAGCTTTTTGCAAAACATAATAGATTTTATAACAGGTTGAAGTAGATTAAAAATGAATATTTTTTTATGGACTAAAAATAAAATCAATAATATGTTAATTATTCAAGTCTTTCTGTTTTGTAACTCATTCAAAAGGCATCTAGACATGGTCCCAGGCAATCAGCTCTAGGGGGCCCTGCTTGAGCAGGGGAGTTGGACAAGATGACCTCCAGGGGTCCCTTCCAACCTCAACCATTCTGTGATTCTTAAGGATTAAAAGGCAGTACAAGAAATGAAAGGAACATCTCAATATTCTGAAGATTTTTTAAAAGAAATTGTCAAGACCACAAAAATATTTGGTTCTTATAACAGAATGACACTTTTTGTTGGTGGCATCCAGATATTGATCGGTTTTGGGAAGCAGAATGATGTTAAAACCAGGAGGATTAGGGCATTTCTTTGATTTTAACATCAAGACTGTTCCTGCTTTTATGTAAAAAAAAAAAAAATCTTTTGAAAATTTTCTCCCAGACAACCAGAAAGAGACAGACAGAGTAGAGATCCTACTGCTTAAGATTTTCAACTAACGAACGTGTGTAAGTTCTATGCCACATTAGGATTTCCCACCTTTCTTATAAATTGGTATACTGAGGGCGTCTTTTGGGTTAGCCATTTCTTTTGCACAAGGCTGCAGTGTTCACTGAAGTGAACACTTTCTTGTGATGCAAGGTTAACTGCAGGTAATGGTTCATCCTGTTCTGTTTCTTCGCATGCTTTCTTTCCAGTAAAACTGTATGGCTGATGTACAAAGAGTTCTAGCTAAGAAAGTCTTTGATTTTTATCTCCCGAAGAAGTGAATGGGATTTCTCACTAGCAAAATTGTGTCTTGCCCCTAAAGGCACTGGGGACATGGGATACTTTGTCATATAAATTCAAGAATTTAAGGCTGCTCCTGGATTTAGCTAGATTAAACAGGCATGGATGGAAGACACCAAGGTTCAAGATCCTGGTCTGAATGACAGAACTAATTGGGAATGTCAAACTGTAGGTTTCCTCTCTTACCACTAAACTACTGACTACTATGGAGATGTCTACTGGTGGGTGGTTGGATGGGGTGGAATTCCAGGAGTTCAAACACCAAAGTGTGACTATTTTTCATGCACACTGAAAACAGCTAGGTTGTTTTTGACACATCAGCATTTTCTGATTAAAGATTTATTCAATGTTTTCTAATTGCTTCTAAAGCTAAACAGTTGGGACTTACAGGATAATCATATTAGGAGACTTTTACAGTGATCCTCAGTGTTAACCACTCTTCTAAAAATTAAATGTATGCAATTATAGTTCAAAACTAAGACAAACAGGGCATTTCCTACCACTACATGATATTTATTTAAGACACCTAACAAGTTACTTTCAGAAGATATTTGAAAGGATGTTCTTTCTAATAATAAATTCTGCAGTAATCAAGAAGAAAAGGATTCTCTGACAAAGAACAGATTTTAGGGCAGCTGCAAAATCACTAAGGACATGGGTAGACACACATTGCAAAATTAAACAATTAACAGTAATTTTTTAGAATAATTTTGGAGTATTCTTCTCTGATTTCTGATTTCACTAATGATTTTGCCTGGGAGGGGAAAAAAAAAGCAAATAAGGACTGAAGAATGTCAATCACCTGCTGCCAAAACAGGAGAGATGCAAAAGTGCCATATTGAATTACATCTTATTCAACGCAACTTCTATGGCTGAAAGCCCTAACTGCAACAGATCAGCAGTCCTATGCATTTAACCATACCAGCAATAGCTGAAGAAAATCCTTGGCAAATACCTCAAACAAGGACGTCTCTTGTGATTTTTATGCACTGGTTTATCCAAGTCTTACCTACACTGAATAAAAAATTATGTTGACTATGTCAGGAGAAATCTTGCTGATCACCGAAACAGATAATGTCCTGATAACATTTTTGTGCTGTCCCAGAATGACATATATATTTCATGAGATGGATGGGGGTGAGGAAACTACTGAAGTCCTCTCTCATTGGTCCCTGCTCTGCATTGTTGGCGTAATCAGATGGGCATGGTGACAAGTTCACTCTTTCCTTCTCTAATCCACACTTGGTCCCAACATCCCTGTGTTTCCAAGGGAAGAGTTTAGTAAACGGGGTATCCACTCCTGGAAGAAGAACAGCTTGGAGATAGCCCTCAGCCAAACCCATGGAAGCCAGCAGGGGAAAGGGGAAGGAGGATGTCAAGACAAAGGGCCTTGATGCATTGTTCCCAGGGAAGTCCATGTGGGGACACTCTGATTCTGTGAAGACACAGATGCTGATGTTAATCGGTGACAAATGAAGGCTGGTAATAACGATTATAGTTGCATTCAGTACTATTTTGCTCAGGTGCAGTAGCTTTTAACTTCCCAAAACAATCGCAAATGACTTTAATTAAGTGATTAAAAAAGCTCCAAAAAGGTCTGTGCATAATGTGAAGCTGTGTGCAGCGTGTGCTGTGTTTGGAATGCTGCCTGAAATCACAGACAGGTTCAGTCCAAGACAAATCATACTGAAAAATCATTCTGATAGCATCTGATACTTCTCACAGTGTTTGGGGAGACAGAAATGACTTTGGACATTGAAATAAATATTTTTTTCTCCCTTTGCAATATAATTTATTATTCTCAGCACATAATCAATCTAAAGCCTTGTTTGAATACAGGGAGATGTGCCATTGCTCTGCATAAGGAAAGATTTCTTGCTCTGAAACTTTCCCCCTTGCTGCTCCTCTGCCTGAAGGAAAATGTGGTAGAGCAGCCTTCACACTGCTTTCTTTATCTCTCTCCAGCCTACTTTTTCGCATAAACCTGGAGAAAAATGTTCTGTCTCTTTTGTCTCCTCTCCTTTTCTCCATTTTTTTCTCTCTGGACTGTAGTTGGTGCCCTAATTACACAAAGAGCCCTAAGATGGGGAAGGAAACACATCTTTCTGTGGGGCTGCCTCATGCAAAGTCCCAGGTCTACTCTCATCACGGATGTGGAGTCCACGCACGACATGTGCTCCAAAAGCAAATAAGCTTTGGGAGTGGAAATGCGGCAATTGTGTCAAAATGCTACTGCACCGGAGCTAGTGAGCCCCTCTCACTGGGGCAGGGCTTTTTATCTCATGGTTATGGTGGTTCTCTGACTAATACCTCTGCTTGATATATTAGTCTGCCCTTACAGGGAATTTCCAATATAATCTCTGTTGGTATGCAGATGTCCTTAGTGATCATAACTGTGATTACTGCAAATTTATATATATAGTATAAATATAGTATAAACACACACACAACTTTATGACCAGTGAGACAGACTAACCATATACTACATGAACAGAGGCATTTTCCTGATCATGTGGAACAAGGAGTGAAGATAGATTTGCCAATTTTAGGAGAGCACCTTGCTGAACTTAGTATATTAGATAGGCAATTTTTTCCACCATCTCTTCGATAATCCAGCTAAGTCTCTTGTTGATTTGTACTTGAAAGTGTCAGGGTTCATTTAAATAATGGTATAGAAGCAGGGAAAAACTTTTCAGAGACAGTATTTAAAAACATTTACAGGACTGATTCAAGGAGGGATGTTGGTGAGCAGGATCTTCTACAAAGAACAGTAAATTCAGTTTAAACATCAACACCCATAATTGTGAAAAGAGGCCACTTTACAGAGGGAAAGCTCTTCTACAGTCCACAAAATCAGTTTTTAAAATTCAGTCTCAGAAGTCAAGTGTTCTATTCTGGGATAGTTGCTTAGTAATATTTGAGGTTTCCCTGACCTTTACTTGCCTAATGGAAACTGGAACTGGAATAAGCACCAACTCTATATATGTGTGCTTCACCATATATTATGAAATAAAAACTTCCTTTTATCCTTTTATTTGTGCTTGTGAGTTGAACATTTATGAAAAAATATACTACTTGGTCTATGGTGTGATTTGTGTTTTGTTTCATGAAAAAGACTGTAGCTCAATTCATCCTCCATAAAGCTGCCAGATTTGTTAATAGAATCAACAAATATAAGACCCTGGTACATGCCAGCAGATACTTTTTTTTACAGTGGCACAGGAATTTGAATGATAAATCCAAAATAAATCCTCCTCTCTGGCAGATTGAGAAGATATTACAAACAAGCTCCTTAAATGTGAAGACCTTCTTCTCCCAGGAGAACCAGTGGAATCCCCAGTGCTTAACCTGTGCCAAATGTGACCAGCAAAACACTGGAAATGGTTGTAGCGTAGAGAACAAGTACGCACAAGCCGGGGAATAGACTGGTGGACTGAATAGCCTTTGCCAACTTTTATTTGGCGAGATACCATCAAAAATTTACTGGAGAAATCATCATGGAATTAGTACCAAGACAATTTTAAAGAAGTTTTAGTGAAGAAAAATGTAACAATAGAGTCCTTAAATATTTTTATCTTCTTGGCCTATAGTTTAGTCAGTTCAATGTAACAAATGAAAGTCTTCCACTGGACAAGAAGTATCTTTGAGAAGCATGTTCTGGGGAAAAGAATAAGAATTTCAGATTCTATCTTTGATTTGAGATATGTATGCTGGGTTGCATCTAATAACTATTGTAATCTAAAGGAATAGTTTTATTCCATAATGTTTAGTGTTTCCAGGAGCTATATGTTATAGCTTTAGCAGGGCAGTTGGACTAGATGGTCTCTAGAGGTCCCTTCCAACTCTGACAATTCTGTGATTCCGTGATTCTGTGAAAGTTTCAATATTTTATACTTCAGGTTGCCTATCATACCACTTTATTTCTATGAAGATTAGGGGCTTTTTTGCACTTTGCTCATTACTTGGTGAAGTTTACATACAAGTGCATGATGTAATTAAAGCTCTACACAAGAAAAATAATTACTCAGATGCAGGAATGTTCATGGTGACTGCTGGTACTACAATGTTATGAAAGTGCCACTGATATAACAGCCGCTAACCTGACAGGCAGAATCACAGCTGGAGGAATCACGTTTCCAAGAGGAAGGACAAGAGGTGTCACAAATAGGGTAGGGGGTAGGAATATAAGTCTGGTAGAGGAGGCAAGGGAAAGAGTGTTCTGCTGTGTTTCTGCCTTGAAAATAACCTCCTGGTTAACATGCTCAGGTAGGAGCAGGAATGCTCATTTTGCCCCAGAGCAACCTCTGTTCCTACATCTTGCCCTCCTCCTACCACCTGGAAAGCCCATAATCCTTTCCAAAACGCCTTAGACCAGCAGCCCTTCCCCCTAGAGGCTGCCTGCATGACCTGAGCTTGGTCACACCCTCACAGTGCCAGATCACCCCCCCTGCACACACCATCCTGCCCTCTTCCCCAAATTTCTCACACTTTCTGTGACAATGTCACCATCTGGGGAGCCCCCTCCATACCTGTTTGTTAGCCTGTGTTAGACCTCAGTGCAACACGTAATGTCATGGGTGGGTAGTCTTGCCTATTTTATAACAACACACAGACACACAGACACAGATACTTATGGGGTAAACTGGAGGCTGGGAGAAGGAAGCAGTCCGTGTAACACAGGATGTGTGCTAGTTCTGCTCTCACTAATGCTACACGGCTGCAGATCAGACTCTGGTTTAGTATGCTGAGTGTCATGGCTTTTAATATTCTGTTATGCTTTTGAAAACTTTCAGCCATGAAGAATATTAATCTGTATTTTCAGACTTTGGTCTGGAAGTCCAATGCAGTTAGACAGCGAGGAGGGGGACTGTGAAGCAGCAGATACAGTCAATCATTGTATAATGTGTGACACAGCCCACTGGAGAGGGAAGAGTAAGTTACAGCTCTGCGAGAACCTCCACACCTTGCAGTAAGTTTGTGCCTGCTTCCTGATGAATTGGCACAGCTACTTTGTACCAGGCTTAAAAAAACCTATGTGACCTACTCACAGGACATTTTTTTTTCATAATCCAAAAGAATTATCATATAAATTCTACTGTAAGGATAGGGGTTATATCCTCACATAATGTGACCCTTTTCCTTTGGGATTCCCCTGAATCACTGAAAGGATGTTAATATTTTCTAGTAATAATTTTAAAAATAAAAGTAAAATTTTCTCAAAAGAAATTTGCTTTTCTAAAGAACATGGTGGAACATTTGGATCAAAATAGCCAAAACCCCCTACTTTTTCCTCTGCCTTAAATCTTCGTACTCCGATTCTTCCAATTATTCACTTTTTGAAATGAAAATAAATAAAATAAAGGTCTGGGGAAATAAATAAATAAAGACAATAAAATCAGGAAATAACAAGTTGGAAAAGTTTGAATGAAAAAGTGTTGAAGCATTATTTTTTAGTTTGTTTCATTTCTCTTAGGAAACTGACACAAAATCTTTCTTCTTTAAAGGGAAAATCACTATAAATAGTAAAATTTTCAGTGTATTTGAAAAGTTATATTTTCCAGCAGAGAAATCATTGATGGAAAAACTATAAACACTGAAGTCTATACCGCTTAGCTTGAACCACAACATGAATTCTACAGATTAGCTGTAAATTGTCTAAAATAAACATTTCCTTTCATCAGTTTAGAATCTGAAAGTTTGCAATTGTTTAAGTTCGATTAAGGAGTTACAAAATTATTCATTTTATTTGCTAACTACATACATTTTTATCTTGTTCACTTAATTTCCACAGTAAACAGCCCTAATCTTCTTAATTAATCCCTTTGTGACTTTTTTATGCTTATATAATTTGTATTGTTTATCACTGAACAGTCTCAATTTCTACTATGTTATATTTACTTTGGATAACCAGAACCAAATGCAGTATCCAGTGTGTGGTTGTACAATTTTATCTGAAGACTTTATAGTTTCAGGATCATTTCTATATCACTATTTATGCTTCTTGCAGATTTCCAGGTACATGCATGTGATTTTACTGCCACAGCCATAACTGGACTGAGGTTTATTTTGAACGTGAAAGGGTCCTTTACATTTAGCTCAGAGATTAGTTAACTTAGATTCCATTAACTTCCAAATCTACGGGGGTGTATCCAATTATTGTCTTGCAATATTTATCAATATTTCTAATAATATAAATATCGCCTTCAATATTTATCAATATTGAACTACAGCTGCTTCCATGCTCTGTACGAGATCTAGCTAAGCAGCTTAGGGGTGTCCCTAGCCTTGAGGGGGGTGCTTCCCCTGGGACTGGTGCTGCCTTGCTCTCTGATCCCATCTCTAGCTCACTAGCTACACACGTGCCTGTGATCACACCCCACACTTACCCTTTCATCCTGCTGAAAATTGACCATTTTTTTTCTACGTTGTTTTCTGTCTTTAGCTTTTCTTAATTCCTGACAGTACTTCATCTTTCATATCATGACAACTTAAGTTCCTTAATAGCTTCTTGTAATGTACTTTTTCAGAAGCTTATGAATAATATCTGATGAATCAAACTGCTCTCTGAACGTGCAGGGGCCAGGAAACAAAAAGGGAATCAGTAGATGAAAGTAATTTTGAATTATGTCAGTAAATCCAAAACCAACTAGGCTGCTTACTTAAGGAAATACTCTGCTCGCTACAGAAAAGACATCGGCTCTGAAACATGAAATGGAGCCTGAGGGTTTTATTTTGAGATGGACACTACTGCAGCAAATTTTGATCTCTTTAAAAGCCAATTGAAAAATAGATGTCTAAGTTGTGTCTTTCTTTTTAAGCTTACAGAACCAGGTGCATGTGTCTGATGGGTGGTGCTGGCAAGGGCACAGAAACAGCATGGGAAATTGAAGAAGGGAGATTAAGCACAGTCCTCATGCTGTATAAGGCTTAGCAAAGAGATGTTAGTGACCAAAAGCCTTTGATGGGAGATTTGTAGAAATACAGTGGGAAATATGATTACTAAGGGCAGGCTGTACCTGACTGCCATGTGATGAACTGTTGGTATATACATTATTGTACTGCCTGGGGGGTCCATTTAGACGCCAAGTCTGTACTTCACCGCGCGCCTGCACATAGAAGACAGGTGTCTTGAGAAATGGGTCAGCCATTTGAGATTTGGAGCCAAATCCATAGTTTCCTTCTCCCCTGGGAAAGAAATGTACCCCGCCAGGTTCAGCTGGAAGCTGAGGGCCACCAGAAACCAGTGACAAATCAGGCTGATTAGGAAACAGTTTTCTCCTTCCTTCATCCTCCTCTTTCATGTCACAGAAATTGTGACCTTTGGCTAAAAAATCAAATACGTAACAAATCCATGAGGAAGTAAGTGTATTTTACCATACGATGGTGTTGTCGTGCAATCTGAAAGTCCTGGTTCATGGAGTTGAAAGCCTAGGTGTCCCTCAAGGGAGCAGTCAAATATTAAACTATCTGTACCCAAGTCCACTGTAGTTTCCTTACTGTGATGGCCTCTGAGACACTGTCAGCCCTGGGGTCCTACAGCCAGTGTGTGGGAAGGAGAGGGAAACCCAATCCAGAAGAATTTGCTCTGGGAATACACTTGTCTTTCTTCTATTTATATCTCAGGGCAATTTAAAATTTCTTTTAAGCCTTGAAAATTCTATTCATCTCCCTTCCACTGTTCCTTTTCTTTTTAATGTTAATTCTGCAATGCGATCTTTTAATTCCCCAGCTCTCCTCCTAGATTTTTTCTCCGGTTTCCCTAGTATTTATCAATGCAAACCACTAAATAAGAAAAATACAGAGATGGCTGCCAAAATAATGTCTGCAGTAGAGAAACTATAGTATCTGCAGATTACATACACATATCCAAAGTTGCTCTAGAATTTGCATGTTTTGATGGTAATAACAGCTGCTTCAGCTGCTAAGACTTACTGAGCAGCTTTTATAACCCCTGCAGAGTCTTTTGCTGCTGCTGCAGACTCACCCTTGTCCAATACTAAATCTGTAATGAGTATTCAATTGGCTGCTGTGACTACACTTCTAGGAGGTGCAATGATACCTTTGACTACAGTGTAGACATAACCAAGAGAGAGGATAAATCACCACAAGTAGTAAAATGGTCTGTAAGTTAAGAATACAGAAGGAAACTGTTCTCACGTGCAAATTTCCATTTCAAGGATGAGAGCTCTTCTAAAACATAATATTCTTGAAGGATAAAAAGACAGTGGTTCCCATGGTGATGAGAAGAAAGATATTGGAATAAAAATGTGGAGGTCTATTGAAATAACTAGCAAACAAATGATCAGTAGTGTTGATGAAATGGTGAGTAAACACAGAACTATGGAAAAGTACAGTTGAATCAAAAGAAAGGCATGAGATATGGGCTGCTCTGAGGGTCAGCAAACACTTTGTTTAGTGGTGGTTAGACATATAAGATTTTTGTGTGTGGAAAAGCTATGTTCAGTTTAAAATAAAAAATGTAAACCTCATTTTTATTGCTAGATATGGATGTGCATTTTTTCCTTCCAAGTATATTTATCCTGAGTTGTTTTGGTTTTAAATAAAAAAAAATGAGTTTACATGAAAGTGGTTTATATTACTCTATTAAAGTCATATTTTAACAACCTTTCAGAAATTGCCAAAAATTTATTGCCTTTTCAAAGGTAATCAAATATGTTAAGTCTGAATTTACACATTTCTGATCTCTCAAGATCACAGTAGTAGCACAAAGTTTAAGATTAATCATGAATTCTTGAATCTACTAAAGTTTTCAAGGTGGCACACCCTGACTGAAAGTCTGTAAGCAAATATGTTGTTACCAGAATATTTCTGTAACATTTCTCCCCCTACTCCACCCAAGGAGTTAGTGCATGTTAGAGATTGTATGTATTTGGACTTTTAAATCATTTGGCTGCAGCACGGTAAATCACCATCTAATTTTCAACTTTTTAGACATGTTCAATGACCAGATTGGAAGCATAGTGAAATAATGTGATTTTTCCAAAGAATTTAGGCAAATCAAATATCGATACAAAATTATTTGGTAGAAGAAAAAATGTCTTTTAAAGGAAATGTAAAAACCCTTCCAGTATAGGTGTGAACATGACTGAGAAAAAACCCCAGGGAGTTAGAAGAGAAGAGCAAGCTGAGATCATATATCCATATCCCTAGCTGGTCAAAAACTTCATGGATTAATCTGGTTTTTGATAGCAGGAAAGAATTGTTAAAAACATGCATCCCTTCTTTGAGTCTCCAACAACCTGGGGAGAGTACTGAGGGGATTTGGGTTAGCAAGGGTGCTGTATTATGCCTTTTAACTGAAGCTGGACCAAACCGCAGCCTCTTTAAAATATTAGCTGCTTCCTTGTTTGCCTTATCGTTCCTCTCCTGTGAAAAGTCCACCTAACTTTGTCTTGGACTCTGTCAGCTGCTAATGGATTTAACCAGCCGGGCTTGTTCACATCTTCCTGCTTGTCTGTTCTCCAGCTTTTAGGATCTCACGCAATTCCTGAGAGAGAGTATTTAGAACTAAATCTATCAAATGACCTCACACAGGAAATAATCCATTTTATTAAATTTCCTTTGCCATGGATTTAGCTTGCAGACTTGATATACAGAATCCTCATTTTGGTGTACTAAACAAGATCAAAGGTGACTCTGACTATTCCAAATTCCTTTGAAAAGCTAATCTGAATCATTATGCTTTAGACAACTTCTCTCCTAGGAGCCTTTTCTTTAATGAACCATTATTCTACATAGTACAGGATCTGCTCAACTAAAATAAACTGAAACATCTTAGAATTTTACAGCTGCTGCAATTAAAGAGACATTGTCAGGCCAAACTTTTCTAAAACTGTGGAGCAGAATATTTTTTTGTTAGATGTTTATATATATACGTGTATATGTATTAAATTTAGTGGATCAGTCAAGAACGTTTTCAGAAATATTTTAAATCCAGATATCACTGTCTGTTGCCAATATGCAAAAACTGAATAGGGAACTTCAGTCAGTGTTCATTATGACCAAAAGCCCTTTTGAGTTCATTGTTTTGTTCAAGCAGAATGCAAGAAACAATCTTATGAAATGATAGGTCCTGATCCAGTGGATCTGAATTAAACTGAATTGACAATTAAAGTGAATTGAAACCTTTAAGCTCTTTGTCTTTCAGCAGGTGATGCTGTGGTTAGTGGTAGCATTAAGAGCATCTGATTTCTTCTGAAAATATCTCTGACCAAGAATATCTGTTTAATACTCCAAACATGGTAGCTGTGGGTACTAAAACATTCAAAGTATTGTCATGAAAATATTCATAAGACCAGTGCTTGAAAAGACAAGAATCCATTTTCCATAAGAGAGGCTGATTCCATTATCTGATTTCCTTTAAGAAAATATGTGGATAAGTTTTCATGTTTATTTATAGCTGTTGCTTTCATTATATCTGGCTTTCTTATGTGCCATTTCATGCATTATGCAGCAGCGAAAATGAAACAAGACCCAGTGAAAATTTGACTGCAGAACAGCCCTGAATTTCACCAACTTAAATCTCCTGCAAGTGCCCTGTCTTTGGAAAAGGGTATACTTTCTATGGCTGGTGAAAGAGGTATGGACTGAGCCAGGGCGGTACCCAGGAGCAGGCTGGGCTCCTCATCAGCAGAGGAGGCCACCAGTGCCCTGTCCTCTGCGGGCTGTGCTGAAGAAGCACCACTTGAGGGTTTCACACACAGCGAAGCCATGTCTCTGCGGCAATAAATGGAGAGCCATGTCTGAGATGCATCCATTTTTCCATAGACAAGGGAACAAAGCACAGTGGCTTTCTCTCTTGTTACCCAGCTAACCTTCAGGTATTACTGCATCTAATCTGATATATAGAATTTCAGCGGTAGGTAGTTGATGCCTCCTTGGGCATGACATTAATACAGTGCCATTGACAGGATGCCTTCGCAGGTTAACAGTGCTGGATATAAGTGACCAACTACTACATCCCCTTTTAAAACTGAGGACACCCTTTTTTTTTAACATCTTTTAAAATATACATTTTGTCCATATTTTTTCTTCCAGGAATTAAAAAAAAACCCAAACATAAATCAGACCTCCTAATTCACATGACTATTTCTAATACTTTTTAATCCAGCAAGACTTGAACCATGAGAGAGACAATTTTATTCTTTTAACATTTGGTTTTACCAGTCTTCTGTAACTTTTCTGTTAGCTGAGAAAGCTCCATAAGACATTTTATTACAGGTATTAATATGACATCTAATTAATACAGCCACCATTATAATTACAAAACCCTTGTTCCAAGAAGATAATTACATTTCATTTTCTTTTGATTCAATTATATTAGTATATTACACTTACATTTTAATTTTCCACTTTAAAATGTTACATTACGATAGGATAGTTTTATTTCTTTGGAATCTTGAATGTTTTTAAAGAATATATTTGGTCTCAATAATTAGATAATCAACAGAAAACATATAGCTGTATATAGAAGAACGTACTGTTACTGATATTACTACATTCTTTTCTGTAATTTGTTACTTCCAGACTTTGACTAAAATGCATGAAACTAAATGAAGTGACCAATAAAGTGTTAAAAATGAGTCATTTTCAGCTGTGTGGCAACTGATATTAAGCTGGCCAAGAGACTGTCTGAGGATATGGCAACCTTCAGTGTAGATTCTGTGAACAGAGTCGGTCTAAATAATCGTTTGGGTAACTTAAATACAAGAACATTATCACTAACGTTTTAACCTAAGCAAAATATAAAGTTACTGAGAATGATGTCTCATCTTCAGCTGATGTCTTCCCGCCATAGTGACATGTTTGGGCGGGATGTTTGGGAATGATGCTAGTCTTGAAAAGACATAAGCACACACAAGAAATTTGGAAAGAATCCTTAACATAAATAACTTCCCATGAAAAATGTCAAACATACAACCTTGTCTTAAATCTCCCTCTCAAGACACTTCTCACTGTGGCAAAGCTTTAAAAGCCAAAGACCCCATGAGAATTTCTCTGGGCAGAATTAATGATGTCAAGATTTATTTAAAGTAGCAGAATAGTTAGAAGATTGATGAAATCAAGGTTGTAAGCATCATATGCAAGTTAGATATTTTTTATTTTTTAGTAACTTGAAAGATTTTCTTTTTCTTTCCTGCCCACACAATAATTTTTGTTAAAACCCTTCCATAGAGTGTTCTGGATAAACACCAAATTGACATTTTGGAGACATTATGGTCTCTGCGTGCGCACAGAACAAGAAACAGCACAGAAACAAAGGTGCAAATATCAATGTACTGCCCCAGAAATGAAGTGTCAGTCTGACTCTGAACATTTATAAATCAAAGAAGTGTGAGATTACTATCCACTTGGAGTTTTCCCCTCCAGGGTACCCAAAAGCATGCCAATTAGTGCCAGTTGTGCTGACAGCTATTCATTAAATCTATCAGGAAACTGCTCTGAGATTTAGAGGGTTCATTAATTCCTCTAAAAGCATCAGAGCTGGGGCTTTATGCGTAGTGGGAAATCCGAATGCTTCCTTTTAAGATAGCTCATGTATGCTTCAGCGTAGTCAATAGCAATTTTGATGAGGGTCATAAATGGCAGAATACGCTGCTTGCTTTGCTCCTGCCTGCTGCAGTAAAGCAACCGACACTTACCAGCAGTTCTGGCCCTGACGGTGTGTCTTCTCTTTGTCTGCACATCCCTGAGCATGAGATGTGATCTGTAGTTTTCAGGGATAAATTCAGATCATACAGGCAAGCAAGAAGAACGACAGGAAGGAAATTTCCACTCTCAAGGGTTTTCTTATGCTTCAGGGAAAAGCAGCTGGGATTTTCCTCCCTTCCCACTACCCAGATGGGTGCCCTTCACACCAGCTGGCTCACCCTACAGAGCCTCTTCTCTCGTGAGGCAGTATTTATCAGTGCAGACCTCGACTACTTTGTGTTCCAACTACTTTCTGTTCTGGGATTCAGCTGGCTAAGTTCTCCTTAGCAACAGAAATTACTATGGATGATTTTTCACTTTAGCTTATGACATGAAGGATGAAAGTTTAACGCTTGATACTTTTTCCTGACTGACACAGTATGGTTGCTATTATTATCTACGTAAAGCTCAAAGTTTCTTGTATGCCAAAGTTTTGAGCTTTGAGAACCAATGATTGCATTCTCCTCTAGAAATAAAGAAGCTCTGAACACTGTATCCAATTTTTACTTATTATCTTTCCATTTTTTGTCACCATTTAATCTGTGTTTTGAAACGTGTAAATTCGCAATAGCATCTGCTACTTTACGTGTTTCTAGCATTATATATGTCTTTTATGTATCTCAATCATATAGCCTTTGTCTCATAAGCACATTAAACAGGCTTCACAATTGAAGTACTCACAAAGAATTCAATTTTTATAATTATTTTATTTCTTTTCTCTTAATTTCTTCTTTTTCTGTGCTATAGTTTAAAGTAGGATGATACAACTGAGAATACTGCTGGTACCAGGAAGCAACAATAACAGAAAAAATCTAAGCATCTCCATCCAAGTTCATCTCTACTTTTCATCTTTCTTTCTTCAGGTTTGCATAAAATTTGAGTTAAGACTTGAGACACAGAGAATAAAGTTTACCTCAATGCAAAGGTTATTTGCAACCTGTGAAAACAATCTAATTTAAAGGTAATAAAGAGTTAAAGCGGTGGTATGTACGTATGGGTGATATTTTTTATTCTCAATTTTTTCCTTTTTAACAAAGGCATTTCAATTTTATTCATTCAAATCCCCAAAAATGTGTATTAAACAAAATTATTCCCTTATCATGGGTTTGAATTCTCATATTTCAAATCTTTTCAAAAGAGACTGGCATATTTATTATTAATAACCGTAATTTCACAGCCTCCCCATTTGCACATTGCTATGATCCTACATAGTTTTAACTGAAATGTCTGAGTGTATACATATATACACATATGGATTACGTGAAATCAAGAACTATTTAATAAAAGTGGGTTGCTTTTTTTTTGCCCTGAAAGCATGAAATAGAAATATCTTTGATGTCATAGTCAAAAGTCATTGTGTAACTCTCCAGGATACACTGTGAAGTTTCCATTGACACTAATGGAAGAAGAATTAGCTTGATGAACCAACACTTCTGAGAATTTTGTGAAGAATATATGTGTACAAATGTTTGCAGGAACTATAGAAGTGAGCCAGGGCTTTTATTTTTTCCATCTACAATTTGTTAATGCATTAGGCTGTAATAACTTTGTTTTTCTCAATGTTTATGACAGATTTTTCTGTCACTTTTCCTCAACAATGGAAAAATAAAGGACTTGAGAAATCATTTTACCATTCTGGTGAGTGTAGTTGATACCTCTTTTTGTCTATAATTTAATAAAGCTTTGAGTTGAGCTGCTTAGCTCCTAGCTCCTCCTTTCTTTTCTTTGTTATTTTGTAATTGTTTATGCCCTTATTTCTTTTAAGTGATGCAGAAGGTGACCTTGAAAACTAAGAGAACGAGGATTTTGAAAGAAATAAAAGAACTACATAAGCACTTACTTATAGTGGAACATTACTACTATCAAGCTGTATAACCACCTTGCTGTCACAGACCTAGACTGGCCATGGGGGATTGGATGCCAGGGAGTGCTCAGCAACCCCTGGGTGTGTTCCTTCTCCAGGGACCCCTGCTTTAACTATTTTTTACCTCTGAATTAGATTGTCTTCACAGGTTGCAAATAACCTTGCTCATCATGGAGCCCCAGGGCAATGTCTTTGGCTTTCTCTATGTCTAAAGTCAATTAGGGTCTGCTACAGGCATTTCATGTCTTCTGGTCTCCCTCCCAAATTGTGTTAAAGAAGTGTGAAGTTAGGGACAATTACATGTAAAATTTGTCCATTGTTTCTTTGTTTTCAAAGAATCATAGAATATTTTGAATTGGAAAGGACTTTTAAAGGTCATCTAGTCCAACCTCCCTGCAATGATCTGGGACATCTTTAACTAGATCAGGTTCCTCAGAGCCCTGTCCAACCTGACCTTGAATGTTTCCAGGGTTGAGGGATCTGCCACCGCTCTGGGAAAACTCTTCCAGTATTTCACCACCCTCATTGTAAAATTTTTTTTTCTTAATCTAGTCTAAATCTACCTCTTTCCATTTAAAGCCATTAGCCCTTGTCCTATCACAACAGATCCTGCTAAAAAGTTTGTCCCTGTATTTCCCGTAGGCCCCTTTTAAGTAACGAAAGGCCACAATAAGGGATGGAGCATTCTCTTTCTCTAGGCTTAACAACTGTATTAGTCTGTCCTTATAGCAGACATGTTCCAGCCCTCTGATCATTTGTGTGGTCCTCCTCTGGACCCACTGCAACAGGTCCACGTCTTTCCTGTGTGGCCAGTAAGAACTAAGTAGATGTCGTCTGGGGCCGACTTTCCCAAGTGGTGCTTTTGAGTAGCGTTTTCCACATGGCAAATGCCTATAAGTATTCAGCATGGGACTGTTTTACACAAATAAGGTAACTTATGTCCATTTCTTGGTGGTGTTTGTTCAATTGTATCTGTGTACTCAGGTGACATCAGGTATCTACAAAAGAATTTTTAATTCTTAGAGGAAAACTGCATTACTATTGAGAAATATAAAAGCAGGGACTAGCCGTGAGTCTGGTAGTATTATTTAACCCTATTCTTTTCCGCTGTAAAACAGTGAATTTCAGCTGATCAATTTATCTGTGAAATGCTGCCTTATACCATAAAGTACTGTAGGGGAGGACAGACTCTTTTCAAGCTATGCATGGGAACTGATGCCAAAATGTCTTTTACTTAAATAGAATTACAGTCCACATTTAATGATAAAAGTGCTTACATATGACAAAAGGGCTTCTTTTGTTGCACCGCCTTTCTGATTAACAGTTCCCAGCTACAAACCTAACCAGGATTATTACAGAAGATAAGATTTACAGTGCTGTAAATCTTTCTCCTTCTTCTAAAAGAATGAAACACTTTGTCTAAAATACTAAGAGCAATAATTTCTTAAATTCAGTTGATAATGGGCACTTGAACAAAACATAACCAGAAAAAAAAGAGGGGAAAAAAAGAAAAAGAAGAAAGTTCCCATGACATGTAGGTTTCCATTCTTGTAGGAACCACAGCTCTGGGTCAGATGCCTGCATCCTGAGGCCCCCTTGCCACAAAGGGCAAAGGAAAGAGCAGGGCTGTCCAAGGCAGCTATTAAGAGATTTTGAAAAGCAGGCATCTCATTCTGACTGCAGTTCTTCCTCTTGAATCTGGTTTGGGGTTATGAGCTTATGTTGGTCTTGTCTTACAGTATACAGAGAGATGTGTATCTTTTGAGGTAGAGAGAGCAGAAGTGAAGATGGACAGTGGAATTGCTAGTTCAGGAATCCACAACACTGTGGTGCTGTTTACTCAGTGACACTCTGCCTGTCTGCATATGCCTAAGTCATATAAGAATATATGAAGTCTTGGTCCCTTCATAGCCTACGGGAGTTTATGCACTGACTTTAATGGAAATGGGTTTTCAGTCAGAACTAGAAAACTTTTTTTCACAAGTACATTTATTAGATTGGAAGATACTTTCCGTAGGAAGTGTCAAAGACAATAACACTAATTCACTTCAAAAGCTTTTTTCCATTCAGCTTCTGTGATTCTATGAAAATTTTGGTTTCCATTTCACTTACACTAATATATTTTTAACTCCAGCTTTGAGTCTAAGAAGTTACATGTGTTATATGCCTTATTTGGAGAGACTCTTCATTATTAAATATCATGTATTTCACCAGATTAAATGAAACAACATTTTGTTTAATAATCATGAGAGTAATAAGAAAATCGGTAGTGTATATGTTTAAGTATATAGCCAGAAAGCTAGACCCAGCTCATAGGAGAATGTAGTAAAATCGTATTTAAATTCTCAGTCTTACAGGGAATCATGGTAACATTTCTCAATAGATGTTACTAAGTGAAGGATTTCAATTTACACACAAAAAAAAAAAAATCAAAATTTTCTGTAAAGGAAGTTATAGGTCCAATTTTCCGACTAGCGCTACTTCAGAAAACTTCAATTATGAAGACCATTAGTCTGACCTCATTTAACATTACAGAACTAACTTAAAACTGATAATAGTAGCAACTTAATCTGTCATGCTCTCTTTAAATACAAAGAACAAGAAAAATTGAATCAATGTAGTAATTATACTAAAATATCTTCATTTTTCATAATTGTTTTATATGTTAACAAGAAAGAACAATGTAACCAATGAAGTAATTGCTTGTTTCTATCTGATCCCCGTTTTTGTAAGAAAAAAATTAAACCCTGAACTAATTATTTTAAAACTCTTCTTTTACCCTGCCTTACTTTTTATATCCTGGAGGAAATAAAAAATTGATGTGTTCAGTGAAATAAATAACCTGAATGCTCCTCTTTTCTGCATATATTCTTGCATCGCGTGTTGAAGAAAGGAAACAACAAGCAAGTCAATAAATGGACTACTACAGGAATTTAAGTCTTTCTGTTCTTTCCCTCTTGGATGACATATCCTGGGCTGACATGAAATACAATTTGATGCCTTTTCTAACACTGTTTTGATAGGGTTACAGCAAAGCACTTAAGAGATGTTTGCATTCTGCTCCCTTCCCTCCTCCAATGAGCTGGTCTGAGCAGAGCAATGCACTGCAGACAGTGCTCAGACACCGATGTGGGCATCCAGGCAAATACTGCTCAAGAGAAGTATCCCCCTGAGCTGGAGCGGCTGCAATTTTGTAGGCTGTCATTGGTTTAAGCTGAGGTTAAAGTCAGGATTTGGATTAGGTATAGGCTAAGGGAAGAAGACTGGAGGATATGAGGTGCAAGGGCAGGATCAAAGTCAACGCGTGCATTCTCTGGTTTGTTGAACCCTGTGGTTCGCTTCTGCAGTGAACAGAAGTCTCTAGCTACGGCTAAAGGTGGTGCTGAATTTTACTGCATCTACAGCTGCATATATGTGTTTATAGCTGGGTGCTGTACAGAACACCAGAGCCAGGGGATCCCTCTTTGGCTTCCAAAGTGTAATCTCTTTGTGTCTCAGAGACATGATAGGACTTTTAGAATTCAGCAACAAGTCCATGTTTTGTGAAGGCTGCCAGCTTGAATTCTATTTCCACACTTAGCACACCTCAAAACCACTTCTTTCTTCAAGAATTTAAGGAATTACAGATATGATAGTCACTTATTCATCTCCTTCAGTTTGCAACTGTTCCTGAAACCTAACTTAGATTCAGTCCTAAGAAAAGATCTAACTTTGTGAATGCATGCATACATGTGTATATATACATATATTATACACATATATATGTCTTTACATATACACACACATGGAAACAGACCCACTCACGCAGCACAGTGACCACTATTACCCTGGGAATCACAACAAAGCATTCAACTTACTGACAGTTGCCCTCACCCAGTCAGGACCAGCAATGAGTCCAACTCATCAGTCCCTACTCCTCCAAAATGAACACCTAATGCTGAATTTACTGACATAGCCTTGCAACCCCCATGCCCTTCCCTTAAATAGTCCTGATATCACTAATCCTCATTCTAGTATTAGAATATAGAGTATTATCTGTGTAAGCACTTCTGGCTCCAAGCCTGACTATAATCCACTCTACAGTCAAATTACCATTGTAGTAGAAGACCTCATTATCCCCTTAGGTAATGGTAATAAACCTTTACACACCGTTGCTCTTGTTCTGTGGTACTTGGGCAAGAAACTAAGCATTTCAGGTTCTCTTGAGTCCTGACTCCTGAGTCTAACACCAACATCAACATGAAACTTGATTGCTTCCAGAGATGCAGTAAATCCTGCCTGCTGTCAGAACTATGCCATAACATTTTGCACTTTCCAGCAACAAGCTTCATGTGAGCTGTCAAGATCTTGCACATCCCAACAGGACACTGAGGTCTCTTGCCTTTAACCTGAGCCTCTCACCCATAATGCAACTTTAAATATAATCCATCTGTAACTTTCCACAGGTTACTACCATATCTCTGAAAATCAGAACTGATTTTAAATTATTTACTCCTGCTGGTGTCACTGATCCTAGTATTAGCAGCTTGAGAGGACCTAGAAATTAATGTGCCTGATCAGCTGCTGCTTTCAGCCTGAGATCTGATCCGTGACACTCCAAAATCATAGTCCAGTTACACCAATACAAGCTAGAGCCCTACAAGTTGCAACTACACCAGTGCAGCTCAGCCCAACCCCGCAAGCCTTGTACCTTACTTCTATAAGAAACAAACACTTTTTTCTCTAACCTCTGCCTTTACACCGGAGATGCCATATTCCTTGTCACTAAATGTGAGACTTTGTTTGACCATAGCAATAATCCTAGTTATTCATTCTTTCCTGTCCTGAACCCTAAACTGAAACTGAGCCACATCTTTCTCATCCAGAAATTATTAGAGATGCATGAAGTTTTTCTGTAAGTTTTCATCATCTTAGCCACAATAATATGGTTTAAGGACTAAAACTAGTTCTGTAGACATTACTGCCTCAAACTTTAACTCTGATATGCTTTGCTGACAGGTGGGTGCTTCCTGGTCCAGAAAACAGCATGATTCTTATTCCTCTCAGCCAGAGCCTTCTCACCAGCCTTGCATGATGCCATTTATTCACTACTCTTCTTTCTGTGGATTGTATTCAAGGCACAAACCTAACTGCAATATTTAATGTACCCCAATTACCTAAACTCTCCTAAAATATAAGCCTAGCCTAATCCTCACCCAGAAACAATTGCACATCTTAAACCAGTAATTGTCTATTTACATCTATGAACGTTCTTCCTTCCTGCTTGTGCAAGCAGGTGAGCACGTGGTGAGAACAGACAAGGTCTTATTCTTGGGACTGGCAACATTTGAGGTAGAACTAGATTTTGCTTTGCCATTTATGACAGCAGGAGTTGGGAGGGAATGAATTTTAATATATGAAGGCCCTAACCCTCAACTAGCCAGCATCAGAGGCTATCTTAGCCAGTGAAGGCTGCTTGATGACTACACCTATTAAATACACTTGGCTTCTGCTTTTAGGAATGCTAGCTGGGTCTTTTCTGAAACTGAAAAAGTGAAATCACATGTTTCTGATTCTGGTAACTTGCTTAATTCTATAATGTCAGTACAACTGCCTCTGGGCTAGCTGAGGGCTGTGGTCAACATGAAGTCTGAGGGCTGATAGAGAACTGGAGATATTAATGATAATGCTAGTATTTCATCAGGCAGAATTTCTATTAGAGTTCCTGATTAAGACTGGTGCTCACGACCACTGTCCCTCATGGGAGCAAAACCTGATTTCCCCCTGGAGTCTGTAAGAGCTAGGGGAAGGGACTGGTGCTATAAGTGTATAAAAGTTACATCCTGACTCTATGCATCCGGCATGCACTTGGTTCTTTAAATTCTGTTACTTCTAGTCTTAACCCTAATGAAATTACAATGCCACAACCCATCAATTCTTGACAGTGTCTTAAAATATTCCCTTGTGAAAAAATCCTCACAGGATTGAGCAGTAAATCTCCAAGTGCTGCCTTGCTCTTCTGTCCCCTAACTCTAGTCTTAATCTATCCGTGGCAGTATACAGCAGAATCTGTCACTAGCTCAAGAATTAACATTAAGCCATCGATGTTAGTACTGTGACTGACTTCTGTGAAAATGCCCGAACACTTTTTGTCAGGCCAAGAGCTGGCAGGAGATACCTGCTACTGCTGTTAGAGCTGCAATAAGATTTAGAACAGCGGAGCCAGCTGTATATCTTGGCCCTGCTAAGATCAATAAAGTTCTTTGCTGACATGGGCAAATACCTTATGTAGGAGAATGAATTAGAGTGTTTTTCGTTATGGCTGGGGTTAGTTGTGGAACAATCCCATGCTTCTGCCTGCAAATGCTGCACGTCCAGCTACAATGAGCACTCCTGGAGCAGGGAATGTTAATCCTGGGGTGTTTGAGGGCTTCCAGATCAACCCTGGAAGGGGAAGGAAGGCTGGCCTTCATCCTGCAGGATATGGGGAGAGATTTTTTTAACCCAGGGTTAGAACTAAGGATAGCGGAGGGTGAAGAACTAGATTAACTCCTGGATTATTACTGCCAGGTTCAGATTACAATTGATTCTGAGACTGTAAGAGGTGAGTGTTTTATTGTGTTAAGGCTAAGTTTAGGCTTGTAGCTGGGGTTTGGGTCAGCTAAAGTAGGAGAATTAACGTTAAGTCTGAATTCTGCATGGCACACAGAGCTGGTAATTTTAGAAATATTTTATGATAAGGCCTGGGTTAGGTGGAGCTAATAAACTAGTATATTAAATGTAGGCTTGGCATTAGGCTTTAGCACTAGAGGGAACAAAAATTATTGTATTGTATTGGGCTAAGTAGGACTGAATGCCTACAGAGATAAGTGTGCTGTGATTTCTGCCAAAGGGAGGGTTGCTGGTCAATTTTGTTGAAGGCAGGGTTACCTTTGAGTCAGACTTAATGTCAGTCTTTAGGAAAACAGGCTGAATTTAACCAGGGGTTAGCTTAATTCCTTCACTGTATGAGAATAAGAGCGTTAAATAAGAGCATGAAACTGATTGGATAACCTTACGTCTAGTCTATCATGATTTATAAAGCTCAGACTACCCTGAATCCCCTTCACTTCAGAGCTGGAAATGTTGCCTAGCTCAAGTATAGTGTAGCAAAATCACATTTCTCCTGCTCAGGTACAGCACTGCGTTTCAGCTAATAAGGCTTCTGAAATTCAGAGCAGCGGACAGCTCTGGCTGGGCACAGACTTGTTCTGCACCTGAGGCACATCAGGACTTATTATTTCAGATGTAGCTGAGATTGCCCTGAAATAATTTAATGTTGAAAGCCTAAGCTTCTGGTGAGTTCTGAAGCGTATCTTGGGGGAAAAAAAAATACAACACAAACCACCCAACTCCTTCCCCCCCAAAAACCCAACACCATCCAAGCTGCAAAAAACCTCATGATACAGAAATTGAGAATACTTTTTCAAGTAACTTAAGAGTAGACTACTTTACAACCATAGCGTAACTATTCTAACTAAGATACTATACATGCGTGGTACTCAGAGTTGCCTTCTACACATATGGATTTGAAAGAGGATTTCTTTTCTTACCTTTGTGTGAACAACAAGAAGAATAAATGATGTAATAATTCCTGGAAATACCTGCTGTCTGGTTTTGTTTCAAAACGAGCTTACACTTTAAAAATTAAAACAGATATTGCTAAAATTCTAGAAACTTTTAATTTTGCTTTGGCATAAGTATACAATATGTAGCCATAAAGAAGTTGAAATGATCTGAATTAATCTGTGAAATCATATAAAAGGGAAAAAAAAAGTCCCAGACACTTTGCAAAATGGTTTTAAGCACTTGTTATAAAGAGAGGCAAATAATTAACATGAACTACCTGACTTTCTCTCCATCAAAATAAAATAAGTTGCTCTACATTCAGAAATAAGGTGGTGTAATTTTAGGAAGGTTGCGCTGCTTTTTACATACACTTAGTAGCAGAAGCCATTCTTGCAAACCAGAAAAAATCATCTGTGTAAACATTAGGGATTTTTTGCCTTTGATTCTGTGACAAGTAAGAGCACACATTTGCACCAAAGCAGCACAGAAAACCCTAATTCTTATCGTGGTGAAATGATAAGAATACTGGGTGATTTCATGTTTAACATTCCAAGTGGGGCAATGAGGTTTAGTATGGTGTCCAAGGCAGCGGTGGTTACACTGATTTTATCTTTTCACTTTATCACTAGTAGCTACAGTGTTCCAAGGAAATTAGTAGAGCAATGAAGGTCATGCAGTGCTCTGAGGATTATAATACCCTAAAAGACACTGCAACCTGATGGTCCACTAGTGGTCCAGAATACCCTGGTTCTTCACTGACTCTGGTCTCGTCTGAGCATCAGAGACCAGCTGATGTGAACATTTTCAAGCAGCTCAGTCAGATTATGGAACAACATTAATAAAGACGTTTAGTTAATGAGGTTTGGGCTTATTCTAGCTGTAAATGACAGGGATGAGGCTGGAAAGGAAGAAAAGCCAATGATTAATGGTGAACAGCATTGTCCTGAGCACAGATGTCTGATCAAATGCCCATTCAAGTCAAGGGAGTGACATCATATACATGCATTCCTCATAAGTGAAAAAGATGAAAGAATTAGAACTTGAAAACAGAAGTTAGCACTGATAGAAAGATTTTTAAAGAAATTTTCTCATCTGCCACAAAATTTTAGGTACACACTGAGAATGGGAATTTTCTTACTGAACTATGGTTACCTAGCTCTTGAGCAAGTTATTGCAAGTTATGCTCCCTTTTCAACTAGAAGAGAGAGATAGGAATTCTCAGAATGGGATGAATTCCTCCTGTTTTAGCTATTGCATTATGTTTGGATGGATTACTCTCTGGAGACACCTTAGCCTCCCAAGTTTGTTTAAAGTAATAATAGAATAGGGAAGGCAGTGTGTATGTTTTCAGTTGGAATTACCTGTTTGTCAGAATTGAACCATAATGTTTCAGTTGCAAGCACTCCAATATTAGCATGGTAACAAGTTCAAAGAGATCATAATCCTGTCTCAGAAACTTGAATAGATTCCAAATTAAAAAAAAAAAAAAATCTGCACAACAGGATATATTGTTTTGGTCTTTAATGCAGAGAGCCAGCTAGATCTTTTGCAGCATGCTTCCTCTCTTGCATTATTAGTGCATTCATCATCTTAGAAGTGCATGCAAGTACTTTTGAAAATAACATATGAGGGTTGATGGCGTCTGCTGTCTCTATAAAACCATTCTGTCTGACATTTTTATAAAACCTGCATCAAAAGTGCTCCCATTAGGCTGTACCCATTTAGGTGAGGTCAGTATGTTCCTGTTGCTGTATGGTAAACCTACTCAACTTTCCAAATAGGAAATTATTTTCTAAAAAAAGTCAATTGTAAAACAATCTTAACTGGTGCAGTGCAGTCGATGGTAATGACGGCTGTTCTCCAAAAAAAATTGTGTCATCTTGTTCACTTATGTGAAAAGTAACATGTGCATCTATCGGCTATAATCCTGATGTTTCAAAAATGTAAGTCCAGCAGAAATTAAACAATGCCCAGTTGCACTAATTTTATGTACAAACATTTGCATTTTATTACAAGTGTATTAGCATGGAATGATTGACACTGATGCTTTCCAGAGTTCATGTTTTCAGGCAATTTCATTTCCATTTCATAACAACTTTATTTTGTAAACTTAGAGAAGGAAAAGGAGCGGTTATGTTTCTGTTCCCCAGTCAGGTGTAACAATGCGAGCAGACCTGGAGAGCAAACCAGCCACTGCTCCACACAGTTCAGGCAGGGGGAGGAGGAGATTTCAGGCCAAGTTTTCTCTGGTTCCATGACTGACCTCCTACTCGCATGAGGGGCTCGTTAAGTGAATTCCTGAAGAGTTCACTGAAGTTCAGTTATACCCAAAGGGAATACAGATCAAGCGCTCCGAGTCACCTCTGTAATGTGCACCAAAGCGTAATAAACAGGGAACATTGGAGGAACACTTTGAAAGAGTGTTCCTGATCCAAGAAAGACACTAATGCAGATGCTCAATGAGAATAGGCCTCAGGAAAGTACTAATGAGAATAAAACAAACATTGTTTCCACCCACTCTCAATTTTGGCGACATAAGAGTCAATTTACCTCTCACCGTCACCAGCTGGCAAGTGAGATGAAGCAGATTCCTTTCCTGTTTGCTTATAAACATCACATTATCTTAATCTTCTTCTTAAATTCTGCTCGCTGGGATTACCACAGGAGATTTTGAGACTCAGACTAACACTTCTAGTTGCAGGCATAACACCAAAACATATCCAGACGTGGAAATACAGTCCTTTTTAGGTAAACAGCTGTAGAAAAAGTCTCTCTCTTATTGAACAAATTGCTGATGGAGAGAGTCAGGTTATCCTATGCTTTGTTTATCAGCAGAAGTGCTAGGGGTAGCAAGGCACCCCCAGACAAAACTGCCAGGCACTCAAGGAAAGGTTTTTCCTTTGTGAGCTATTGAAGAGCTAATGCCACCTATTTTATCTGTTCTCACAAATCTTTGGTGAAATCATCAAACTCGTAACAACTGAAAAAATGTGTGCTATGAGAAGAAGAAGAATGTGATTCAGGTTGGGTATATAACATCTGACCTGAGGAAAAAATAAAATATGAAAAATGAATTAAAAATAAGTTAAATAGAATAAATACAGACCATGGAAGATATCAGTGTAAGAAGGCCTTTTTCTGATTAAAAATTTAATTGAATTTTGAAATGCTCCTCTTGAGCCAAATGCTAAGGAAACTCTGTTGTGTATTCACAATTTCCTAGATGTCCTAGAACTGATTGATGACAAGCATGTCATCATTTTGTCAAAAGAGACAGTTATATATGCAAAGAAAAAGGAAATATTTTCTCAGCATGAAAACTGCAGTTGTATTTAGCAAAAAACTTGTTTTTAATATAGTGCCATTCCAAGTGCCATTGCATTTTCCTAATAGGTAAGACATCTGTGATCAATCACTTTGGCCTGAACACTCGAATAGATTGCGAAATGCTACCATTCACATACTGGCCTGTAATTACATTGGGGATGTGAGTTTAAATGCTCTCATTTAGTTAATAGTAACATATTATGGTGTAATCAATGTACAGAAGCAATTGTTTACTGTTTGTGATAGCTAATGATGTTTAATTCTGAGAACTAATGACTTGGATAAAATGAAGAGTAAAAGCAGAAATCTAATTTGTGAGTTAGGCAAGTTTCAGTTTCATAAAACCACAAAGTTCAGAGAATGGAAGACAAGAAAATTCTACTTCAATCACTACAAACATATAATTTCAAATTAGAGGCCTGTAAGTACTACAGTAAGCAGCAAGGAATGATGAAAAGAAAATTTGTGTTAGCCAGAGCACAAACCAAGTTTTTACCAAAGTGTAACAAAGTCTCATAGAAGCCACTGGAAGGTTGTTTAAAATGTGCAGTTTTGGTTAATGAAACTTACAGCTGCCAAGAACATTTATTTTAAAGGATTTCTTGTGACTTATAAGTCTTACAGCCAGACATAGTCCATCATTAAATTTGAAGTATTAGCATCTTTACCAGTTAATATTGGAGACAGAATCACAGAGTTTGTCATCAACCCCCTTTTTTTTCTGTAGGTTTTTTGTTTTTTTTTTTTTTTTTTGCTTTGGGAAAACATGCTGAACAGATCATAACTTCAAATGAAGAAGCAAACAATATCATTGTTCTTATAGCTACTAAATCATACTTGCTACTCCTCCCATGTCAACTTCTATTTTCTTTCCCACAACATACTGCATTCACTTGTGATTTACTATGAGCTTGGTTAGCTATCAAAACAAATCAAATGTGATAACCTATTGGCACTAGATGATTGTCATTGTAAATATCAGTTAGAAGTCTGCTATTTTTAATTTTAAAAGGGTAAGTTAATAAAAGCCAACTTTATACGCTACAGAGTGTCCAGAAAAATACGCAAAGCAGCAACTTTTTGTCTTTAATGCAGAACAAAAATGTAAGATGCCTTTGAGGTTAGTGGCTACTGATACGCACTTTGCCTGTGCCTTTCGGAAACTAATAGATCTGAACCTTTTTGCTGTTTTAGATTTAAACTTTGGAAGGGTAAAATCTAAGGGAACATAAACATTGAAATTAGCAGGATTCTGATTTACTTTCTACTTTTAACTTTAACATCTCTTTACAAAAAGTGCACTTGTCAAGTCAGCTTCCTGGAAAAAACATGATCGGTGACACGGTACTGGGGTATGTTCTCAGTGTCACTTGTTTCATCTAGATGCTGTGCATGTGCTTTGTAATGTGGATGGTCATAAATGTCAAATTCCACTGGAAGTTGCCTCCCAGGTGGTGTAGGCTGCAGAGGAGGACAGGTGGCTGCGGGCAGCCCCGGCTGTGACTGTCCGTCTTGCTGAGATGCAATGGGGCTTTCTTCAGAGTCCTCAGCTTTGACAGAATATCCAAGGACTTAAATTAACTATCTTTGAAATTCACTGTGTTCGAGGAAATTAAGGCAGGTAGCTTTCCATCTTCCCATAGCTGCCCTAAGGAATTAGCTTTACAAAATCTAGTAATGAGATTTTTTTTTCCCAAAGACTTACATGTAAATGCTAAGTGCTTACATGTAAAACCTGTATAACTATTGCCATTGCAGTTTTGTCCTCAGGAGGAAGAATGAAGTTGTGAAAATGAGTAAGCAATCACATGACTGCATGATTGCTTTCATGATGACCAGATTATTCATGTTCTTAAGAGACTAGTTGTATCCACAGTGAATGTGAATCTAAGTTGAAGAGGACCTTGGACATAAAGAAAGAAGGGGAAGGAAAAGCCACGCGGTCACAACTGCTCTTCCCAGAAGCTGCCTACATCAGGGAGTGGCAGAAACAGGTCTCGTGCCTCTCCAATACCCTCAGGCAGATATGCACTGCATTGGCATGCAGTGAGAGCACCAAGACTGCAAGACCTTCTTCAAGGCAAGCTATGCAGGCTTCTGTGCTTTCACATTTGGATGCTTTTGTTCTAATTTATAAGGGTGAAGGCAATGGGTTAAACACATCCTTCTGTAAGTGCTCTGAAGTAGAAGCAAATCCTTAGCCAAGGATTTGAAATGACAAAGATTTATCTTTTATTCATGGTCAAGGTTCCTCCAAAAATTTAGAAAGCTATTTTTTACCAAAGATTAAAGAGAGGCTAGTACTGGAGACCAAAAAACGGAGGAGGTGGACTGAAAGGGGAAAAAAAAAAGAAGACTGGCGTGGAGCCGGGGCTTCCACTTTCTGCAACGTATGTTTGTTCCTCAGTTTATTTGTAGTTGCTTTTTCCCTTACTAATCTAGATGTTCCTGTTATTCCTCGCAAAACCTTTGTCTCAGCTTCATCCTTATCATTAGGAGTTCTTGAGGGATAATTCTTTCTCTGAGCTCTCTAGCATATAAATGGAAGGCCACTGCCCCTGAAGCTGAACTATCTTTTATTTAAAAAGGTAACAGATTTAATCCAATTGTATCTTTGATATACTAGGATACATGTATTAACCAATTATATGTATAGGATGATTTACAAACAGATTAAAGAAAGTACTGATGTACACCCACTGTTGTTGGAAATGTTCCCAAAAAGACCTGTCACATTAGATCATTGGTTCATGGCATGAAGCCTGAGTTCAGCTGAGTTCCAGCTGCTGACCAGCCCAACAGTGCTCCAGCCAGTATTAGGGGGTTTCTAAGAAAGGCTATGGCAGTCTTCTGTATCGGATGCTATCACTGCAAGGGCATTTGGAGGTTTCACAGAAGGTGAGGAAAATCCATTTGGTAAGCCTGTGCTGGAAAACATCCCAAAGGACGCAATACAGTGGAGGTTTTTCCCAAGGAGCTACTAGCATGGGTTACTCCAGAATGTGGCCCAAGGGAATTTTTGAAGTTATGTAGAAATACAGCAAACCCAGTAGCTAGCCTGTCTGCAAGGCAATTCACAGATTTTCCAAAGTATGACCATGAAAATAATAATAACAATCAACCATGCACATACACACTAGAGACTACTCTGTTTTAGAGCCCATGTTATTGCATTTCGCTTAACCCACTAGTAATGCCGTTTGTGGAAAAGGTACACAAGACAAGATAAAAAACTTAGTCCATGGAATTATGTACATAATTCACCTGAACTATACTCCCTGTTAATTCACCTTTGCATTATGTTGGACTCTGAATAAGCAGCAAGGCAGCTAATAATCAGACCGACTGTGTTTTCAATTTCATGCAATTTTTGTTATTGTTATATATAGCACAACAGGTGCATCTGATGTTTGACAAGCAGGGAAGGAGATACTCTGTTAACACTGTCAGCAATTTCCACACAGCTCTTTTAAAAATTGTGTGGCATTAAGCCAATAAAAAGCAGAAGTTTCAGAAACTTGGCAGGGTGTAGAGCCTCATACTGAAGATGGCTTCCCACTCCGGATCCTTTGAGTGCTTCTGGCATGGTCCATAACCAGGCTGCTCACAGCCCTCCCTCTATTTCTCCCAAACCAAGACCATAGTGTTTTAATCTAGACGGTGACATGGTTTATGGTAATAGTCTATCATGATGTTCATTGCTTTTCTGAATTTGGACTCTCATCAAAGTTATGCCATTATGGTCTAGCAAAATTATATCACATTTCCTAGTAAGGATCATATCTTGAGTATTATAGTGACTAAAAGAGATGGGAACACCTACTCTGCTGCTTCTCTCTGATACAAACGAAATGACAACTGCAAAGTATAGTTTAGCTTGTTGCTGTTTTTTAAAGGATTGCATGCACATAAATAGATAACATCTAATACTTCTGGCTACTTAAGGTAATAATTTTTAGAGATATGCTATGTTAGTAATATTTAGTCTGGATTTAGTTCCAGTTTCTGCACTGCTTAACTGAAGTTTGGATTCTTTATTTTTATTGAAAACACATACAAACTAACAGATAGTGATTAATCTATTTCTCTAGGGTAATTTAACATTTTGGAATTTTAGAAGGTTCAGGTTTTAAGTAGCTATAACAACTTCAATTCTTAAAGTTACATACTTTTACATTTAAACTTCTACTAATGTTTGTTTCAAATTACAAAAGCAGTTAAGTTTTATTAATTTAATAAACTGATTAAAATACTATATTTTAAAAGCCCTAAACCCATGAAGTTTGCTGTTCAGTTAAGTGGACTACTGAAAATTGCTTAGGTCACATACATGTTATAATTTGGTCATTGCTGAAAAATTAGTTTCAGACGTTGTATTAAAGATACTCCAGAAACATAATGTACTGCTTATTCATGTGAGCACAGGAATGATCACAGAAAGAACTTATGACTTTGTTTATGCTGCTTATGTGGGTGCTGAGTTAGGTTATATTTTATGGTAGCCTGAGAACCACTCTCCCTCTGTTACCAAGATGGATTTTTTTTTTTACTGGCAAGTAGATGACATTGGCAAATGTGGAATAGGGAGCGGGCAACAGGAGAGAGATCAGTGTTACATAAAAAATCATCCATCTGAAAAAAGAATGAACACAATTCTCAACAATAGTCTCCTCTGAATTACCTTTAAAGTACATAGTCTCTGGTGAAATTTCACTCTGATCATCCTAATTGGCAGACTCCAACACCAAGCATGCTCCCGGGAGTTGTGTTCATTTCCATTACAGGTGGAGTAAGAACTGTCTGACAGAAGAAGGAATGTGGATGCTGAGGCTGAATGTGCACCATGAAGACTAGAAAAAGAAAATTCATTTAAATACATGTAAGCATAAATTTTTAGATTTAGCTTCATTGCTGACTTAATCTGGAAAGAAATTATGTGTCCATACATAACGCTACTCAGAGCTACTTTAGACTTCTTTTTAATATTCAGACACTTAGTAAATGATCGTTTCATACATACAGTACTTTAGGCTGATCCTGCATTTACTGAGATCAGGGTCTGTTCTTTTATTCTCTTGGATTTTGTCTTTCTTTTTGTGAACCTTTCATATCTGTGTTACAATAAGCTATTCCTTTGCAAGGTATGTCATCTATTCTTCACCCAATAGATGCCAGAGAGCTTCAGCTGAAGCATGCTAAGCTTGGTGTAAACATTGCTGAAATCAATGTGCCTTACTCATGCCAGATAGCTGTCATATCTGAGCTTGCTTGATAGCGCAGAGCTTGGGCAGAGTGTGTTTACAAGGCTGTGTACAAAAGATATGCAAAACCTAACATGAGAAACTGAAGTCTGAATGAAGACTTTATTTGGCTTTCAGTTCTCTATTTGTAGGACCAGCAATGTAATCACCATTAGTGTCAGTAGAATACTATCCAAGAAAACAAGAAGTTAAGGGTAGTAAAAATAAGGGGTTTTCTGAAGGCAAATAATAAGTCAGAAGCAAGAATTTTTGTCCTATTCTTACAGTCCATACCATTGTCTTCTTTAGTGCTTCTGTATCTGTCTCGGTAAGCTTTAATAAGTTATGTCTCCATGTATCTGAGCCTAATAACAATGAAAAGCTCATTAAAATATTTATCTGACTTGCAATAAATTACAAATTATTATGTAGTCATCTTCACTCAGTTTAATATATCAGTTCTTGTATTTGTTTGCATTATCATTCCTGTCACATAGTTATAAATTCTGTGTTCCTGTTGGACATACTTTTTGCTATTTAATCTTTCAGGAAATTCAGGAAGGGGAAAAAACCCAGCATTGACACTAAGCCACTTCTATACAAAGAAAAGAGCTAGCGAGAGATTCTGAGGCATTGAAGGCAAAAGGCAGGTATATCAGGCAAGGAGAGAACAGGAAAAAGTTTTTTATTAAAGAATATGAAATGTTCTTAAAGGTAGGTAGTCTCAATATATATATATTTATTGCCTGAACTACAGAATTTTTCTCAACTGTAAGACCAGTAAATTAATGAATAAATACGTTTGTTAGGTTTTTATGAAAACCCTCTACCTTTTCATAACAATAAATAATTTAAATGGAGGAAAGCACGATAAAGTGGTATGAGAAGAGGAGAAAGACTCTTGAGAGATTGTAACCTTTAATTAAGGCTGTAAGAAATCCCTCTTGTTTGAGACAGATTCTCAGACATGCTTCTTCAGAGGTAAAAAATTCCACCTATGGGATTTTCTGGATCCTCACATCCATCTGAAATCTCTAAGTATCTATTCTCAGGTATTAATCTCATAGGTTGTCCCATTCAGGCATATGTTGCATGGATTTACAATGAAGCCATGAGGGACTTCTGGAAACTCAGCAATAATCTGGTGTCAAATCCTTAAAGAAATAGTGTCTAAGTGTCTTATTCTCCAAATGGAAACAAATTGGGGGGGGGGGGCGGAATTAAAAAAACACCAATATCTATTATCTTGTCTTACAGAGCTAAAATTTACTCTTATTAACTTACTTGTTTTGGAAAAACGCATGTTTTTCTATGAAACAATAAGTGATGAAAACAAAGCACATTGCAAAGCAATCCATCTAAAAAACAAAAAGAAGGTTAAATTAACTGAAAAATCCAGTATATTCTGGGATCCAATGTCTTTGGCTGTCCCATGTTGCTTGGGAAAAAACTAATAGTTAATTTGCCAGAGACGGTGAACCTGCAAAGTGGGAATGAAATGAAGGGAGAAGGTATATGAATTTAGACATCCTCCTCATAAACAAGCTCCTTACCCATAGGCTACAAAGTCATTTTTCCTATGGTTTCTTTGGTCTACTGGATATTTAATTACTGTATGTGAAGTGGAAAAGCTTCAATGGAAGGGATTTATCCTGCCTCAAAAACTCTTACCTGATAACACTTAAAAGTCCCATCACTCTAGGCAGGAACAGAGGAGAATGAGAGAGAAGCCTTCACAACTCTTATTCCAGTCTGAGTTTGAGAAGTTTTCACAGATGCTCGTCTCAGGGGCTGAATTTCTGTTGAAGACAGACAACCTGTGCTGGCCTGAAGGGAAATGTCTAACTCTGAAAGAAAGGCACAGTGTATTATTTGTGTTTTTTCTCATCGTTTTGTATCCTCTGGCGTAGATATTCATTACTCCATGTTCTATTTTCTGTGATTCACCTTCTTAAACTCGAAGTTTTCTTCCTGCACAGTGCAAAGAACATAAACCCTTAGGAAGGGCTGTGAATGTCACTAGGTGACTGTATACCGTAAAGATGGGCAGTGTATTGTCAGTCTGCACTGTGACACTAACTTCTCTAGAGCAGTCTCAAATTCCTCTATAAGGACACGATGTACACCTGTCTTTTCACAGGTGGCAGTGACCCTGACACTGAAAGATCCAGTGATGGGCAGAGCATGCTAACAAAATTATACTTTTGTTTTTCCTTCTCCGTCCAACTTGAGGTATCAAAATCAATCATTTCCGACCTCCTTCTTCATTCTTTGCAGTAAGTGTTCTCTGGGTCACATCATACCCCTGTGTATATTTTTGCAACCCTGCTGATTTCCCCATTTCCTTGGTGACAGCTGTGTAGTCACATTGCCTTCATTTTATGTCAGCTGTGGCACCTAGGACACCTGAGGACATCAGTAAATTGGATCATTGCCTCAGATTGCCTTGGACCACAGTCAGCGTTACTTTGGTTATTTCTGTGGAGAATCCTCCAGCCACAGCCAGCTGTAGCGGGCTCTGTGGGACTGATAACACCAGAAGCAGTAAATATTATATTTGTTACCACATTTAACAGGTATCACTCCGAATAAGTAGCAGAAATGATCCTGCTTCATAGGAAAAAAATATTTTTAATTTAGACACTTTGCAGAGCCACCTCCCTGTTCTCTGCCCCAGTACATTTCCAGAATTTGATTTAAGTTGACAGAAGATAAGAAGATTTAAAATAATGCCTGACACTTCATCCATAATCCTCACTGTGGTGCCATCTTCTTGTCCTCTTTTAATTTAGTTTAATACAGTGGCAGGTGGCAAGGACATGTTAGGTGCCTTCACTTCAGATTTCCCGATTCTGGTAGACCGCTGCGGTCATTTGCATGTCATTGGTACATTTCATAACAAGAAACATACTTCCTCCCCTGTGGAAAGACAATAAACATAGCCACAAAGAACAAATAAACGAATTCTAAACTGTGGGTATGAGGTTAAGCTAAGTAGAAAATTAGATAGTTGAAAATTGCTTTACCCAGGTAAAGCAAACCAAGATAAAGTTGAATGATCTGTGCATAGATTTTGCAAGGGAAGCATTGAAGAATTAAAATTCAGTTAAAAGTGCTTTAACAAGTATTTCTTTGGTTCTGATTATTTGGTCAATGTAAAACATAGATAACCAGAGTAGGCACATATTCGGCTTTCTATAGAACACCAATCATCTTTCAACATAATTCCAACTATATAACCACTGAACCTCTGTAAATTGGAGCTATTTTCCTTGGTAAGTACATACAATGACAACTTAGAAAAGAAACAGGAAAGCTTCCAAGCAAATGATCAGATGGACTCATTGCAGATCACACTAATGGAATGTATCAGCTATACCTGGCAAGGTTTTGGTAGCAGTGTGGCTGCAGGGGTGGCTTCTGTGAGAAGATGCAGAAGCTGTCCCTGTGTTGGACAGAGCCAGTTCCAGCAGACTCTAAGATGGACCTACTGCTAGCTATCAGTGATGGTGGTAGCACCTCTGTGATAACATATTTAAGAAGGGTAAAAATTGTTATGCAACAGCAGCTGTGAGAAAGGAGTGAGAATATGTGAGAGAAATAGCCCTGCAGACACCAAGGTCAGTGAAGAAGGAGGAGGAAGAGGTGCTCCAGGCGCCAGAGCAGAGATTCCCCTGCAGCCCCACAATGAAGACCATGGTAAGGCAGGCTCTCCTCCTGCAGCCCATGAAGGTCCATGATGGAGCAGACATCCACCCTGCAGCATATGGAGGACCCCACAACGGAGCAAGTGGATGTGCCTTGAAGAAAGCAGTGGCCCCATGGAGAGTGTGCATTGGAGAAGACTCTGGCAGCACCCATGGACCCGTGGAGAGAGAAGCCCACACTGGAGCAGGTTTCCTGGCAGGTCCTGTGACCCAACAGAGGGCCCACGCTGAAGCAGTCTATTCCTGAGGGACTGTACCCCGTGGAAGGGACCCACGCTGGAGCAATTAGTGAAGACCTGCAACCTGTGGGAAGGACCCACATTGGAGAAACTCATGGAGGATTGTCTATTGTGAGTGGGACATATGCTGGAGCAGGGGAAGAGTGTGAGGAGAAAGAAGCAGCAGAGATGAAGCATTGTCCCTATTCCCCATCTCCCTGAGCTGCTCACAGAGAGGAGGTAGAGAAGTTGAGAATAAAGTTGAGCCTGGGAATAAGGGAGAGGTGGAGGGAAGGTGTTTTTAGATTTGTTCTTGTTTCTCATTATCCTACTCTGATTTTCATTGCCAATAAATTTAATGAATTTCCCCAAGTCAACTCTTCTGCCCATGATGGGTATTGCTGAGTGATCTTCCTGTCCTTATCTCGACCCACGAGCCTTTAATCATATTTTCTCCCCTTGTCCTGTTGAGGAGGGAGAGTGAAATAATGGCTGAATGGGCAGCTAGAAGCCAGCCAAGGTAACCTCACCACATGGAAATATATAGAAAATCCAAGATTCTACAGGAATAGCTCCAAAATAAACAAATACATAAATAAATAAAGTCTCCATAGCAGCATGGCTAGAGACATGTGAAATAGGAGAATTATTCAGCAATCTGGAAAATTCAGCTAAAATTGGAAGAAAATATCTTTAGTGGTCTGTTTTCAAAATTATCTTGAAAGCTACGAGTATTGGCAACAGTTGCTCAAAATAGCATCTCAGTAGTTCCATTACAGAGGCACACCTCAGGGGGAAAAAAACAAAGCAAAACAAAATGAAGTGATAGTTTTATTTTTTCTGAAATTCTTTATGTGTTAATTCAGATCAGGAACTTACTTAAGATACTCAAAATTCTTGTCAACACTATCAAATGATATTTTTATGTAATGGGGAGCAGGGAGGCCTAAATCATGTCTTTCAAAATCTTGTTGAATAGAACAAAAGAAAAACCAACCCTAAACCCCCACTGACTGTTGTTTCAAATACAAAGTGCAGGATTTTTAATATTTGCCAGGTTTTTATCTCTTTTTCTCATATTACACTACTAATAATATGTCTTTGTTTCAACTTGTGAATTAGCTGAGCCTCATTTTTAGATACCACACTCTCACATTTTGCTTTCTACCTTTTTTGTTTGCAGTTGGCTGTTCTTTTATATCCATGAAAAGCATGTTTCCCAATATTACTTGTGGTGTTGGTTTATGCTTTCAGTTAATCCGTAACCTGTCACAGTCTGATACTTCACATCAGAAGATGCTGCAGGCTTTGAGAAGCATATATGCTGATTCATGTGCCTGATCAGTTTTCTCTGGAAAAAGCTGAAGATTATAGTTAATTTAGGTCAGTTGTTGCACTGAAAATGCAGAAGAAAACATTGCAGAAGAAAACACTGAAAACATTTTTCTTGTTTCTTCAGTCTTGATTCAGTCTACTGCTATAGAAATGAGAAGAAAGTATCAGCTAGAGTTCAGAATACCATTTATGGAAAGTTTTGTTTGTATGTAGTACGTGATATTTTTTCTTTCTCCATTGATAAACTAAAAAAAAATCACGCCAAAACAGCCTATAAATGATATCATGTTATTGAGCTGGAGGCAGCTACATTCTTTATAATTTTGAATATAATGTAACATTAATTCTTTCCATCAAATCAAAATACGTTGAAATTTTGTTACAATAGAATTTCAGCTCCTAGGAAGAAAGAGAGCACCAGGGCTTCTCTAGGCTGCTCCAAATTCCTTGCTACCTATTTGGGGACAGAAGTTACTATGGCTTTCATACTTGACCCTACATACACAAGTAGGTTGTCTCTCTAAGAACTCAGATCTGCTTGGTTGCAAGCCAGATGATGCTTAGCAATGTTGAAGTTTTATGAAGTCTGTAGTCTCAAGCAGTCAACAGTCTCAAGTACTCAAAGCTATAAATTAGACCCCTCTCATCAAATTCACAAGCATTTACTAGTAAATAGGGAAATATTTCAATCTCTAAACCTTTAGTAGATTGCTACTTAGTGTTTTCCAGATTTTTTTTTTAAATCATGAAGATTGGGCATGTTTTTTAAAAGGATAGTAAAATTATCCCCACATATTTCTTTCTGAGTGTTTAAGCTGTAATATATACTCCTAAATGTGTGAAGCTCATTATAAGATCGTGAGAATTAACAACTTTCTGCCCTTGTTTGCAGTGAACGTGAAGGAAGAGCTGGGGAACACAGTGACTCATCTACGCGAGTTAATTAAATTTTGCCTTTGGTGCTCTATTATCTCCCCCTCACATTGTTAAAAGGGTCTCTGGCATGATATTGCTCTGGGCCACCAAGGACTCTCCTAGTCAGTGCCTGAGCAAGTCTGCGTGACCATTCCTAATAGACAATTTGGATAAGGCACCTCTTTTGGACGCCAAAAGAGTTTAATAGTATCGATGCACTCGTTGGCCCCAGGGCTAAAGAATGGGCCCAGTCACTGTTTAATTTGCTGGTTTCAAGGTGACCACTGTGAGGAAGACTTGTGAAAACGTATGTGGAAAAAGTATAGAGTAGAACAGCAGGCTCATTGGGAAAATCCCTTCCTCAAAAGGAATAAACAAAAACCTCAGTAAGGAATGGAAAAAAGAGCTATGTACCTGTAAAGTAAACTTAGAGGTTTGTGGTCAGATAAAATCAACACTGGCAAAAGTCAAACTGAGTTAGAACTTGCAAATGAACTTATACCATAAAAATAGTCATAAGTAAACAAGAACGAGAAAAGACATCCCACCCCTAGCCCCTGCTACACATTAAGGATGGAGTAAACATTAAAAGCAGCATCAGCAAGAATCCAAATGTAAATCAAAGCTTTGTCTTTTTTTCTGGTATGGTTGATGAAGGCTACTAGCCAACTATCTCAAAATATAATGGGAAAAACAGAAGGCAAATGGAATTGCCAAATCCAAGACTGAAGTAAAACTCAATTTGAAGACATCCATCCCAGAGGTCTAAGAAAATTGCACATTAAATCAAGGTCAAATAGTAAGAATTGTTAATACAGTTGATATGTACCTCTTGGCTAAATAATTGGAATTGTAGTACCTACATTTAAGAAATGGAGAAAAAGTGACAGCTGCGTACAGACTCCTTTATCTGACTCCAGCAGTAGGCAGGATTTTGAAAAATTTTAGAAGAAACTGCTGAAAGTTATGGAAGCAAATTAAAAGGAAGTTGAATAGTGTGGATCTATCATCTATGCGTTGTGCAACACTGTCCAGGTAAGGGCTCTGGTTTTCTAGAAAATGGAAGTAAAATAGATCTAATCAATCCAGATTTCAGTAAAACATTTACCATGATTCTATGTTGGAAGTTATTAGTCAAGAAACATAAACTGATAAAAGAATGGATAAATGAGATTATTTTAGATTATATTGAAAAGCAAATCTGTCAGGAGATGCTGGTAATGGAGCTTTTAGATCAGTCTTGTGGACAGTCATCAACAATGGCTTTGCTCTTAGATGTGCTAAGAAAAAGTTCTGATTCACAACTTTGGGATGCATTTTCCATAAATAAGTCTAAGAATAAATTGCATAAACAACAGAAGACTTACCTAAAGACTGGTAATTGATGAGAGATTATAAGAACTGCCTCCAAAATACAATATCCCAAAATAACCCTTAACCCCAAACATTTACACACAGAGTTCGTAGTTCATCACGAGGCAATTCTGAATCATTGTTCTAGACATCCATAAAAAAAAGAAGATTATTTTAGTAGCAAAAATATGTTTGAAATAGAGATGGAAATATCAGTGACATTTCGTGGAAGATTTCTTGTACATCATTAACGGAATACTGCAGGCTCAAACATATTCCAGAAAGATGTTTTAAAACCAGAACTGTCATGGAGAAACCTTAATTACACTGAGAGGGAAGAGTATTATAGGAAGACTAGACTAACTTGTCTTGTTGATCTTATTAAGAAAAAAGACTGGGAAGAAAATGGATGATATCTAATACCCTATTACTTTGTGTGTAAACCCAAAGATCAAGAGAATTATTTGAGCACAGAAACAACATTGGCACAGAAACAGTATATTTAGGATAAATGTTTAATAACTTCTGAACAATAGAAAGTTATGTTCTGGAACAAAGTATCTACGAAAGAAATAAGAACAAAAATTATTTGGATTTAAGTTTAAGAACTATGCAACATTGGATACTTATAGTAAGGACTGGACTTGAAAGCCAGTAGTGTTTGTCCTAGTGTAATATTCATAGGGCTGTCCTTTATTTCTACTCAGTAGCACCTTCTAAGAGCTATCTGAAGCAGGTACCAAGCCTTTTTTACACTTGTCTGGGATTTTTTCATGGCGTGTCTTTTTCATAAGTAATATAGAAGATTTACACTTCTACTCCACAGCTTTGCAAATTATTTTCTACAGTGGTCACATCCTACAAAGTATTTTAAGACAACAAGGATCTCAAAAGAGAAAATATTTCCCCAGAAATAATTTCCTAATTGAAGGAAGGGTGGGAAAATTACTTCACAGCCACTGTAAACTCATTTGTAGTTGTGGGAAGAGGGTGAAGCTCTCCCTCTCCTACAGTTAAGTCACCTACAAGTAGGAGTCAGGAGGAAAACCGAATTCTTTTCTGCTGTATCTGAGTGGATTTTTTTTAATCAAGACTAATAAAAGGATGAACAGTTGCATAAGTTCCTGATCTATGAGCATAATCTCTCCAGGAAGAGAGCTATCTCCACATTGAAATAAAACCTAACACTATCACCTGTGCTCCAGATTCTGCTGATGTATGAAGCACATTACATAGAAAATCTTAAAAAATATCAGCTTAAAGTTAATTCAGCTTCAGACCACAATAGTTTTTGTAAAGTCGTCCATGAAAGTTTGAAGGCCAGACCTTATTTCTCAGCCCCACAGGACAAGCTGTGAAGGGAACCTCCAATAACTGGCATTCTATTTTAGCAGGAAAGCAGAAATCAAGGATGGAATATCCTTCTGGTTTTTTAAATCTGATGGCTTTTGTCACTTTTGAATAAAATTCTTGATGGTATTTAAGTATTTGTTTAAAAGAACTTCTACTTCTTCCATTATTAATTAAAGTTATAAAATGCATTATTTACCCAAGAGATTAGATCAGAGCCATGCCATCCTACTTACAACAAAGAGAGCAAGTCCTTCAAACCCCTTCTAATCCATTATATAAATATTTATTTAATCAGTTTTAAAATGTTAATTATTTAGCAGAGAGACTAAGGCAACTTCTACCAAGTTACTATGGATGAAAATAGGTTTTGAGGGTTTTTTGAAAGTATCGTGTACTTAATAGCTTGAAACAGTTCCTTTACAAGATGTTCAAATCTTTTTGGTAAACGCATATTTAGGTTGCTATCTTTTTATTGTATTTCATTTAGCTAAAATCTAAGGAGATCTTTTTCTAGGCATCTATTGGTTACATTAATTGCTAATTAACTATTTGTCTGGAAGCGTATATTCTGTGATTTCAATCATTAGAAGAAATGCTGCTCTTCACCATTACTTACGTTTCAAACTAGTCTCTGCTTTCATACCACCATATCCTCCCTTTTGTATACCCAAACAAATGTACAGCCCTTAACCTTACAACTAATTTTCCATAATGAGAATGTCCTTGTAGATGTATTAAAACAAGCAGGATATCAAAAGCAAAAACTGTCTTCCCAGAAGACAGCAAAATAATGTAGTATATTGTTAGGGCATGAAATGCTATGGCCAAGTAGAGCATATTTTTAGTAGGAACATTCTGATGAGTTTTGGAAGTTAACTTGGAGGAAGTCACCTCTTGATGTAGGGAGTGTAGAGGTGGTTGAGTGAGCACTGCATGGAGGACTTAAAATGGTGTGGCCCAGCATTGTGTATCTGTCTCATCCATCTGGGGCCAGAAATCGGGACCAAGCAAGGCTTGGTGGAGGCAACAAGGAATTTATCACGTGTGATGATAAATTTTTCTCTTTTTTTTCTCTTTTTCTTGCATCCTCTTTCATGGTATATTCCTCCTTTAGTGCTTTGGTATTCTCTCCATTCAATCCAGCACATGTGGTGCTAGTATGGGGTGCAGGATGACACTTGCTGGAGTACAAAAAGCCTTTGGTTGTTGTTGGCAGTGTATCCAGTGCTGCTGACAGAGAAGCGACAGTATATTCCTACATGAATTATCTGGGCTATGTTGCTTCTGACAGCTGTCTCCACCATAGCCAATACTAAATCTGATGATAGCCAACACCTAATTTCTCAAGATAGAAATGAGAGTCCCATATACCGTAATCATAAAGGGCACAGGTTTTGTCCTAGATTTACCTTGCTCAGTGCATATTTCTCTGCAATAGGGAGAACATACTAAATTGGTTAAGTTCCATCAGCGTTCATAGCCTAGAAGAACAGTTATTTGATTTTGTGGCATGCATATTGATGTAAGAAAACAAACTGGATGTAACTGGACAGTAAAGCACTTTAAACATCTCTGACTAATTTTCTGGATCCTATTTTTCAATCTCTAGACAATGCATTTAGACATCACTTCTATGTTACTGTTTTATCTCCTCTGTTAGCATTATTCTCAGTACTGTAGTTCCTGTTCTACTGAAAAATATGCTTACTGTTCATTTTACTTTTGACATCTGCTTTCACTGAGCTTTGAAACTAACCTGTGTGTAATCCATGAGCCTATTTCAGGTGATGAAGTTTCCCAGACCTTTTGGAGACATTTTTAAAACTTAAACTGCAATTACAGATCAGTTTGCATTGTAATGTCTATTTTTCTTATTCTCAATATCACCTTTTGTAGTATATGACTATCAGTGATTCTTATCAGGTTGTTTAACAGAAGACCTTGTATATAGTTCTCTGGTCAAAATAAAACAGCTCTTAACTTACAAACAACAGTTTTATTTGCACTTCAGTGAATGCCATAGATACCTGAGCATTTAATTTTCAGTTATATATGTGTTACTTCAAATGGCATTCTGATCTCCCTGATGCAGTAGTTAACATAGGCACACAAGAGTGTGAATAGTTGCATTTCAGAGCTCTGTTCAAGAACCTATGCTTCAGTTACAGATACCATACTGAATTCCCAAGGCAGCAAACCTAGTACTTAAAAGATACATATTTTTTCATTTATTACCAAATTCAAATATCTATGCAAAATAAAGTAAATATGAAAAAAAAAAAAGACATGTTGGGAAAAATACAGTGGGGAAATAAGTACTCGTAAAGGAGAACGAAAATCTACAATTTAATCAATGAATGAAATTGATTATAAGACTAATTTGGTGATCCAAAAGACCCTCTAAAGCAGAGATAACTTCCTATGCTCCAGAACTTTACTTCCAGTATTTGAGTTACAGCATGCTGAAGAAGAGGGCTGTATGAGGATGAGAGCTCATAGCAGAATAAAAGAAAACAAGAATCATTCTGTGGTTTTATCAGGAAACAGCTATCATGAAATGTAGAGTTCCAGACAACCACTCTACGTGGTGCAGATCAGGAGTTTCCAAGAAAGTTTTCCAGATGTACTCCAAGTGTTTTTGATCTGTACTGAAGTTTTTTGGTGTTCTTTTCTCTTTCTGTTTGTTTGTCTCTCTCTCTGTATTCCTCTTTATTTATTTATCTTTTGGAACCAGGACTCTAGAGTGCTCTTCCAAACAATCTTCTTGTTTACTTACTTTTTGCTGCGGTTGTCTCTCTTCAAGCATGCAGTCTTATGTGGCTTCCCAGTCTATTTACATGTGCATAATTCTAGGAGGGAATATCAGGAACTAATAAATCTTCTGCATTCATACTTGTCTCAGTCATGAGTCTAAGAAATGCAAGGAATGCAGAGTAATGTAGTAAAGAACAGAGCCCTTTGTCATCTTGATCTCTTTTTAATAATGTTTGTTTAATAGCAATATTTTAAATATGTAACTAAATATACATTAGTAATTATTGAATTTACTGTGGATACTATATTCCTGTGCACTTGACATGCTGGTAGTTGAGTAATCATAACTCTTATGATGTCTAGTAGAATGTTTACTGCATTTCCAGCCACCATACCAGGCCAGTGAATCCTATTGATATTGGTGAAACCATGATCATTTAGTCAGATGATCTTACTAGTATTTCATATAGCAATGATAAAAATCTCATGAGAGGTAGATGCAACAGACAGCTTCAAAGTTCAAAAAAGCAACTGTAGAAACAATGTTGTGTAATATAGGTCACCTTGACTCCAGGTTCCAGACTGCAGGTCCAAAACACAGTGGTTGCATTATAATGTATTTAAATATGAGTTGCTGTAATCGTCATGTCTTAAAAGTCTTCTGATACTAATGAGGTGCAAAGACATGGGGTGGTCTATGGCCTGAGTCTCCAGGGAAGAAGATCGTTAGCTCTTCTACCAACTTAACGTCTAGCTATGGCATATGAACAACCTTTGTAAGAGCTGCTGTGCCCTGGTACCTGTCTCTTATTGCAACGTCCCAAATTCTTGTGTCAAAGAGATTTAAATTTGGAGCAATTTCTCTAGAACCTGAGGGGATACACAATTTAAAAAAAAAATTATGAAAGGGTGGAAACATGTTAAGTGTTTCTTGCATCTTTCAAGGAGCTGAGGAGATGAGAGTCTTGACAGAAAAGTGAAAAAGAAGGTGGTTGCAATTCATGTGACTGCTATAACACGGGAATAAACCCATTGCCTTCGATAACGACATTCCTGATTTATGATGCTGCAGTTGAGAACCACAGAGCTAACACTCCATTCAGAAAACCAAGGATAGAATTTTTCCTGACCCAGGCATGATGTCATATTCAACAAACTTAAAAAAGAGAAGCAATCATCCAGGTTTTCATTTATGCCTTTCTAGACATTTTCTTGTTACCTTTCATTTGTACAATGACAACATTGCTGTGATTTGAGCTACTTCTGTTTCTCTACAGTTCCAGACCAGCTGGGCTCTTCCACTCTGCTCACACACAGCACACACTTCTAGAACAAATTACTCACTAGCATGTTACTCTATTCCCCTATTACCCTGTGGTTCCACTAGATATAAATAGTCATAAAAATGGAGCAATGCAATAGTAAATCAAACACATCGGTGTGCACACACACATGTACACAAAATCTTTCCCTCAGAGAGTTATGAGACTGCACTACTTGCTTTACTATAAATAAATCCAAAACCATTCATCCTTTTAAGAAAAAAAGAATATGCATAGAATATATACATCCTAAAGAAATACTCTTAAGAAATTAAACAATACAACAAGAGTAAAAAACAAGAAAGAACATATTAATGGAGAGATATTTACTGTTAAAAGTATTCTTAAGCAAAAGGTCAGGTTCTCTGCTGGTGTAAGCTGGAGCAGCTCCATTGCCTCCAGTGGAGCCGTGCCAGTTTATCCAATGCGTATGCTCTGGCCCAGTAGGTCCTGCAAGTCAAATCAATGAACTGGAATCTTCAAGCCTTCTCTACCATGCAGTTAAATTTGTATTGCCATTAGCAATAATTTATTTTTAAAAAAGTTTGCATACGCAAATTATTCACATTGCTTTATTTTTTTCTTTGTCAGTTCACAAAAAAAAAAAGTATTTCAAGTTGTCATAACCTTGCATTTAGCCAGTGAAAGAGTAATTTTGAAAGGAGAACATTTTTTAACAAACTGGACACATACCCTGTTTATTTGTCTCTAAAATTTGCACACCATAAAGCAAGTAGGGTTTTTTGTTTTGTTTTAAAACCTTCTTCAGATATTATTATACAAAAATATTCATATGCAAGTAATAAAGATCTTTTTAAACATCCAACTTTTTTAAACCTAAAGCAAAGTCACACCAAAAGTTTTTTTTTCTTTGTTTATGTTTTTGTTTTTAATCTAGACAAAGTACACCTTGTGCTTTAACAAACCTATGGCATCATGTGCTCATTACAGGTATTGTTGTGAAGATGCTCATGTGTTATTATTCATTAAATAATGCAAAACTTGCCTATTTTGTGGATTTTATTTCCCTTAATCTTCTTTTTTTCCCTCTCTATTTGTTATTTGTGTTTGTATATATGTGTGGAAAAGTTAAGGCAAGTGCAATCAAAGTTACAAAAATCAATATTTCTATTGCTAACATGTGCAGCATTCATATTTAGTGAACGAAGTCTTTTCTCCTGTAAGAATAAAAATTGATGAAAATACAAAAATGTTTAGTATGTTATAGTTGTTACAATAAGCTGCTCAGTTTTATATACCAGGCTTGGTGAATTTTCCAAAAGTTAGGATAACATAAAACATGTTCTTTTAAAAGTAACATACACTGAAACTAGGTAACATTTTGATCATGACTCTCTTGTTTCTCAGCAATGTGTATAGGATTACTACAAAAATGCAGTCGCTTTTAGCTATGACCCATCTAATTTTTTTTAAAAAATAAATATAAGTTAATCTCTTTAGGTAAAATATTTGATATAATAGTAGGCATAAATATAGGTCAATGTATCTCTACTTGACTTCAGTGCTTTTATTTTAACTTCAGTGATTTTGCACAAAGTGTACAAAGGAAGAGGCATATTTTCTAGTTTTTAGTCATATCTGTAGCCTTAAAGAAAGCCTTGGTAAGAATGCATATGTTAATCTATGGTTTATATGGCAGTAGTAATGAACATTTGGAAATGGTAATGATGCTGAATCCTCAATTAAAATACAGAATAACCAGAAATCCATGTTTGAAACTTCTGGTCCTGATTCTGCTCCTTTTTTTTTGCACCAGTTATACACAGCATTAATTCTGCTGACTTGAGTTAAATTATTTTTTGAATTTTGTCAACCATTATGCAAATTAAGAAGAATGATCCCCAAGCCTATCATGGCACTTGCTTGTTTCATTCCACCAATGCAAAATGTTTTGAAGTTGGTAAGTATATATATATATATTCAATGTATGTGCATGTATTCAATAGGAGCTACAGAGCATTTCAGCTAGGGTCTTTCCCAGAATTCCAGAAGGCCAGCTGAGAGCTTTTGCAATAAAGTGCTTCTTCAAGATTCTTATCCAGCTATTAACTTTGAATAGCATGCTCCCAAGAAGGGGCTGCTACTACTTGAGTTATGTTGTGCACTCTGCTTATGGACAGCCAACTCGTCCCGAGATGAGTAAAGTGAATAAACTTAAAGAAACTAAATCCTCTAGACAAATTGTGACTGGCAAAAAAGATGCTGCAGTTTTCATTAAAATCAAACATTTCTCTACAGATATCTATTTCTTTGTTTGTGTTACATTTGCAGCTTTTTTGTAGAAGTGAAGGCAGTGAAATTTTTCTTTTACTATTGCAACTAGGCACATGACCTCTCTTGTAAAGGTTTTTTTGGTCATTTTGTTTTCTTATCTTCTGAAGAAAGTGCAGTTATATACCATATGCTGATAAAAACATTTATCTATGAAATGGTGCACAGACTGCACAGACTTAACAGTGAGCTTTTCTTGCAAAATTCACATGTGGCTCAAAATTGCTGTGAGTCACAGCAGTGGATTTTAGATGTAATGCTGGGAAGATAATTTAATTCCATCTTACTGGAAAAACTAAGATGAATATTTTGTCTTTTAACACCCTCAACTCACTAAATGTGTTGGCTCTTTCACCACCGCCCAGGACTGGGTAGCTGTCTAATTTAACTTTATTAGTTGCTGATAATGTAAAATAAAATATATCTATAAAATATATTTATTTTATAATAGGGATAAAATAAAAGTGATTAATGAATCTGCAAACTTTTATGGTGAATCCAAGATGTTATATTAAACTATTTTTGAGTTTTCTGACTAATATAATAATAAAGAACCTAGATTGTACTTTTACAGAAAATTTAGAATAAATTATAGCTGGTGACTGACTAGGGCAGGACAGGAGGAAGAAAGGGGAAAAAGGGGCAGATTTGTGCATTCTAGTCAGCTACTTGAAACTATCAATGATGCTATTATACATTTCCATTGATTTACCTTGACTTTCAAATAGCTGATTGTATTTTATTTTTTTGGTCTTAGGAGAACTTTAGCAAGCCAACAGATGGCAATCAGAAGGCCAAAATGAGAAGTAAAGCTCAGGCCTCTCACAAAACCTGGTTTCTCAGTGAGCATGTGGTATCGGACTCACTGTGTCTGAGACTCCATATATTATGGCACCTGAAAGCACCATTTTTCCTATCTAAACTTTGTCAGAGAGTCTATGAGGCGGAGAACTGACTGAAGTGGGAGCTGAGGAAATCCAGCAGGTCTTTGAACAGGTATAATATGCACAGGTAGGAGATTTAGTCCTGATATTTCTTTCTTTATGAAAACAAAACAAAACAAACAAGCAAACAAATGAACAAAAAACTAAACTGAAGCCATATGAGGAGCTACAAGGAACAAAAACATCCTTGAAAATAATATACACGTGTAATTCAGTTTTTCTCCAACCTTTTATACCCTAGATTGCCCTTTAGCAGAGTTTTGAAAGAAGCATGGCAGGTAAGGTGCCCAAGATGACTGAACAGGGAAATTTTCTTCGAAATTCCATGAAGAACAACATAGCAGGTAGCATCTTTGCTGCTGTTTCTTACTTTTCAAATATTTAACAGTAAAATAAAAAAGTAAAAATGCTATTCACTATACGGGACTGAGAGCTTTTCACAATCTCTTTTGTTTACGAGAGTGAAAAGGTAAGTGGAGAAAACAGGAGATGAACTGTACTGACACTAATTATTATTTACAATGATAGGAGCTCTGGCAGATATTCCTATGATTCAGGTAGATCCTGTCATCTAGAAAAAATATTTCCTACCTCTAACAAGGTTATGTAAATGACTTCAGATAACACCCCGGAGGTGAAGGAAGTAGCTGGTAAATTCGGGTACCTAGTGTCCTACAAGCAAAGGATGTCTGTAATCCCCTGTGGCAGTAGGACTGGCTGAGTACTAGTCATGTAACCCCTACCTGGTCATGACATTATCAGGAAACTTATTCACCATACTTCTCCCAACCCATGTCACCCCTAGCTACCTATCTGTGTCACAGTGCCACCTAGCAATGGCCTGGTTACAAGTTTGACTTCTTGCTGCACATGGAAAATGTGGTGCTGCAAACAAACCCAGGTTTTGGGGACTTCCTTGAATCTTTATGAGGCTGCTACATATTTTATTTCCTTGTAATATTCTATGATTAAATGATTACAAGTTGAAGTATCTATGTGTAAGCATTAAAAATATATAAAGTGCTTTTTATGACAAAACGAAGATTTGAGAGTGCTTATTGCAACAATTTTTCCCCAGATATCTGCACATTTTGCAAAGATTCATGTCTTTTGCTGAGGTAGGCATAGGTTAGTGATCTCAAAGAAGGAACCTCATGCCACTGAACTGTTTGCTAAGATGGATGGAGAGACAGTTGTGTCGCTGTTTTCCTCTCTGCTTTGTATTTACATAATTGTTCCATTTGAAGTTTCCTGAGTTTTACGAAGACAAATGCACAACATTCTAATGTGGTGCTGAAGGTACCTGTCTAAAACTAATTGTTTAAATTTCCTACTGAAATGTCCCTAAGAACTTAATTAGGGCTGCAGTGAGCTGTTCACCAGAGAATATTAACTCTGTCAAGCAGTTTCTTCTAAGTCTGTAAATTCATTGCCACTTGTGTTTTAAACTCACAATGAAGAATGGGACTTTTCAAAAAAAATAAATAAAATTTCCCTGTCATTTACCTGTCATGCAAAGAATGAAAAGAAGTTTTAAAACAGTCTCTTACATAACTTCCTACAAAACGGCAGGAGAAAACAACCTTCCCTGAAAAAAAGTTCTTAAAAAACAGTTTTAAATAGGTTTTAGTAATTGCATTGTTATTTTGCTTCTCTTTATTTATTTTCGCTTTTCAAGTGTGTGTGCGGAACCTGATATTTAATGGCAGATGCATGTGTGAAGATACTTTGAACCCATGACTGACCTTTTTAAGACTTTCTTTTTACTTCACAGAAGATTCAGGACAGTATCAGAACACTGCTTCATGTGGGCACTCTACAGGGATGCGAAAAATGGTGTGTAAACTGAGAACAGTAAATTTTTTTACAAACCAAAGCTTTGCTCCTGTAAGTTTCTTTTCATGAGAGAAGACATTTACTCACCCTAAACATCCCTGCAAAATTTTCACCTATACCCCAATCTGAGGGCTCACAGCAAGCTTTGAGTGCTTGTACTTTTAATACAGCCTGCAAAGTAAATGAAGAGGAGAGGATGGGATGGCATGGGATGGGATGGGATGGGATGGGATGGGATGGGGTGGAAGTTGCTGTGAGGGAGCTCAGGTGCAGTGCTAGCTGATTGAGATGGCAATTTCCTGTAATCGTCATTTGGTGGATTGCATGCTAACCCAGTCAGCTAGCCTTCTTTCTATGCCCAGTGCTGGCTTTTATTTTGCACACCAAATAAATGGGAAACACTGTCAGCTGCTTCTGTTCTTCTGGCTGCTTTCCAGTAGGGTATCTGTGCTCCGCCAGCTGATGGTACCCACATTTAATGTCACTAACATCAAAGGTTACTGCACAGTCTCTCTCTGCGTTGCCTATAGCAGGTAGAAGAGTGGTGATGTATTGAGCCTGCAGTTCCTTCTGCGCTCACCTGAAATAAGAGTAACTAAACACGATGGCCAAAGGACCCTGTGCTTTCCCTGCACGGGCACACATGGTTTCCCCACTGTAGAGCTTCTCAGTCACAGCTATGTGGTACAGCCCCTTACTCTGGCTTGCACTTCTTTATCTGCCACCCAATGTGTTTGAGAGTATGGTCTCTCTAGATATTAATTTTTCCTGGATGATTTTGTATTTTTGAGGGGGGCAGAGGGCAAGCCAATATTCAGATAAATAGAGAAAGAAAAGGTTAAAAAGGACGTCCATTTTATTTTTGGAGTTATTTGTGTTTTCCTTCTGTCATAGAATCATAGAACGTTTAGAGTTGGAAGGGATCTTAAAGATCATCTGGTTCCAACCCCCTGTCATGGGCAGGGACACCTCCCACTAGACCAGGTTGCTCAAAGCCCCATCCAGCCTCTTCTTGAACACTTCCATGGATGGGGCATGGTTAAGGCAGATGTCTTCATAAAAAATACCAAGAACACCTCCACCAAACTCTTAGCTCTCAAATTTTCCTTCAAATTCTTTTCCTAATAATAGATGTTTGTACTTTCTGTAAGCTCAGTACTCGGTAAAGATTATCTATTTTATTTAACATTTAGATCCTAGAGAATCATGTTACTCTTAATCCTAAAAAATAAAATTCTTTAATTGACTTTGGAATGTTTCTGAAATTATATTATCTAGGATATTGGCTATTTAATCTAAGAATGCTGATAAGCTTTTAGAATGTGACTGGTTGTAATAGCAAACGGAATACTTTCCTTCAACAACCCTCAATCTCAATTTATTCATCTTTTAGTAATCTGAGCCTCTTCAGAATTTATATATTTTCCAAATAAGTTTTCAGGCCTGCCATTGTAATTTCTGCTCTCACTACTTCATGACTCTGTGGACTCTTGACCTCCCACCCTCAGAGTTTATTAATCTAGAGCAAATCTCAAACTTTGTCTCATAGAGTATTTAAAGAAACAAAAAGCATAGGAAAACTCTTATTATCTGAAACATTTCTACTAGTTTCACTCCCCAGGCCAACAATTCCAAGTTCTGGAACTTCAACCCAAGGCCAGCTGGAGAAGTGTGATGCTGCCAACACATCTTCTTGGAGGATATAGCCAGACTCGATAGGAAATAGCCCAGCAAAATTACATCATAAATGAAAGCTCAGTATCCATACTAAATTCAGTGAATCTCAAATGAAAGACACAATGGTTTCCTCCAACCTCCACTAAATGGGAGGTGAAGAGTTGTGACTATACAGAGAAATGCAAGAAAACTTGCAGCATTCATTATACGAAGAGGCTCATTGTTATGAAATTGCTTACATTTTTCTGGTGCCAGTCACATTAGTCTCTTGCTCAGCTGAGAAATGGATGAAAAAACAAGCGTTCTAATAACAGCAAATCAGATAAGGGGTGGGTGTGAAGTGAATATATTTACTCTGGATGATAAACTAAACCTGTTATGGAGATTTTTTTTGGTGCTGACAGATTTCTGCCATCCTCTGTACCACAATAGAAGACACATCAAAAACTCCCTGTGCTAGACTACCAAGTACAAAATCATTCGGAAGTGTATTAGACGTACAGGGACATATTTGTGTTGCTGATCTGTCTGGATGGGCCCCAAAAACCCCAGTTGCTTTATGTAGATCAGCCAGAATACAAAGCTTTGTATGAGAAAAAATCCACAATACAGTCAAAAAACAGGTGGGTATTTTGTCCTTTCTTCTCCATTGGCCTTTTTCCTATTTTTGAGCTTACTTTACTGCTGTGATTTTTTTTCTTCTTTGGATTTTAATTAAACTCTCCTTAGGCTTGCTAGCTTGACATTTTCTTCTCTCTTTTTTTTTTTTTTTTTTATTTAAGAATGAAGGAAGCCTGTTACCAGGCCAGTTTTCCCCAGTTCTCACGGCTTTATCTATAATTTAAATGTGCCATTAATGCACAATATACAAGTAAAACTTTTTGAATTTTAATCAGGCGGGTATAACAAGCTTTCCAATTATTTTGGAGCTGATTATCACCCATTATGTAAGATACACATGGTTTTCACAGCTGTGCAGTAATAGAAAAATCTTACTTTGCATCTAAGCCTAACAGTATTTAGTTCTGAACCAGATCATATTGAAAGTGTTTGATGTTGGCTGTCAGGTGAGAACTGGATCCCTGCTAAAATGTGGAAGGTCTTTTGCTGCTGCTTTCCTTATGGCCAAGATTTCAGCTTGTCACAGACTGCAAATATGAATTCCTTTTCTCTTTGCTTTTGCAATTTTCTTCTCCCACACAAGTCAATCTTACACTTATTCAACTTTATTAGACTTACTTTCAAATCATACTGCTGCAACTGAGAACAGAATCAGACCCAGAAATGCACTTTGCCTTCAAAATAATTAGCTGCATACTGTAGAGAGCTCCAATTCTGTCCAGCTATATGTACTGTCCGGAGAAATTATATACTGAATTTCCACAGATTGTGCAAGAGTCCTTTAGTTTTATATCAAAGACTACCCTGAATAGAGAGAGCCTTATAAAGACCAAGCACCACACCTGGATAATTCATGTGCATAGAATCCACATACAGACCCGAAGTTATTGACCAGGCAGAGTAAATTTTTCCGATCATCATGCTGTGCAGTTTTTAAAATAAAGTGCTATTTGCTTATGGCTAAACCTTATATGTGTCTATTGCATGCACACTTCAGGCTGCATTGTCAAAAACTGGAACGCCTTCACCAGAAAAGGATGGAGCCTAAGCACTAGGGCAATGGCAGGTTTGGTTGTGTTTTGTTTGGTTTTGTTGTTTTTGTTTGTTTTTTTTTTTAATTTTATTTTGTTTTCCAACAGAACTTTTGTCAAACATAAAGCACATGAACACACAACAGTTTCCTTCACTGTTTCCCACACAGGTGTTCATAGAGGAGGAAGAGTAAGGAGGAATGTTTCTGAAACCATAGACAGCTTCTCCATTTATTTCAGGTTTTGTTTGTGGTTTGTTTCTTTTTTTGTTTGTTTATTTTTCTTTTGTTTAATATTATGACAAAACATTATAAGAAAAACTTCTTTAAAGTAGTGTGAATATCAAATAGTATCCATCAATCCCTGAATCATGCTATTCAAAGTGCTTAAATCTACACTAAAAATAGAACAACAGAAAAGTACTCCCCATGTGGCTAAGGAAACACCTACCAATCGTCTAAATGTGACCGTGGTCAGATAGTTACATTCTACATTTATTCCACATCCCAATCTTTACTTCAGGGCATGTAAGGGGAGGGAAAGGGGAAAAAAATATGCATTGCATTCAGAGGATACTGGGGTATTTGGCATCCAGTTGAATGAAGTCGAATGCCATCAGTGCATCCAGTTGAATGGAATTAAATGCCATCAGTGCCTGACAGGTGTCTGTGAGAGTAAATAAATAATAGCTTTCTTACACTGTGAAAATAACCAAATGTGCAAAGCTCTCTTAAAATTTTATCTGGCCTGGCAGCTTCATTTCCATTTTGTGGACTTTTGGCACATGTCCAGAGGGAGACACCATAATAAAGAACAGATTGTAGAAAAGGACTTGAGCAAATTGTCAGAGAAATAAACATTTTTAAGCAAAAAAAAATCAGTGCACATCCCAAAGCTCTATTAGCTCGTTATGCAGATACTGAGATTTCTTGACTTTCACAACAGGAGCATAGTCATTTCCTCCCACACTGTCGGTTCTGGCTTACTCCCACAAACATCGCCCAAACTGCCGTTTACACGCTCTCTACCCATCACTTCTCATTAAGAATACCAAAATATTATAAGCTGTACTTTTTTCATTGTGACAATCAGGATGAATAAACCCTGCACATCCGTTATATTGGCCAATATCATCCAGCTATCATAAAAATACCTAAAGCTAATTAATTACATAAATAGACTATAAAGTCTGTTTGCCAGGATACCAGTTACATTTCTGCAAGGGTAAATCAAGCCCATGACTATATGACAGTGTGCTGCAACCAATAACTCTACCCCAGCTCCTCTGCTTCTGCTAGCAGAGAGCTTGGCCTGAAAATGTTGTAGAGCTACAACACTGCTCCTCTCTTTCTAAAACCAAAAGGGACTTCTCCATTATTTAAAACATGAGTAAGATGCTTATTCCATTTGTCTTAAAGATATCCAGATGTAAGCAAAGTGGGTTTTTTTCCTTCCCTGGCAGCCATGGTGCACACATTATTTGCAACTCCTCAAAGATAGAATCATACGTAAAAAATAAAACTAATTTATTTATTCATTAAAGTGAATAAATTGTTTTTAATACTTCCAGGTCTGATTTAAATATTAATTTTGTATAAATAAAGTTTATTCTGAAAACAATTATATTTGTTGATATTCATGTCATTATTTTCTGCCTGAGTTCTTACTGAAATCATGTTGAAATTAATAAAGTTTTATTTATCATTACAAGCTAAAACCAAATGAAAGAAGATTTCTTAATCCTGAATATATCATTTTAAAGCAAATACAGGTTTTGGATCATTAAAATACACGGGGACTCTGTAATCCACAGCAAAATAATGTTTTGCTATTCCTTTTTTTAGAAAATAACACTTTCTATAATACAAAGCGACAAGCCATCTATAATATTGTCTTTTTATTCCCCTTTGGTTTGGAAGTCATCACTGTAAATATCAGCAGGACTCTCTGCACTTCAGTGCCTATTACCTCACTTGTCTTACTTGCCTGACAATTGCAAATGATCTCATTTGTAGGATTTTGAAAGGGAGGAAAGAGAAAGTTAAATGCTTAAAAATAAAATCCACAACCACATTAATACTTCTCCAGGAAGTGTTAAAAATAGGGTTTGCTTTTATATTTATAAAAGGGATACAATCAACTCATTCTTAAAATAATAATTAAAATAAAAACAAACCCAAGAAAGAGAAAACCGAACCATCTCTAGTTTCTACACACTCTGTAGTGACTACTGTGAAGCAACCGATACAGATTGGGTATATTCTGTTTGACAGGTATCTACCACGTTACATGTTAGATGATCAGACTGTAGTGTTACCCCAAATGGGGGTCAGTGTAAGGGCAGGGAAGGAGCAGTGCACATTACGGGAGTAGAAATGAAACTGGAGCTCTCAGTGACGGATGGGGTCCTTCTAAGAACAAATATTCTCCAAAAGAGGTGAACTGCAGCAGGCATGGCCTTCAGGAATCAGGCTAGGCAGGCCAACAAAATGGATGGTGCTTCTGGTATCAACATAGCTTTGTCCAAGCATTCCCAAGAGAGGTTAAAAACAAACAAACAAAAAGTCTAAAACTATACTAATGAAGCAAAAAAGTTTCCTATCTATACAGCAGTCTTTTCATTTAAAAAAATGTAAATATACAAACTCCAATGACATATAAAACAAAGTCGAAAATGTGAATGGGAAGAAACATGGGTAAAACAGGAAGACTGATGCTACAAAGAAATTGCAAAAAACATATGTACAAGACCCTGTTTTTCCTCGTATGTTATCGATTGTAATGCATGTTTAACAGCAGCAGTCGAGGATGTAGTTCCAGGCACCGGACTGCAGACTCAGCTCCTACTCAAGGGGGTCGATGGCCCCTTGCATTTCGGTCACCAAATGACACTTGATATACTTGTCTCCCGTGGCAAGAGGGGCAGTATCGCACTGTTTGTGTGAGCCTCTTCTGGATTCTGCTCCCTGTTAGTTTTTGTCTGTGGCCGCTGCCCGTTTATAAGTGTCATAGGGATGTTGCAGTAGGTATGCTGGTTACCTATTGAGGTAAGCGGCAGGGTGCCGGTAGGAGGTACATCGTATTCATAGCTTCGATAATAGTGTTTCTGGCGCATCTGTGAATGATATGTGTTATGAAAGGTGGAGCGCAGGTCTGGATGGGCAGTGGCAAGTGCAGTGGAGGTGGCAGCAGCCATGGAAATTGCGGAGACTGTCTGCAGTTCCCCAAAGGGCCCCTGCTCACTGACATCTAAAACCTGCTCGTGTGTGATGGGTTCAATCCTCTTAAAAGGCATTTCATACTGTAAACGTTTCCAGAACTTGGAATTCAACTTGTTGCATTTTGGTCCGTGCCATTTAATGACAGTGAGGAGCTTGATGGTATGTTTTAGGGCCTCAACCTCCTGGTAGTTCATCACTCCTCGTAGTTCACTGCATTCAATCAGTATCACTTTGATTTCACCCGTGACTAACATGTTTCGAAGCCTTGTTTCCAGTTCAAAGATGCTCCATCCTCTTCTTACCACATAATTTGGAGTCATGACGATGATAAGTCGCTTGCTTTGGTCTACACATCTTGCCACGTCTTCAATGTAGGCTACAAAATAAGACAATTGCTCAAAAACCAATCTAAGAAAACACTCTGCTCCCATAAACTGGGAAGAAACGACAGAGGCAAACCCCTGCTCCCAGATGAGCTCACTGCAATATGCAAGAACATCACTTGCAAATGTGCCAGGTTGGCTGGTCAGGACATGGTCCTGGGCAACATGCTCTAGGTAGCCCCACTTGAGCAGGGAGGTTGGAAAGGATAACCTCCAGAGGTACCTTCCAATCTCAACCATCCTGTGATCCTGCAAAACATCTATTCCTGCATGTGCTATGGATTGTAAGCATTTGCTCATGAGCCATGATTTTTATCAATATTTATGTCTTTATTGGAACAAGTGTGTCCATCATAACTTTTTCCTTTAAAAAGGCAAAGTCACCCAGGTAGGCAACAGAGCCGCAACTATGTGTTTAAGGGCCTCAGTCTGAAACACAAATGATACTCTGAGGTGTAATGTAGGCTTAGATTCTTCTTTTCCTTTCATGTCCACACCACACACTTTCACAAAAACAGTGTTGGCTCCTGCAAATTAATGTTTAGTTTGATGTAGATTTAAAAAATATCCATGTGATTGTTTGATGTTATGCTTTGCCTACGCTAAGAATCCTTTCTTATCTTTAGTAAAAGATACTGATTTTAGTATCTGTCTATATGGTTACACTGAAGTTGTGAAGAATACTGTAGCAACTTACAAAAAATTGCTGTACTTAGGTTGGAATATGTGAAAGAAAAATGAAAAAAGATCTACTTGTACCAGCTGGAATCAATTCTAATTTTCAGTCTCTGAGAATGATCTAGTACCTTCACTACACATCTATCTGCAGTGGACACTAACAGAATTCACTGCTTTGCTCTGTTGTAGATGTTATTATTCAACCTTTGCCTTAGTCCAAACACAACTTTTTCCTTCCTGTCTGAATTTCTGTAATACTTAGAATCATGGATATCTTTCCAGTGAAACTCTAAGGAACAGAAAAAAAAAAGATCTCTGTATTCATTCTTAGATATGTAAGCTCTCAAAAAATCTCTGTAAAAATTCTAGTCTCATTCATTTCCTTTACTTATACATGCTCTTTCTGCACTATCTCACCTTCAATCTATACTATACAATTACTAAAAAGTAGTCCTCTTATGTGAAAAATACATATTAAGTATGTTTGGTGGCTTATCTTCATCATTCTCTAAGATAATAGAGGAAAAATTAAATTCTGAAGGAGTAGGTATAGAAACAATACTAAAATAATCACTGTAATCACTGTATTTGCTATTTAGGAAACACCCAAGAATAAAGACATGACTTACTTCCTGTGGGAATCAAATCTCTGTCTGGTATGAACAACTTATATCCATAGTGCTTTTCAAGCATATCTGGTAGGATCTCAAGAGCAAATCTTTCTTCTTCTCCAGTTTCTTGATTCCACTGGTCAGGATCCACTTTGGTATAAGATAGATATGCATCGTAGTCTTTGTTGTCTAAGGAAAGAGAGGAAGAAAGTAAGTTGGTTTATTCATTATTCTTGCAGATTTCCTAGATAATTCCCCAGGAGTTATTTCTGGGACACTTCCTCAGGAACGGGAAATTGTTTAGATAAAATGGCAAGCTTTCACCCAATCTCTAGATATGAATCCATTCACCTTTCCTGTTTCACCTGGTAGAGGTAATCCTTATTTACACAGACGCAAGAGAGAAGGGATCCCTATTCATAAAATGAAGTCATTTTGTGCATAAACATTTATGCAAGAGGAAATCCACTGACCTGTGGGGTGACAGCTTGTGAGCACAAAAGAAAAAGTCGCTGAAAAGAATCTGAATTCTTCTCTAGCTTTAAAAGGGAAAATAAAAGCATGGAAATATCTAAGCTAATGTGCAATTGCCTCCGTTGCATAGTAAAACATTTCAGTCTTGCCATATTTTTACTATAAATTTAGGGCCTGAGGCTGAAATGTTCTAAGTGTATGTGTAGCTTTACTTGTAAAACTCATTGGCTTTCCAGGTCTGAAATTATTGCCAAGCTTAAATCCTTGCAGCATCAACTCCTGATAATGCAGTTGAAATCTCTTGAATTCTGCGCACTTAAATTTGCAAATTTAATGTTGCATTAATGTACGTTTCGTTACTTAACAGTGTGTTATTTCATTTCGATATGAGAAATAAGCATGCCTTCAATGTGCTTGGTGTGCCTACTTGAAAGACAGAATCAAAAGAGCCATCATTAATTTTCATTAGGAGGTCAATAATGCCAAGTGCTCTGGAACTAATTCAGTGGAATAAGAGGTCACGTTTTGACTTTTGTTGTGAAGAAAGTAGAAAAAATCAATGGCAAGAATAATGAAATGTTAACATCCTTCTAAGTCTCTCGACAACATTCTGCACAGGCTATCGAGAATATCAATTGCTTGTAAAAGAGACCTGATTGAATACTTGAATGTGTGTCATAAGTAATGTTATATTCAGTCAATGCTGACTTCAGTTATTTACTGAACCGCTCCTTTCCTCATTTTACACCTTCTTGTACTCTGGTAGCGTTATTTAGAAAAGCCTGCCAAACGTAGGGTGGGTGCAAAGAGTATAAAATAAACTAATGAAATGGTGCTAATCTTGAACAGTCCACTCTTCCTTCTGAGGCAGGATGCATACTATGCTCGGTAACACTTGCAAATGACAAAATTAAAATTAGTTATACTGTTACTACTTTCAAACTTTCCAAACCTGTGCTCATTCTCTCCCCTGCCCACTTTTTGTGTGATATTATCTATTGGATTGTTATATCTACAGAAAACAAAACACACACACACACACACACACACACAAAAAGACCCCAAAACAACAGCCACAGCAACAAAGGGAAAATAAGAAAAAGAGCAACACTGTTTTCTGTAGTTCACTTTCCATTATTTTTCTTTTGAGTATTCATCAAATCATGACCCTTAACAACAGACAAGCACCTAATGCCTTTAACAATGCCTTTAAGTAACTTTGGACAGATCAAGTATGAGATAGAGGGAGATTACATAGCAGGTTTTTGCTTCTACTGTAGGACAGTGTCAATCCAGCACACGGAGAGGTCAAGAAATATATGGGGGAAATTATGACAACTGACAAAAGAATGATGTGTTAATGGCATTTTTTGTTGTCACCTTAGTAATGAACATAACCATAGTACATGCTTGAGAGCCGTGTTGCTCTTTTGCAACAGCCTTTGAGTAAAGATGAGAATGTATCATTTCTCAAAGGGATAAATAATAAGAAATAATGCAGTATTTAACTCTTTTAAAGTCTCAGAGTGTTGTCTGTTGAGGTGGTTTGCGCATTCTTACTTACAGGGAAAACTATTCATGCTATTACACTGTTTTCTTGCATATGTAAATATCACACTAATGCATTTCTTTTGATATATGTATTTCTTATACCATGGAGGGTCCAGCATTTCCACTGACTACAACTGCATTATCCGGTATTGGAGGTACCATTTCTTTCCACTCTAGTTCCCTGGTTTTAATAGCATTTGAAGGGCAAAGAATAGCCAGGATCTAGGATATGTCTACACAGACGGGTTCAGGCAATCACGAATTAACTGAAACTCCAATCCACAAAGATGTGTAGTCCAGTTTGGGAAAATGTTAGATGCATTAGCACAGTGGGTTTCCTGAGGTATTGTACTCCCCATCTGTCAGTTGTTGGGTTTTTTTTTTATTTTCTTTGATGAAAAGTAAAAAGTTCAGATTACAGCAGAATTACCTTATGTGATAATTTTGTTATCTGATGGTCTAACATACTGACATGACGAGACGATTTGCAAAATGTGAAATGCCCGGGATACACAGGGGATGATCACATATGCCTTTGTTTTAGTTCTACGATATTTTTCTATTAGTCTACTTTTAGTTAATTAAAATTATTAGGGCTGCATTTTCAACTCTGTGAAACATTTTAAGAACTACAGCAGGCAGACAGCTACGCAGCCATCAGAAGATATCTTTTCTGTGATGTGATCAAAGGGCTATAGCATACTATTTTCTCTAATTATTATGGATAGTAAAAAAATACAGAAATTCAGTTGTAATGAAAATGGGAGAATTTGTTGAAATCTCCCATTTCCAGGAAAGTAGGATGGTTTCTCTGCCTGTGTTTCTTCACAGTTAAATGATCCCACCTACTCCTGTTTGTAATGGGTGGGACTGATGCCTACATTCTGATCTTAGTTCATGTTTTTTAATGTGCCTTCCCAATGGACTGAGAGGGAGAGATGGGAGCCTGCAGACACCCAGATCTTACAGCTGGGAGCTGGGATTTACTTCTTGCCAGTCTTTTGGCTGTGTTACATGGAACTTGGAGGCTCTCAGTTTTGTTTCAAGCCCTTTGTTCTCGAGCTGTTTTCCATGTAAACCTTCCTTTGAACAAGGCATCCAGGAGTCCCATTCCCAGCAAGCATGCAGGAAGTCCATCACAGCTTTGTGTTTTCTTGACCATTCATAGAATCACAGAATCATATGGGGTTGGAAGGGACCTCTGGAGATCATCTAGTCCAACCCCCGGCTGGAGCGGGTCTACCTAGAGCACGTTGCACAGGAACTTGTCCAGGTGGGTTTTGAATGTCTCCAGAGAAGGGGATTCCACCACCTTTCTGGGCAGCCTGTTCCAGTGCTCTACCACTCTCACAGTAAAGAAGTTCCTCCTCATGTTTAGGTG
>JAOXNO010000001.1:124217644-124294728 GCA_028565335.1 Limnodromus scolopaceus
CTCACAGTAAAGAAGTTCCTCCTCATGTTTAGGTGGAACTTCTTATACTCAAGTTTGTGCCCATTTCCTTTTGTCCTATCACCGGGCACCACTGAGAAAAGACCAGCCCCATCCTCCTGACACCCTCCCTTTAAGTATTTGTAAGCATTGATCATAATGCTTCTGGATTGACTGCATTCACTGGAACTGGTATTTTACCCATGAAAATATTTGGTGTCATCTCATCTGCCTTTTCCAAGGAAAAAAACCAAACAATTCACCAGAAAATTTCTAATCTGCTCCTAATCACAAATCAAGTCATAAAGGACTTATATTACTACTTATGTTATTATGTTGTATGATAATTACATATTTGGCTACGCGGTAAGTTCAGATACTGGCTGGATCTAATCAGTGTCAGAAAAAAAAGGGCAAAAATCCAAATTCAAAACAAACAAAGCTGATGGCAAACTAAGCTTTTCTTTAAAGTGAGAATTTCCTTATTTTCCTTTATCAGCAAACAATTAAGTCTTCTATCCAAGAATCCTCGTAATGAAAGTGTGATTGATTGTTGCTTGCACTTTGGCTTCAGATATAGATTATGCCATTTCAAAGATTTGTTTTTGTCAGGCTCCTGTGCATTAGCAATAAACTGGAGAATAGTTACTCACTACCTGTTTCCTCCCACACTTAGGAAGAAAAATACCTGCTAATAACCAAAGGCAGGGATGTTGATCATTTCATCTGAAAGTCTTTTTCTTTCCCATGGAGATTGAAAGCAATTGTCTACATATACTTTTGTACCTGAGAGTACTCTTATTTCCTTAACCATTTCAGGATTCTTTTTTTAGAAACATATCAGAATAAGTTCATCTTGCATTGCCTCCAGGTATGTTGCAGAGCTGTATTATATAATGGCTATCCTTTAATTTAGTGAACACAGCTGAGTGTGACATATGTTATCACTCAACAGCAATACTTTGAAACATTTTGGTGTGATAACATTCCTCTTTCCATTCTTTGTGAATGGACAAGTAATCCTTTTCTGTTATATGGCTTGTAGTTGCTTTCTGCTGCCTACACATAGTATATAACTAGGATGGAGTTCTTCAATTCAACAGCCTCCATTTCTGTGAAGTTTTGCTGTATCCATTAATTGAAAATATTGAAACAAAGCCTAAACCAGACCTTGCATGGCCAAGGTCAACCAGACTTGATGCAAAAACAATTCCTTGTTGTTGTACTGTAGAAAACCACGAGAGCTGGATTACTTCATCACAATGGGGTCAAATACAGCCTGTGCTCAAGGTTTTACGCATCCAGTTCACAAACATTTCAGTCAGCCTAAAATTACTGGTACTGCAAGACTCTGGCCAAAACAGACTGTGAGGAACAACCTTTGCCATACCATTTTAACTGTTCTGTGGAGTCGAAAGCAAGGACACACTGAGTAATGGTCATGGAGCTGTGCTCAGCCACAGGTCTGAAAAAAATGTTTGGATCGATCTCAGGGGTAAACACTAAGGGTGAAATCCCAGCTTCATTAATACACATGGAAACAGTACTTCACTTGGTGGCTCAGGATTTTAGCCAAAATAAATGTTGCATCATTGCATCATGCGTTCTTTAATACTGTCCATTCTTTTTGGTACTCATCCAAATGTGGAATATGGTATTATTCTTCCTGTAACTTTCTACAGTGTTAATCCAGCAGAAGTGATATAAACTTTTAGGGGATAAAGTTGCAAATGCTGCTTGTTATTCCAAGGATGCACTCAGCAGCAGTCACTTAAAGGCTCAATGTAAGCATAAAATGAAACCGAGACTCTATAAGCATCTATTTTGTCACATGCAAATGGGATCTCTGGGTAAGTAAATCACTATCAGACATCTAAGAACTCATCTGTATGCATGCTCCTTTAACAGTTACACATGAAGAAATGGTAAGCTAGTGCCTACAGAAATATAGATAAAAGTTCCTCTTCTACAGGGACCAGCAAAGAGATTCAACTTTGAATTTGTGTTATAGATGTATATGTTTTCTAATGATTTCTATGTTACACCCCAGGAAGCCAGCTGTTTGGGCCTTTGAGGGTTTATTAAACCTTAACCATTGCAGATATTTATGCTAATGGTGGAAAAAAAAAAAAAAAGGATGAAAAATTAAAAATTAAAAAAAAACTTCATAGAGGTTTTTTTTGCTTATCAGCCATTTTCAAGTAGATGACAAACAGATTTTCATCTGGCATGATACATTTTAACACAAGACAGATTAATAGATGGAAACAAAGAGAAATCCAACAATATTGTATTTCATAGTGAATCTTATTTTAATGAAGCTGTAAGACCTACACATCAGGTTTAACCCATGCCTCTGTGCATCATGAAATCCTCTGGAATAAGTAGAATTAGCTTCAGAAACATTCACTGCACTGAAGGCAGCTGGCCATGTGCAGGCTGCTCTGCATCTAGGTGTAGCCAGCAACACTTCTGGCTTGAGCAGATCTTCCATTTCTAGATGCCCTGGTTTGAAGGCAGTTCTTCCCCAATCAGGGAACAGCTGATTTCCCTCCTTTGCCAGAGCCTAGTAAAGACTCAGATACTCATTACTGGAGTCCAGGAGATACGGGCTCGCTGATTTCACTTGGAGTTTCAGGATTTCAAGTAGGGTTCTTAGAAATAACAGACTGGATCCTCCCAGTGCTGCAAGGAGTTAGAGTCAAGTCAATGCAGGACGCTTTCCTCTAAAAAACATGGTGTGTTCAGGAAAGGTTGTAAAGTACTGGGCTTTCAAAACTTCCCTGACTGTCGTTTCTTCAAAATTATAATCACATTTGTTTCATTACTTGTGGGGCCACATTTAACGTACACATTGCAATAGCATTCATCATCCTTAATGTAATGAAAAATGTAATTTAAATGCTTAGTTAAGTTAAATACTCAAATCCTAAGTCTTTCAAAATGCTTATACTTTTTCTTACACTATTTACTGTTGCTTATGAAGCCCACTGTAACATTTTCTTTTATTTTTAAATGCCAAGCCCTTTTTATTATTAATAAAAGTTAAGAACTACCAACACTAGCTTTTTCCATGGCAAAGTATTTGTTAAGTGTAGCATTCCTAATGATAGCTCATATCCTTATGCAGAGATGGCAATGGTGAATTAGAGGGAGGTTTTGTAATGCAATGCTGGAAAAGAGGTTAAAGAAATGTAATCAGTTCTAAATAGGATCTGGAGTATTCTCAGCACAGCATAGATGAAAAAAAAAAGGTCATTTGCCCATAATAGGCACATTTATAAAAATATTAAAACAATGGACATACATTTGTTTTCCCTTTTCTCTCCTTTTCTTTTCTCTTCTCTTATTTTTTTTCTTTTTTCCTTTTTTTTTTTTTCTTTTCTTTTTCCCTGTTAAGACATATTAATTTTTGGAAGTCTAAAGACCATGAAAAAATACAAGAAATACCAATTTAAAGTTGATTAAAAAAGAATATTTATGAAAACCCCAAGATATCGATGCTGCATTTGACATTTCTTGAAAACTTGAAGTAGCTCCCGGCAGATAAAAATTCAGCCAAAAAATAATACAATGGCGTGATTTCAAGATTAAAATAAATTCTCTCTGTAAGGTATATTTTTGTTCTTTTTCTATAATTACAGCTAAAATTTGTCATTAATAGATACATAAGATAGAATATTATTTATTTAAACTGAATAACCTATTATTAAAATTATTTTTTTCTCTCATACTAAGCCTGATTTTGGATTCCTAACTAAATGAAGAGTGCACCTCAAATGTTTCTCAGTAATTCTCATTAACATGGAAGTTTAAATTTATTACTACTACTGAAGACATTCTACTTTCAATATAAAAAACTGATAAAGCCTCAGTCTTAGAAGTTGCTCTTGACAGATACGGAAAGTCAGAAGTCCTTATAAGAGTTTCAGAATATTAAAAAATTATGAAAGTTAAAAGATGCTGATAGAAATTCTTCTCTTGATTGCTCTGAATTATTTGCAGGTCAAACACCAAACTAAGAAAAAATGTATTATTAGTAGATATTGAAAGACTTAAGGGTGACTAACTAGCTAAAAACATAGCATGGTGTAGTAGTTATCTATGAAAGACTGGAAGAAACTAGCTACTATCTAAAAAAGAAGAAAGTAAGAAGAGGCACTAATAAAGAGTGTTATGTAAACCCTGAAAATGAAAGAGTTCTTTATACTAAAGAAATTTCTTAAATAAAAAGTGTCAAGAAGTGATGCTCTCATTATGGTCCTAACTCAACAAAGCAACTACTTACCTGTATAAAATAAATGCTTAATTTTATGTATATTTCTTAGTTCTGTTGAACTCAGTGATAATACATGTATCTTATCATTGGGTTAAGTATTTTGAAAAATAGATGAAAGATAGCCTTGATCTAAACAAAAGCAGCTAAAAAATAAGTAAATAATTATAAATATAAGTAAAACTCAAGAGAGAAATGGCTTGAAAACTGACTTTTAATCTAGGATTCCTGACATCAGATGTCATTATGCTGTGTTCATCTCACCTATCTTGGAAACCTGCAATGTGCTTCAAAAAAACCTCAAAGCTTAGAGAACAATTTGACAGAGCTGCTGGTTGAGGAACAGGAGATATCTCATTCTTCATTGTTTTATATATGGTACTCTCTTTTTTTTTCTACTTTACATCTGGACTTTCTAACCTATAACAATCTTTTAGTCTGGAATCTAAAGATGTTCTTGGTTATACTGTTATTTCATTTTTTAATATATATATCTTACACCTGAGATGCTATAAAATAGGAAGCGAGAAAAAAAGCAGGATTTTTATTTTGAATTAGTAAGTTTTAAGGACAGAATCTAGAAAATCCCATATTCAGTGGAGATATAAATTGAGATTTTATTGTTTGAATTGCAATTCTGATGTAAATAAACAGCATAAACAAGAATTAAGAGAAGCAGCTCCCCAACAATAAAATTGTAATTAAATAAGAGGAAAAACCCTTTTTGTAACCAGTAATATTTAGAAAGATGAAAGCTGCGTTTTCCTAAAGGTGATTTTAATAGAATTTGAAATTTGTATTCATAGAGCAGGATTTCTTATTGCCATGGTTTGCCAATAGCCAATAAGAATACATATGCGGTGGTGAGGCTGCTATTGCAAATTTATTCTATAGGTCCCCAGGGAAGATTCTGTAATTGCAAAGTCCCTAACTTCAGCAGTAATTTCAGTCTACCTATACTTGCATAGCATAATCATTAACACAAGTACTTTGGCGGTGCCTAAACCACTGGTAAAAGTTATATTTGAAAGTTAGCAACTATGTCACACTGAAACATGAAGAAACTCAGTGTTGCCTTTCCTTGCTGTGTAAGAGGTTTACTGGGATGAAACTCAGGAAACCACTAAGAGGTATACATTACTTGCTCTTGTGGAGTTAATAAGATATTATCTGGGCAATCCCATAGGTCTGTCCATGAACTCTGCTAGTGTTTTGCAGCTAACTAATAGTGAGGACAAAAATCATGATTACCTAAGGGCTCCCAGGTGCAACAGAGACTTCAAGGCAGAAACTGTTTCATCAATCTCCTAATCTGAGCATTGATTTGTTTCCCCTCAGCAAGCAGTAGAAACTCATCTCTTAAGGAAGTGCAGCCAGCACAGCCAAGAAACTGCTAGTATAGATGTCTTCGACCAAATCCAAACAAGATTTCCTGAATTTAGAGAGCTCAGCAGTGACACATTTTTATCACGTTAGGAGCACTTTCTGTTATTTCAGCAATGTTGAGGGCGGGGGGAGGGCACGGTGAAGAAGGTGCCTTCCCTGCCTCACCCCAGCTGCACAGAGACTGGTTCTTCCCTCAATTCACCAAGGTTTCCTTGGCAAGGAAAGCTGAGAATAAGATCGAGGTCACCATGCAGAGCTTTTGTCCCACATTGTAGAAACAGCTGATGGGACCTACAAGCACCAATGGTCATAGTGAAGGTCATCATACCAGCTACTAAGCAGAGCTCTCACTTTCTAGTGATCAGCTGCCTACAGTTTTTTTTTTTGTTCTTGAGCCTAAGGCTTGCCTTCTTGTCAGCCTAGCCGTGAGAAAGCATATTTATGTAAATTTCATTAGAAAACTATTTACAGCATATTTGTTCAGACTTTCTCTTTAGTTGATACTTTTTTATTCTTATCAATTTTAACGCTACCCTTTTAATCCTAGCTTTCACTTTTTTTATGATACTGGTTTCCCCTTGATTATTAATTCCTTCACGCAAAAACTTCCACCAATTTAAATGGTTACTAATGTACCCAGGTAATGGTAGGGGCTGGTGCCTACAGACTGTTTCTACTGCTAACTATACCACGTGCTCTTTTCTCTGAAACTGGAATCTGGAATGTAAACACATATGTAAGTTCATGATTTTTAGTAATTTTGCCTATCTGACCACGTCCAGTGAGTTTTAGCCTGTTATCCACAGACTTCTGCATTTATCCTTAGTATACTTTAAAGCTGCCATACAGACATCTGCACATTCTCTGAAAACTCCCAGGTCTTGAAATGGCAAGAAAGAGTTGAAAATAGCTGTTCTGGTGACCTTGAGCCTCCTGGCCACTTTATTGTGGCATCATAAATGGTGCTGCTTGGAGAAGCAGTCTGACTTCCCTCTCCACCCTCGCTGTGTCTGCTGATGCAAAGGACCAGTCTCATGAAGGAGACAGTTGTCGTAGGTAAAATCCTGGGAAAATTTCCTTAGATTTTAGGGGGCCTGGAAGTTAGGTAGTATATAGGCAAAGTGCAGATTTCTATACAGCGGTAATATCTCACCTGATACAAACAGCATTTTAAGGTGCAAGGTAGGAAGAAGTCAAGGCATGTGTTGATCTCAAGTACTTGTCAATGTTTACTTGCATTTTTATTTGTCTTTGTCAGTTAAAGTATGATACTTGGCTTGTTCACCAACTCATTTAAAATCTGGGAAAGGCAGCAAGAGAATATCCTTGGAAAATAAAAATACATAAACAGTAACTGCTAAACACTCCTCAGAGGACGAAGGTGATATAAAAACTCTTGTGTTGGAGCTCAAAGTAGAGCAAAATAGAAGAAATCATAACTTCTAAAAGTGGATTTCACTAATAATGTTTTAGTCCTTAAAGTGCACTTTATGGACAAAGCTTTTTAAAGTATGCTTTTAAGTTCAGAGATGCAAACCTAAAAAGGTTCCTTGACATTTAACAATGATCAGTTCTCAGAAGTTCTCAGTGAAGTATCTGTTTCTGAATATTTTGGTGTTTTCAGACTAAAACTGGACATTTCTTTGTTTGCATACTACTTCAAGGTATCATCATCATTATGTGCATGGAAAGATCTTGAACTGAAATTCTCCACTTAAACAGATTTGGGAGTTTCTAACCACCAAACTGGTAGGGATGAGTTATATCTCTGAGACACAAGGTCATGCCAAACACCTACAGGTGAGAAAGCTACTTCTTTGCCAAGGGTCAGAGTGCTTTTCTTGCCCCTGTGCTCCAGCTCCCAGACATTCATGGTGAGGTCCCCTGACTAAACACTGGCATGTTCCGTTGCTCTACACCAAAGGACACAATACAGTGTCCATCACACAGTCCCCTGGTGTGGAGTGAGCCCCCAGGTGGCTGCAAAGCATGGGCACAGAATGGGAGGAGAAATAGTAAAATGTGAGCTGGATTTGATTATACTCCAATTTAGAAGGCAGGGCAGGGAATTAACCATGAAAACGAAAAAGGGGGCTTCAATGCCCATTCCCAGGAAACAATAAAGGCGACACAGGGCTTAAGTGTTTGCAGGAGCGAAGAAAAAACAGAAGGAGACTCTAGTCCCCTGATGAGAGAGAAGACGGGAAATTCAAAGATGTAAGTTAGAAAAATGAGGAATCAGCAGCTGTGATTTCTTGCTTAATCTGCAGTACCCCTACAGAAAGTAATAAATTAAGTTGCATCAGCTGTAAGAGTTAAACACTTTGTTTTCAAATATTTCTCACAACTTACCCATGCCTCCCACAGAAATGCGTATGTTAGCCTGAGAAAAACTGATGTGTTTAAGGCTTGGATAGAAAAAAGAAATTGTGATGAGATTTGACATCCTGAAGGGCTTGTTCTCTGATCAGGGAAGAAATGAAGCGTTGCATTTTAAAAGAGATTTTCAACTGAAAATTTTAATTGGACCTCACTTTTAAAGTGTTTCAAATCCTCTCTGGGTACAATATAGTGCACACAAAAAAAGCCTGTGATATTTTGATGTTTGCTTATCTACATGCTGTCCTGAAGTATGACAGAACATAGTGTAAATTATGAATAGCATGTGGGCGCTCTGCTGTTGCACTGCAGGAGATGCGGTTAGAAGAAGATTTTAGAGTTCAGCATTTTGTGTCTGTCAGTAACAAACTAAGGCAAAGGAAAGAATCTGAATGTATGTCTGCAATTTATTTCTGCACAAGCCTTGGTTTCGTCTTCTGTGGGGCATTTTCTCTCTGTTTTCTCATTTTTGCAAGTGTGTAAGTGAAAGAGATTAAAAAGTTCAGTTGCAGTAACTTCATTAACTCAATGGTTTTTATCCATGTTGCTAGTATATTGGATATAGTAGAAGCTAAAGGTTTCCATTAGGAATCTGCTAATAGTATTTTTCTTCTTATATTTCTGTGGTTAAGCACTTACGCTATCAGTGTTTGCATTGATCATCTAAGGAGCATCCATGCTTCATCTTCTTTGACAATGATCGTTGCTCAGAAGGATAACCTGAATGGATATTGGTTTTCCTCCTTTTGAATCCCACAAAAGTATCCTTTAGAGGTCACTTTTTTGTTTTTTAAAATGTGTGATTAAAGCACTGTTGTTCCTAGGTGACCAAGGTTTGGGATGGGAGAGAAGAGAGGCAAGTGTGTAACATCTGTGTAAGTTTGCAAATGAATTGCAATGATTTGAGATAACAATAAATGACAGCTGTAAAAGTAAAAATTACTGATCTGTGAGGGAAAACATTAAATTGCATCTATTTAAACAATTATTAATCAAACTGACTATTTCTGCCTAATGTAATATGACTATTACTAAATTCACACGATTTATGCAAGTAAGCATGCCCATTTAAACAGGGTGCAGCTTTGTGGAGAAGAGAGGATCTCAGCTCCTGAAAAAAAAGGTGTCTGCCAAAATCCTCCATGCGTCAGAGTCCCTCTGGGCCTCAGTTTCCTCCTCTGTAAAACAAGAATAACCTGATTTTTTCTCCCCCACTGAGCTGCTATATTAATGCATCCTTTTTGTAAATCCAGTAGAAGGATACAAAATGTTCTAATGTTCTTGGACTTGTTGTTCTGAGCATTTTCTATTTTGAATCCTTGTGCATTTTTAGATGGGAGGCAGGAGCGGGTCATTCCCTAGTGATCTTATTATGGAATTCTTTCCCTTATATAAGGACCTCTAATTCTGCTGCCGCTCTTCTCCCATACCATTGACAGTTTCGGCCAGTGCTTGTTTACCAGTACACATTTATTTTAATATGTCACAGTGGCTTCTGCCCATAGGCTATTACCTTCAACTGTAAAATAACTTCTATTAGTATTTCAGTAAAAAAGAAGGTCCTGTCACCAAAGACATAGTGGTAGCACAAAACATCAGAAACTCTGACCCGAGAAACCAAACCTAATTAATCAGAGCCTGCAGCTCAACGCAGTTCGCTGTTCAACAGCAGTTTTGATTAGTAGGGCTAGAGGCAAAGACGACCTTTTTCTGCAGTGCTTAAAAAGAGAAGAAAACAAAATGCGAGTATACATTTGACACAAACTGGTGCATACAGTGAGGATTCCTTTTGTTTAGACTAGGTGTCCTTGAATCACAGAACGACTTTAATGACCATTACCTGCTTTCTCAGTGATTAAGTAAATGAACTCAAGAAAATGAACTGCTGGGTACATTCCCAAACACTTGGTACAGTTATTGAAACTGATCAGTTTAAACAGGCAGTAAATTGAGATTCACTTCAACCTCTACCTACTTGGCGAATACAAATAGGGAAGATACTCCCTAGCTTATGAGAAATGAATCTGGCTTTCAGTACTGACAGAAAGTGAAAACCTTTAATGCACCAATGTTGGTAATTTACATTCAGTGTCGGGAATAAAAATCTAAAAGACATGGGTGTCTTCTGGAGCTCCAGAGAGCAGCATGTACATCAGCTCAGCAATCACCGCTGCTAGTGTGCTGCATGAGGAATGAATATTCAAGTCAGTGCCTAATGCAGTGAGAAATAAAAATTGCAGTTGTAAATGCATCTTGAACTGAAATAAAATTTGGGCCTTAGTGAAGTGAAAAAACAAGACAGGCATACTTTGAAAGTAGGAAACATACCAAGAAGATGTCTTACCTCCATCTAGTTCTTCAGCTCCAAAATGATTCCTGTAGAAGAGCATAATCTCTATCTTGTAACACTTGTAGATAGTCACTAAACAAACAAGCAGCAGCAGGATAGCACCAAGCCCACCAGCAAGCTCAACTGTGTACATCAGCTCTGCAAAGAATCACAAAATGCAATAACAACCACATTCCAAAGAAGAGAAAGAGTAGCAGCCAACCTCACACTTATACACTAAAATAAAATAATGCATGATGGGTTATTTATGTATTTATTTCATTATAGGGCCCTTGAAGAAACACCTAATTGATAGATTTTTTTTCTTTAATAAACTAGTGTTTCCTCTAGTACACCATCTGAATTGCTCATTTAAAAAATAACAATTACTGGGGAGGAGTGTGGGTGTGTGTGTGTGTATGACTATGTGCATATATATAGGAGATATTTGATAGCTCCCTTCTTTCTCTCTGTAGAGAGATCACAGTTTGCTTTACACAGATAAATGTTGACATTCCACTTACAATGAAAGCAGAGGTGAATGTTCCTTTTTTGGGGGACTATAATGCAAACAAAGCTCCTCCTGTATTCCACACGCAAATAAGATGAGTTTCAGTCTACTGGATAAGTTTACACTAAGGATTTTTTTTTCCAAAATAAAAATAAAAATAAAAATAATAATAATAATAATAAAACACAACAAAAAAACAAAACTTGAGAGATATGAAGAGATATTATCCAAGGCACCCCACCGCTTCACATCTCAGTTATTCGTTAATATTTTTCACACAGTTTCCCAATGATCTGCAGCTCATCTTTATTCTCCCCTTTCCCCTATTGGGCTTGGCTGATGTGAAGTCACAGCAAATCATCCCGATTTGTCTGTTCTAACGTTTCCCTTCAGACCATTACCCCCTGGTGTCTTTGCTGCCCTCTGCCACTGGAGACTCATGTGATGGATTGAGATTGTCACCATGTAACTCCATCCCTGAGGACAGGGACTCTGGTCAAATGTGGCCACAACACACCACAAACGTAGCCACAACTGCCTATGACCAGCAGTATCTTCAGCGGGGCCACTTATCAGTGCCTACGTAATATGCTGTCATGGACTTTCACTTCCCCAGCTCAAGGAAGTTCACACAGCTATGTGGCATCCATTTTGTTTTTACTTTTCATTTGCTGAAAACTGAAAACTGGCAATGTTAATAAAGGAAGGTGGGAGCGGGAGGAGCATTACTAACAATTTTGTAAATTGAAATGGCTAATAGATGGCAAATATTAAGACCACCCATACTTTTCCACTATCACTGTTTTGAGGAATGGCAAGAAATCAAATCTTGGAAATCTCAGATACACAGTTTGCTTCATAAAAATCTGTACTGGAGAAAGCTCTGTTCCGTGTTATTTTCACAATATCCTCTTCCAGTGGGCAACTTCTGTCAGAGTGAAGCAGGGTAGCCCTGAAGTAACCTTTTTTTGTGTGTGTGGTTATGCAGATATGATACTCCAGCACAATACAATTCAATTAGAGAAATAAAAGGTTAGAGAAAAAAGTGACAATTCCATTTATTTTCACTGTGTCTACTGAGAATCACATACTTTTTTATTATTTTGAGGCAACTGTAAGAAGATTTCATTGCTCTCTAGAAGACACTAAAAGTGTAATAAAATAAAATAAGGCAGCATTTATATTCCATGTCATTTTGTCCAAAACTCTGCTGGAAACTCCTCTGTGTTAGATATTTTTAAGACCAACGTGGTTGTTTCAGACTTTCACTACTTTTCTGGTGCAGACAGGGGAATGTTATTAAAAACTCCCCCAAAATTTTTTTGCATAGACAAGTAATACAGTATTTTAGAATATGAATGGAAATCGAAATTACTCTGCACTGGCTTACTATACCCTGTTTATCATTTTGTACTACAGGTGATGCAGCTGTTCAATGGCAACTTGAAGAAAGGCTTTAATATTTCGGGTTGCTAGGCACAAAATACTCGATTTATGTGCCTGCTGTTATGACTCATTAAAGGCAAGGAAAAACTTTGCAACTGGAAAACGAAAGTTTTTCCTAAATTAATGATTTTGAGATTAAATGGAAAAAATAACTGCAGGTAGTCATCTGTTCTCTGTCACTGTGCGTGAAATCAGACTAATGCACTGTATCACTTTGCCATTAAAGAGTCCCTCTTAGTTATCTTTTTCATCATAAAATAATTCAAGATTATGCCTATATTTTTTACTTCAGTAATGTCAATCTGAACACACATGAAACTGTCCTAAATTAGGCAACCAACGCAAACAACAAAATTTTCTAAGTCACCCTGAAACGTACTAGAAATTACCTTTTCATGTGCTCCTGCTGAGCCCATCGTGGTCACTTATGAGCACAAGGATAAGGTGGTTCTTTCTTAAACACATTTGTTTGCAAAGTAAGATCCGTGCCCTATACATTCAGCTCAGCAAGCCCGCGTTTGCCTCTGTGCTGAACAGTGTCCACCAGCACATGTCTGCCCTCCACCTGGGGTGCTCTTAGTTGGGGTTCGGCGGCAGAGGGGAGCAGTGATGAGCCCAGCAGGCTGCTGCATCCTTACACCCAGCCCAGCCGATGGCTGAGCTGGGCCCGGAGGGCTGGCAGTGGGACAGCCACATCTGTGCAGCGTGGTGGAAGGTGGGGGCGGGTTTGCCTGGGCGCAGCGCCGCACCAAGCCGGTGGCTTTCAGGCCTTGTGTTAATGTTTCTGCAGGATGCTAAACAGGGGGCACCAGCTGCCTTTGAGCTGCCACAGGGATTTTGTGAACAGTGTTTCCCTGTGTTGGGCTGAACTGGAGGCTTGAGGAGCAGAGGGCTTGGCCCTGCCTCTGCTGTTGGCCCCTTGGGTGATTGAAGCCGGTTCACATTTCTGTGCCTTGGTTTTTCCAATGGGAAGTGGGGAGGGTGCTTCTGACTCCTCGGTAGGAGAGGTTACTCCCGAAGGTGCTCTATGAACACCGAGGGTGTTGGTGATGTGTATGTCAACAGTCACATAGTGACTGTTAAAGCTAAGTTGAAGTGTAGTAGCAAGTCTGGAGTGTAATGTTACCTTCACAAAAACGGCTTTTCCTGTCGCTTTATTCTACCTTTCGCATTGGGATTTGAGCACAGTTGCTATGGCGGACATTGCACTCCCTTTGAAGTGTGATATGTTTTTCCTGCTGCAATTCAAGTTTCCTGTGGTGGCTCCACGCTAAAAAGATTCAATTTCAGCACAATTCCACATCAGAGGGGAGAGACGAAAAGTGCAAACCTTTTAAAATCTATTTAGCCTCTGTGTTACGTTGCTCAAATTACAGACCTGGCCCTCCTTAAGGAGCTGAGGCTGAATATCGAAAACAGTAGAGGAAAATTACTTGGCTAACCCTTAGGGGGACAGGCATTCTGTTAAACACAACAAATGAGCGAGTGCCAGGGAGTTACATCCAGAAGCAAAGCAATCATTTAGTTACAGGCAATTAACAATAGTCCTCCAGTAGCACAGGAACTGTTCTACTCCAAGGGAAAACACATTGATTACTGCTGCAGTAGTAGATTGGTTTCTGAATAAATAGCTTCAACTTAAAACAGGATTTGTTACAAGCATTTTGACCAATGGCTACAATTTTTTTTTTCTTATCGGGAGGCTTTGGCCAAGCAACCCAGTGAAAGAGACAGCTAATTAAAACAAAGTATGTGTATCCATCCCGATATGGCTGGTAATAAATGCACTCATTTAAAATTGATTCCATCCTAATTATTAGCCATATTTGTAGGCTATATCTTTGATCTTCACCTGGCTTTAATATTTGACAAACTTCCTTTCGCTGTGTCATGCAGGTAATTCACTTATCGTAGCTGGGGTTGTAACAGGAAAGTAAACAAAAGGGTGCCTTCAAAGATTCGTATCTTTTGACTTATACGACATGCTTCAGGGACTTTACATTTAATGATCCATGATAATTTAAGATTAATCTTATTCTATTCATTAGTCCACATACAGCTGAGCTACTAAGAAAAATGATTATATTTCAAACATTCTTTTTTTTTGTGATTTATAACTCTTTGAGGATGTGTGATTTATATCTGTGTATTCAATGCCTGAGCCTTTTTCAAAATCCAATTACAGTCTATCTAAGGTTTCAGTTTTGCAATCACTTACGCAGATTGCTTAACTTCACGGACTATAAGTAATCTCTCTGAAGTCAACAGGACTATTCACAGAGCTTCAGGTTGGTACATACATAAATCTTTGCAGCTTTGTGGCTTACACTCATTCCCATTCTCTGCTTGTCTTGGACAATTTAACTCACAAGGTTACAAGGTTTGGTTAGAGACAGTTCTCTGTACAGGTATACTTTCATAGACTTAAGTTATTAAATGAAACATAAGGGTAATGAATATCATTTGGAAGGGGAGCAGCTGAAGACAACACTAAAGCTCTCACGACGACACCCAAGAGAAGGTAAAGAAGGCAGATACTGACAGCCAACGCAAGACTGATGTGTCACAAATGCAGCTTTGGTTATAAAAGAATGTTTCTTCTAAAGAGAGAAGGAGTCTGGCTAACACAACAATACTCATCTGAGTCTTATTTCAGACATCAGCAGTAAATGTAGGCAGAGTTTAGGTTAGGAAGAAAGAAACCCCTACCCACAGTTTAAAAATGGAGAAGTATGTGCTTTTTTTATCTTCCCTCCCCCCTCCCCCACCGCTTAATACAGTATTCATTATGACATGGCTGTGAAACAATTTATCTTTCCAAAGTATAGCATATGGAACCATAGCTTTATGCAGCATATGCATATCCAGTATATATTATATATACAGCATATGCATATCTAGCATATATATTATATTATATTATATATGAAATCTATTCTCTCTTTTTTAGGATCTTTTATTTGGTTTTTTTTTCAACCTGCCAAACAAAATCTGTTAGTATTTAAGGTATATAGATCTCTTCATGGATGCTTTTGTGAACAATTATTGACTGATATTGTAGGCCAATAATACTTCTGATACCACTAGAAACAGATTTGAGGTGTTCATTAGCTTGACTATGAAACCATTTCTTAGCACAGAGTATATGCTTTCTGCCAGCATAGGCCATACATGTCTGTAGATGTCTGCAGAATTGACTTAAGGTGGCTAAATTTAGTTACAGTTTTTAATGTGGTTTTCAATGCAGTAGTTTCATTTTATTTACTAGAACTATTGAGATTTACTTATCTCACTTTATTTTTTAGATCAATATGTAGTATATATTCCCTATTCATCTTTGTGAAAGAAATAGTTGAGCTCGGGATTATACGTACATGTGTGCAAATAAAAGACAGGGATCTTGTTAACCTCTTCATTAGTATGACAGGCAGCATATTTGAGCCTTGGTGCTGTTGGATTTCTCAGTGTTATTAGAATAGAGATAGTAAATTACTATAATAGAAGCATATTCTTACCAATGACATTTTTATTTCTTCTGAGAAGTGTGGGATACCTGTTTCCAGCAGAAGAATAATTACACTGACTATCTCCAACAGTATGTTAGCTCAAAAGAGGATAAGGTTGAAAGAAATATAGATGCTGCAATGTTACTGAAGTTTACTACATTTAAATAAAGAACAATGCATTTTAAAGGGAGTTTATATTTCAGGTTAAAGGAAAAAAGTTGTCGTGGTGCAAAATTGCAATAATCTCTGGTTAGCTTCCCTAAATAAATGAATTGTGTATGACTTAAAGGCTTACTGTCTATTTGCTTATTGCACTACAGAAATCAGACAGCCCACACAATTACTTCTTTTAGATCTTCTGAAAGAAATGAATGTAAGAAGCACTGGGAAGTGCTAAAATGTGCGAAAAAATGGAGTACCCAGTTCCAAAGATGTAAGATCATAAAACATACTATTTACATTTTTTCTGAGGATAGCATTAATGAATAATTTAGCTCTGCATGCATTATGGCAACAATTTGTGACATTTGATTTTGAAATATTTTCATCCTTGCCAATCAAGGTTAGAATTGCACCTAGATATGGGGAAAAACTATGATAAAAGGGGTACAGAAGCTGTTTCAAAAAGGAATCAGTTAAACAAACCAACTTGTTTGATTCTTTGTCAGAGAAAAGCTAGACTTAGGCACATGCTAAGGAATCTAACTGACCTTTGTACTGGAGATGTCTTAGTCCAGTTTTGTAAGGATGAGAAAAACCTTACTGATGAAGAAAATGGTCTTATCAAGAGTTTCTGTCAAGCAGTAGTCTTTAGTATTCTACAAATCTACTGATTTTAGATCTGATTGAGTGTAAAAAGAGCAGTCTCTTTTGGTTAGGTTTGGTACAGGAAGGGAGGTGTTATTGGCCTTTTGGCCCAATGTCGTGAACCTCTTGCTGACTAACCCTCTGCAGTGATCAGCCCAACGACAACCTGAAGGCTTCTTCAGTGACCACAGGGAGACGAAAAACCAATTTCCATCAAACCAAATCAAATTTCAATTCCAATTCTAAAACCTGGTTAGGAACTTGAAAAAGCTTTTTTTGCAGTGCAGAATGAAAACTGAGTGCTTTAAACACTGGAAGATATTCATGTGTAAGGTCTTAACTGACCAAATGGGTCAGAGTTTTAAAACAGTTTTGCTTCCACTGAGACTCAGAGATCTGTTGGAATGTTCAAGTAATTAGGACCAATTAACAGAAGTGTAAATACAAAACTCATTGCTCTCTTTTCTCACATGGCGAGCTCCCATTCAGAAATTTCAGAAGCATCATGAAGCTTTATGGCAAAGGGAGCTATAGCACCTGTCGTTTCTTTGCAGAGGTTAGGAAAGAACTAGTGTCTTTTCTAAGTCTTATTGTCACTCATCACTACCACTGTGTGAAATCATGTCTTAGTGCCTGAAAATGCTCATGAGATCCAAAACTTAACTTATTCAAGTCCTTAAGTAATAAACCAGACTTACATTATTATGTGAATGAGACTTTAATTTAAGGTGCTTGTCAGCAATGCCGTTATTGTTCATAACTGTATGAACAAAATGCAGAATTCCTTGTTATTCAGAATTTATTATTAAATTGTACAGGAAATATTCATATGATGTTTTTGCATTAATAAATTATGAGTTTAAACTATGCCTGCCCAACTATAGGTTTCCTCAAGATGCACTTCCTACAGGAAATATTAACGTGTTTCTTTTTAACATATATCAAACACATATTTTCAAATCTCTTCCTCTAAACAATTTATTTCAGTGAAAGTCTTTTTTTGGTCCAACAGAAAAAAAGTTGCTTTAACCATCTCTCATGAGCTTATAGTCAACAAGACCCATATATGTCCTTTGAGAAGATCTATGACAGAGGAAAACAAACTTAAAACATAAAAGAGGCCCAGGACAGGAAATTTGACAGCACCAAGAAAATGGAAAGAAAGGGAAGGAAATACTTTGAAAAAATGCATAAAGTATGTTACCTGCTCTTAGTTCTGTTGTCTGTCCCATGAAAAATACAGGTATATTATGAAGCTTTTAAAACAATAGCAATAACATTAAAAAAATAATGCCAAGATAATTTTTTTTTTTTTTTACTTTAGAGTTTTAGTTGCAGACCTGCAGGCAAGAATTTCCACAAAAATAATCACATTGTTAGATAATAACCTGTATTTCCAACATAGTCTATGATTAAATGAAACTATGAAGGCTTTGATCCAGCATGAAAGTCATACTTTTCAATATATAACAGTGTACAAGAGCATCCGTTCTCCTTATGCATTATGTTTTTGTCTGCTACACAGATAGACTATGGGCTTGTCTTCTTGAATTAAAAACCTGTGAAAAAAAATAGAATTATAGCATGTGATCCACCCCTTATATCATCTGCAATTTGTAGTGTGCCGTTAATAAATTTGTGCTTAGCTGCTGTCAGTAGCACTCTCAAAATTAATTTCTAGAAGATTTCTCTACCTGGCTGGAGATTAACCTGTAACTGCAACAGATGATCAATGATAGCTATCACCAATAAGTAACAAAATCAGCCTTAGATTGTAGCAAGTAGATTCTTTTTTTCTCACACAAAAGCAAAAATAACTTGATTATTGTAAAGATGATAGAAAGAGATTTGGCCAACAGATGGAAGAAGAGAATGAAAGTTAAATCTCCTGGGTTCTGATCTCTCTCTCTTATTCTGATTATTTTTAGACAAATTTTGTAGGAATGGACCAGAAAAGGAAACAGCATTGGCATTGTCATGCTTAAAATGCTCTACTGCCTTTAGCTCTGAGTTAAATGCTCCCTACGCACAGCGCCTGAGGAAAATTAGCAGCCTAAAAATGGTTAGCTGGCTGCACAAAAACATAGATCATAGGTTTTCTTCATTGACACTCAGAAGTAAAAGAAGATCAGGAGAAAATGGGGGCTCAGCTTCCCGAGTTGCAGAGCACTGGCATCTGGGCTAAAGGGAAGTGTTTGTGGCTCCAGCTTTCTCCCAGTGCTGGATGCCCAAACTGGGTTCACTTTTCTTGCACAAGTAGTCCTGGAGTCCGAGGGAGCCATGTTCTGCTCCTCTCTCAAAATTCGTCTCCGGAAAGGGGGGTCTCTGGGTTTCCATTCCTGTGCCATGTCAGGGAAGGAGCAGAAGCCCCCTCTCCCTGGCTGAGTGTGCTAGGCACTGGTTTATGTTGGGGACTACCATTGGATGGACCCTGCTTGTGTTTTCTGTGAGGTGAGTGCCTGTCCCTGCTGGGCTGGCTGGCAGGAAAAGTGAGGAAGATGCATCCAGGTTTTTGCTGATGTTTTAGGTTCTGAACTTCTTGCCCTTTCAAGGCCTGTGTAACTGCAGGCATATCCAAAAGCTCTCTCTGGAAGTTTAAGCTTACAGAGAATATATTGACCAGGGTGAAACAGCAGCTGCAAGGGTGTTTGAAAGGCTTACATTTTGTAACTGAATCCCTACTGCAGCATTTAGCCCTAAATACCTCTTTTCCCGGGAATGCTCTTTGTTCAGTAACAGAGCTTTCTGCTTTCCTGTCCCTTCTGATCCTGGTGATAATGTACCACATATGAAATTTAAGAAGGATTGTAAGGATTTCTCTTTCAGGTATCCAGTGAACATTCCAGATTCAGCATTTTTGTTGGCTGGAAAAAAAGATCACTAACTAGAAAACCAGCCAAAACTAATACCTCTGCAAGTGCCTCGGTGTTCAGGAAGCATATTTACCTAACTGTTAGGTCCCAGTTATTCTAAGTAAGCCAATAATCAGAAATTAATAAACAGCTAACTCATTCCTAGCAGAGACTAAATGTGGATCTAAACAAGGAAACCTAAAACGAAATGTTGTCATGGTGATATACAGCAGAATAATCAAGTAGTGCAAAGCTTCTCTTCCTAGGAGACCTGAGAGACTAGCTCAAATTTTTATCTGTCATGGTTAATTTATCATTTCACTGAAACAGTTGTCAACATGCAAAGTATGCAGAAGGCTTGTAACAAGTGCCTTTTGTTTTTTGAGGGCAAAACAAATTTTGTTTCCAAATCACAGTTTCAGATTCAGCCTTATTTAAAGAGGAAAAAAAAAACATTTGGCGGCGTTTTTGCTATTTTTAGAATTTTACTATTTATAAAGGCAATTAAATATTGAGATTACTTCCTCTTAAGCCTGTCATCATGAGGCCACATACTGTGGTGTGTTTGACATACTGATTTCTCCAAGAAAGGGAGCAAGGAAAGTAGAGCCTTGCAAAATTTATGCATGCACACTGTTAGATTAAAAAGCTGGTGGTCACAGAACAGAAAAAACTTATGTGTTGTCAGTCTTGGAGCTACTGCTTGTACGGAAGGGAAAATAAGGACTCATCATCAGCCTGTGATTTAATGCACGTCAGTTAGTTAGATCTTGTTTTTAAAGTATTTTAAGCCTTAACAAAAAAATCTTTATTTTCAGTGTTCCATGCACTAATTTCATTATCAAAGACAAGCTATTGGATTTCAGTGTTTTTTGGGTTAAGCTCTTTCTCTGGGTTCAAATGTCTCTGAATTAGGAGTATATGACTACTACATGGTAAATTGTTGAGGTTCAATTACTTAGTTTCCCATCTCAGTAAATTCAAGAAAATATGGCAAACGCCAGGCTAAGCATCTGGTTATTTACATCTGCATCTCTTAAGAAACAATGAAAAAAGTTCAGAAAAATGGATCCAGATTAGTACAGAGGTACACAAAATACATTTAAATACTTGAGTTACACTATCTTAATCAATGGTTTACTTTTAAACTTAGACAGGCTTTGCATGCTACAAGACTAAAACTAGGAAAGACATCACTGCTTTGATATAGACTGAGATGCCACAAGTAGTTCAGCACCACTGTAAGAACCTGGTTTGCTCACCTTTAGAAACAGCCTAAAAAAAGCACAGTAATGACAATGAAATACAGACACTGCTCCTGATTATTCTTTGCTCTCTTAAACCAGCAGGATGCTGCAAGGGGATGGGAAACGTCAAGCCCAGGCATGTGGAGTACCCTCTGGGAGGTAAAGTGAACAAAGTGGATCCGGGAACATTGCTTTGCAAGAGATTCTCCACCTCTCCATAATTATCTCCATGGGAGATGGCTGTGGCCATTAGGCAGGCTGGACTCATGGGATGCGAGTGGTGAGTGGAAACAGGAAGGTCCTTAGAAGATTCTGTTATGATACCTCATTTCAGAAATGTTGATGTTAAACAAATGTATTAGAAGGAAAATATCCATAGTCAGGCTATGTAGGAATTTGCCTGGCATGGAGTTTAGGTTGCATTTCTGATAGAAGTGGAATGACTTTTCTAATATTTGATTTTATTTCTTACAGAAGATTATTATAGTTGTATTACCTCCGGCTTCCTTTTTTTTTTTTCTCTCTTGAGCCTTTATCAGTTTTAAAGTTCATGAATTATTAAATGCACCTTTTATATAAATATAATTAAAAGGTATTGCTATATTTTTCCAAGTGACAATCATAATTAACATCAACCTTTCTGTTTTATTTTGAAAGTTGTACAAATGCTTGGGGGAAAGTAATCATTGCCTATTAATATCTCAGGAAGCCAAAATTCATGCTTGCATAAGAAGGAAGCTCTACAAACTGACCACCCCTATGATGTACCATTTCATGGATAAAAGCTGAATATTTACCCCTTTTATGTAGTAAAATACTGGCATGTCGGCGTCCATTTCCATTCTCAACGTAGCACGAGTAATTTCCCAGGTCTGCTTCTTCCACTGAGTCAAGAATCAACGAGATGGAAACCTCCTGTTCCCCAAGATGTTCCTTGAGAACCCTGAGAATAAAGTAATCATTGCTGCTATTCTACTTGTATCATAGCAGAGCATTAGATAATCATGACATAATAATGCTACTTAAAATTCACAACTCTCTGGCTTCAAATTTGGCTACGGTTTGATGAAATCTTAATTAAATTATATCATGCCCTTTTCTTCCTCACTTCTAATGAGGAGGTTTGGCTTTGTAAATGTTAATGAGAGCTTCAGTTAATTGTCTTCTTTAAGCAAGATGATATGCACAGTGATAATATATTATTGCACACTCTGATGGAAACCTTGATCAGCAGTATGTGAAGTCTTGAAATGTTAGAAGAGAGAAAAGTGCAAATAGTTGTTTTGGGGTTTAGGGTCACACTAGAAGTCTGGGCTAAACACTATTTGTGCACTTTCTGAGGCTCTTTAACATGTCACTCAGAAACGTCATGTTCATGTCAGGGCCTCAAAAAATATTTCTTGAATGTATTACAAAATTTGACTATGTATTATAAATCAGTAGAAAGAACTGGCATACCAGATGCCGCTCGTTCATGTAGATGATAAATAAAACAAAACACCTCCTACATAAGACTCCACCTGTCTTCATATCATTTTCTTTGTCTCTTAGCATGCCCATCAGTGATTTTAGAAACCCAGCAAAGTAAATGAGAAAGGAGGCTGCTCCCTCATCTCACACCTGACAAAAGAAGTGGAAACCAGCCTTCCTGCTCCTCCCTCCACAAAACAAGAAAGTTTTAACGAGGTTCTTATCACCTTTTTCTCAGCTTTCAGAATGCCAAGTGTCTGGCTAAAAGGTTTAGGAAAAGCTTTAGGTGCGAAATAGAGCTGTTGCTCTATGTGCTCTATGTTGCTGTGTGCCTTTTAGTGTATTGGTCCCGAGGTTTATGGAATAAACTTGAAGTACACTGGTGTGAAATATGCTTCCATTTTGCCTATGTCTGGGGACATGGAGATGAGCTTGAATGTCTATGTGGCCTTCTTGAATTTGGTGGCTGCTGCTTTGTTTACACCAAAGAAGTCAGAGGTTAAGCTGAAAAAGAGCATGACTTCATGTCTTTTGATGAGATTGTAAACTCCTATGTAAGAAGTGAAGTGTAAACAAGCTCATTCTTTTCTATTATGGACAATCACTGTAGTTAACAAATCTGTGATTATTTAGTTTCCTTTGTAACACACATTTAGATTTGCCTTCATATCTGGGTTTATTCATGATATATAGGCACAGTGATATACACACATACAGAAGTATAAATGAAAAAGAAATCTCTTCAGATCCAAGTAGATACTTCATATGGGAAAGGAGTTGGTACGCTATGTCAAGCATATAATTCTCAATACAAAACCGCTTTTTTCTTAATTTCTAAATGAGGCAGCACTTTTAGGAGCAGTAAAAGTAGATGACGTCAATTTCCAGATCCTCTCTAAAACAAGTATTTCAGCAGATATAAGCAGCCCACATAACAGGATGCTTGGCTCTCACAGGCCAGACACATCCCAGGGAACTCAGTTTTTTTCTTGAAGAAAAGAAATCAAAACATTTCAAAACAGAAGCCAGACTTCAGCTTTTATTTAAAGCTCCATATATTAAAAGATTCTTTTGAACTGTTTTCCTTGATCTATTTATTTTCCTTTGTTTCATCTCAGTAACTGCCTTAATGGTTCCTATTGTAGATTGCCGCAGTTTGAAAAAGTCACTATGCAAATTCCAGTCCGTTACACTATGGTACTTGTCGAGCAGCTATTCTGCTTTTGCAGCTCTTTAACATCAGGTCTGACTGAGGCGTGCATTTTTCTGTTCTCTGCTGGTGGAGTTGAAAAGGTAAAGAGTGGATGTTGCAAAACCAGGGATCAGACCCAAAGTGTTCCTGAGTTTGTCTAACAAGTATTACATTAACTATCAAAAAAGGTATTGACTGAAAAAACAAAATACTTTTTCTGTTACCTGATGTCACTTTCCCAGACTCGACTATCATCCAAATCTTCAATAAACTTCTCCCCTTTCATCCAGTAGATTAAAGGACTGACATCTCCACTATATCCAAAGAAAGCTCGGCAGGTTAAATTAGCAGAACCACCTGTTATAAAGAATATAAGAAAATATGTTACTACAAAATTTATAAAAATAGTTTTATTTTTGAATCAGTTGTTTTTGTTGATTTAAAAAAAAAATAATCTGTAGAGACCCTCAATTTCCAGCTGCCTTTGAAAACATCCAAAAGTATCTACTTGTCTTGCCAATAATGTTAAAATGTATTTTCTGAAAATAAATACAATAAAAATGAAATTAAATGTTGCATAAGAACAGGATTCCACTTCGTGTGGTTTCACCAAGTTTCTATGTTTGGTAAGACTATGTTTTTTCAAAAGGAGCTAACCAAACCAAAGATTTCCATGTTTTCTCTGAAAACAGATAAAGGTTAGGTAAAACAGATAAAGGTTAGGTAAAACAGACGTGCAATCATATCTGTATTAGTTCAGCTTTGCAACGGTTTCTGCAAAGTGCTGGGATGATTCCAGTGGGATACCATGTCCTGGGTGACAGCCAGTAGAAAGATTGCTACATTATCTTTGCAGGACAGTATTAAACACTGAAACCTTTAAAAAGAATACGTGTGAACTCATTTTGTACATTGTGGGACACATCTTGCTGTATGAGTGGGAATAACCATTAGGGACATGCAGCAAGGAGCAGAAACTCTGTATATGTGCAGCATTAATTATCTAATCATTATAGTGAAAATTAAAAATGCAATATGCCTTCACTTTGGTTTATTTTCATTGTGTGGTCTTACATTGCGTTAGTACCACTTGGCTTTGGGGTTTCAGCACATACAGAAATTGAAACAGTACTTTGCACTCATTTTGTGTGTTGGTAAGATTGGATAAAACTAACTGGAGGACAGCCTCATAGTTAAAGACCTCCCATTCACAGCTGTAAAGATGTTTGTCTCAACATGTAGCAACTCTTCTACACTGTTATGTGCATTTCTTTAGTGGATAATTACGCAGTGATTTAAGGAAGTGTTGTGATTTAAGGAGTGTTTTTTCCCCCCTGAGGAGAGTATTTTCATGGAGTTTATATTACAGCTGAGACCAAACTCATGTTTTATTTACCCTTTCAATTTTTGGTTTTAGGATTTTAAAGCTTACTGACCACAGCTCCTGGAAAGAAAAAAAAACAAACAAACAAACAACAAAAAAACCCAACATTGGTAATTGGTACATTGGTAGCACCACTTTATTCTGTACTGAGATGCCATGAGAAGTCCACCTGGGTTCAATGAATTTCCTTAAAAATACACTGCTTTGGGTCAAGACTTGGTCATTCTCAAACATATGACAATATTTGAAAATTCTATTTACTTTTTAGTATGGAAAAAAATGCAGGATGCTGTATAACAAGAAGATGAGAATTATTAAATAAATGTGTTATTTGTCTGAAATGATTTGTGGATTTCTGTAAAAGCATCTGACTCCTCTGTCTGGCTTGAACTCTCACATCCTTTACATAAAAGGTGCAGAATCAAATGTTTGTAGTCAAAATGTGCAACATCAGGGCAAGTACCATCTATGGTGCTTTCACAAGCTGTTAAGGAGCTGAGTTGCTTTTAGTCATTTCATGAACTTTTGGTTGGTGCCACACTCTTTGCCAGCAGTGCCTGCTAGAGAGACAGGAGTAACCCAGAATTGAAACTAGGATGGAGAGGAGGGTCTTATTTGTAATCAAAAGGTATGAAATTGAATCTCTGACTAATGAGACATTTTAATAATCTCGTCTTTTTTAGAGCAAAGTTATCAAATGGAAGCTGAAGATCCTCAGTAAGAGCGCAGAAACTCTCTTTTAAAGACAACCACAGCTCCTGTTTCCACACCCTGGAGAGCAATGGTCAGGTCACCTCCCTGGAAACTATCTCCTCAAGCTCTACACAGCTCAAGAACTGTCATTTGGAAGCACTGGAGAGAATGATTTTTGCAATCTTGAAGCCACTTGCAAGGAATGACATGAGCATTGGGACACCGCTTAATGTGTGTCAAGTGCATGAAAACCTGTAGTGGAATATGATAAACTTTCTGCATGTGCTCAGGACATCTTACCAGATGCAATCCCAGTTTCTTACTGTAGTTGCATAGCAAATATAAATGAAATACTTTTTTCCTTGTTTTCCATCATACTTACGAGCATGTGAAAGTGAAAATACAAAATTAAAGGATTATTAATATCTTGGCCACAGTCATCCAATCTAGCATGTATTTCAGGGCTGTGAAATGCCTAGTAGCCTCAGCATGGATGGAGTTTGATCACTCGCGAAACAGGAGAAAGTACCTGCACATCTAAAGCAAAAGCAGGGACCTGTGATAACCGGATAACCCCTATGGCATTATCTACCAATCTAGGAAGAGCGATACCTAATACATCACTATCACTTTTTGGGCTTTTTTTCTAGCTTTCTCACCAAGTCAAGGCCCAGCTGAAACTTTTTAGCTTTTAAGAGGTAGCAAGACCACAGCTAGAGGGACTGTAGCTTCTGGCCAACTTGTCCAAGAATCACAGATATTAGGCACCACAGGTACTGAGCCATCAAAGCTCTCCTGGCTCCTGCAGCTAACAGGTGCCTACTGAGAGCTGATTTTTGCACTGTGCAGGCCTCTGAGCCTTTTACAGCTGAATATTAATGTGCATAGGTTTGTTTTTTAAAAATAAACATCTTTCATTGAGGGCAAAAAAAAGTCAGAAAAAAAAAGTTTGTAAGATTAAGGTTTTTTTCCTCATGAAATTCTTAAAGAGATTTCCCCCCTTAATGAAACATGTAGTCATATTTTTAAACACAGAATCCTAAATTTCCATTCAACATGAAATATTTACACCTGAGAAATAAATTAGGAAGGATACTATGTCTCTTAGTAATACTGCGTCGATTACAGTTGCCGAGCAAAGGCCATTAGCGTGCTGGGTGTTCAGCTATAAATCACCTATAGTGTCTACCTTGACCAATCTTCACAATAAGCCAATGGGAAGTTCATTAGCAGGTCGTAAAGAAAGATTCAGTGACCAGCTAATGACCGACTGTTACCGTTAATAAGGAGGTCTGTTACTCCAGAGCTCAAACCTCTTTGCAGGGGGCAGTGGAGCTGGCCTGGTGAAGCAGAGACGCTCACAGCTGCAGGCATATGTAAGTAATGGGCAAAGGCTGTCTGAAGGGCAATGTTATGAGTGGACAGAATATTTTGGGAGCGCATCTTGATCTCTGCTTCAGAGATACCCTCGTATGAGTGAGCGTACATTGTAGGATGGGCCGTATTTTTCCCTGGAAGCACACCTTTGAAGTGAGCAGGGAGAGGATGCCTAGTTTGGCACAGAGCTACTGCTCTGCGTGGGCACTCTGTTTTTAAGAGGTCTGCAGACTTTTAGAAAGCATGCAAAATTTAAGTAAATAAATACAAGAGCTGCTTTGCTTCATGTTTAAGCTGATATATAAAATGACATTTCATCCAGTCAATAGAAGTCACTCACAACTAATCCTACACAACTATGTGTTTTCCGTGTGTTTTCTGTGCCAAGAAAAACTATCGAAGTGATATGAAAACTGTAAAAGTTTGATGAATGGATATGTAATGCTTTCTATGCCATTAATTTAAATTTTCCTGTAAATGCTGCATTATTACGGTTTTATAGTCTATCTTTGAAGGAATTTAAATATGCGTTTTAAATTAACTATGTTTTAAATTAAATTACTAGGGAAATACATATCTGCCTCTCTCTGTCCCCTTGGCTGTGAGATGTTGTAAATTCTTGACAATTTTCTGGCTCAAGTTATGTCCTGGATAAACTGCTCTTTTTATGGACTCTGGCAAAGTCCAAAGGCACAAGATAATTCTAATTTAATTAAGGGAAACTCATAGTGTTGCTGGTTTTATTAACACCTCCTCCCCCCCAAAAAACCACAAAAAAACTCCAACCCAAAACACCCTTAAGAAAGGATAAAAATGACACTTTTGACTTCTCTTTATAATTATCATGTTTCACTGTGAACTAATGCAATAACGACATGTAAAAGAGGACCTAAAAAGTAAGCTTGAGTTTCACATTTCTTCATCACCCTTGTTTCTGAAGTTGAATACGCTCTTACTGTATTGAGCTGATTTTTGTAAAAATTGGAATATATAGCGCTACGTATTCCTGCTGCTCGCTGTGATAAAGTTGCACTGCCAACTCTAGCCAACTGGGTTCAAGTTAAATTAATCAAAAGCTCTTTGCCATCTAAACTGAGAACAATTTTTGTTATACAGTATGCTTTCAAGTAGAGCAGAATGCAAGGACCACAACAAAGTGTACTTCCTTGAAATCAGCAAATCCCTTCAGCAGAGCAACACAGTGTTTTTCTGTCCATTTTCTCTAATTGGCAACTTTTCAAACTACTGCTATGGGAGCCTATGTCCAGGAGAGGGCACTGTCTAACTTCTAAACAGTTAAAAAAAACACACCAACCAAAACCCCCAAGTAAATTCCTCGTGCATAAGCTCGAATTAAAAACATCAGCCTGCTAAGAACCTGCTAGTTGTAATTAGCAAATAGTGAAAGTTTTGTGGTTAGTGAAATGTCATCTTGTATGGGCAGTCTAAATTACACTTGCACCATTAGTCATACAAATCAGTGTACACCGTGATGGCACCCATTCAAGCCTTTGATTTGACAGATTCTTCAGTAATGGACAACCATTTTTGTCAGAAGCAATGATAATTATCAGACATCTTCTGCAACTGCTTTTTAGAAGAATCCTCAAAGACGTATTATGGAAGTGAAGTGCTTGAGACCGTGCTCAGCATCTAGTAATATTGAAGGACAAAAGAGAGGAAATGTTGTATAAGATGTACATTCTGTACAATGTAAACCATTTATAAAACTTATGCACAGACAATACCTACACACTTATAAGTGTGTCATTTATTTGTAATGTTAACACTTCAAAGTGAAATTATAAAAGGCCAAGGCAGACACAATCAAAATCTCTCACACACAAATTAAATACCATCTTTTCTGTTCACATTGGAGAAAAAGCACTGGAAAAAATGTCAGTCTTCCAAGTGGAAGGGTGTAAAAGCTGCTGACTTCCTAGGTGTGAGGATAGGTCTCAATTCCTCACAAAGTCAATGACCCACTTGTTTTGCCAACGTCACCTGCCAAGCCCAGCAGGCAGGTACATAGAAGCTGCTCATGTTTTCAGAGAAGTCTCATGTCCTGAAACAGTTCAACAGTTCTTGAAAACCTTCTTGTAAACATGATTAAAGAAAAAATAATAAAATAAAATAAAATAAAATAAAATAAAATAAAATAAAATAAAATAAATAAGGTACCGTATAGTTTTGAGCCATGAGTCTTCCCTTAGAGCAGAATGAACTACAAGAGCATCACCTACTGCTATGCTGCCCTCCAGTTTACATGCATATTTTCACATCTTTGTATCTTATATTGTCTTACCAGATTGTAACTGTCTTGCTGCATGTTTCATATAGCTGGTAAGGCCAAATTAAAAAAAAATAATAAAAAAAGAAAAACAGAAAAAATCCTTTTTTCTGAAGTATTTGAAGTATAACTAATATAACTAACAAGCTGGGAAATGCTAAATTCTAGTCTCATTACCAAGCGGCATGTTGTGAAGTCTTTGGCAAGCCATCAGGTCTTCCATCCATACGATTGTGAAGACACAGTGTGCAAATTCCCTCTACTTTGAATTCAGTGGATGTAGGTTTGAAAGGGATGGGTATTATCATTCCACTAAATATTATCATACAAGCAACATACAAAGTGGCTGAATGTGGCTACACAGCTATATCCCTTCATTAATAGACCCGTCCTTATTTTGCTATGCTGCAGAACGGAATGTTGATTGCACAGGACTCTGAATTATGTATCGAATAAGTTCTTCAGGTCATAAATGTGTAAATTTAAAGTATACACAACCATTCCTCCACAAAAAAAAAGACATCAGCTGAAGGTTTGCAACAAGATCAGAGAGAGACTGTAGCTTTTAAACTTTCACTGAATTCGTAGAGATCACTATTTATCAGAGAGGTTAAAAAATAACTTCCTTGGGCTTCTGATTATTTTTTTTTATTTGGAAAAAAAGCCTAATTCTGGTTCATTAGGGTTTTATTTGTTGTGTTTTTACTTAGAAACTAGCCCTCATTTACTGTAGGGCTAGACTCACTTGCCCACTCATAGTCATTTACTGCCATATGCCATATGAAAAGCCCTTTACCCTGCAAGGCTTCCAGCTGCTGAATTGCAGTTCAACAGCAGGACACTTAATGGAGGTATCTGTATGTGGCTGCTTACACATTCTCTGCCATCAGCCCTGAGATATTTGAGTCTGCAACACTTATTAATGTGCTATACTGAAACATACATCATAAGATCTAAGAATAAACTAAAAACATTACAAATTTTTAGTAGGCTGCTTCATAGCTTGTGAAGGAAAAGAAACTCAAATCCTTTCGGCTTTGAACGGGCTCTCTAGCCTGCTACTGAAGAGAGAGAGAGGCTGTCAGAGAGTCAATGAAGACAGCAACCACCACAGCAGACTGCAGAAAAAGAAGTGATGTATGGGACTTCGGGCTTGAAATGCCCAGAACATCTCTCAGGTACATATATTGTTAAACTAACCTTCATTTCACAAGAGGTAAAAAAAATCTGAACCAATAATCTTGATTTTCCTAACAGCAGGCCACTCTTCTTGATAGATGGTAACGTCAGGCTGATAAATTAGTTGTTCAGCAAGTATTTTTCATTCCTTCCTCTTCAGAAGTAGAGGCTGGAGTGGGAGACAATAACTAGCACAAGCATAAAGCAAGAGTTGCTAAAGAAAAGTAAAGTCACTGCAATTGTTTTATAAGCTTGACTTAACGTTTACTCTAGAAGCTCATATTTTCTCATGGGTTTTCTTAGACAAATACATTTCTCAAACACTTTTTTCTTGTGCCCTCTCTGTCAGATCAAAACCTAATTTCTGTTTTAAAAGTCTAGCTGGTTTTAGATATGTCACAAGAAAATATAAAATATTTTGAGTAACAAAATAACTCAAAAAAAAAAAAAAAAAGAAAAAAGGAAGAGGTGGCTCTAAATGTCAAACTTCACTGGTTTTTTGGGAGCTTTATATTTGTCCAAACAGCACCTAGCTTAATGTCACTCAGTGTTCTCTTTCTGGATTCTTTTTCAACTGTGCTGTGGCTTTTGCATTTTGATAATGCTACATGGAAGAAAACAAGTTTAGCTAGCAGCCTGAAGTTCCCTTTGCATAAAGGAGTGCCATAAGGGCTCCCATAAGGAGTCCCATATGGGAAACCATGCTCCTTATGGTCTCTCTCTGTGCCTCGAAAGCGAGGCAGGTAGGTCACATACCCAGAGATGCCACTGCCCCTCAGCAGACTCTGACCCCTAGAACTGCCTCTTCCAGCTTTATCTTTGTGAAGTCCTGCTCTGGGTGACATTTTGGGAAACTCCTAGAAAAGCAGGAGGGCTTTCCTGTTTATCTTTCTACATTTCATGGGAGTTAGATGAGGGGAAAAAAAATAAAAATAATTCAATGTATGTCTCTCTGATAAAGAATATTTATTGATAAGAAATATATTAAGAACAGTAACCTCCTGGAATTCCTCAGATGACGTTGGGTCCCAAGCAACTACAAAGCTGGAATAATGTCTTTATTAGTTAAAGAAGACGGTTTCAAGCCATTGCAGCTCTTACAACATTTTCCTCCTTCCCATACAAAATCCTGAGACAAAGCAGCAGCAGACTGAAAGTGGGATTTAGGTGACTCCTCTGAGTTAGAACGCAGCTGTTGCTAAACTTGTTTTGCTAAACATAATGATAAATCCAGTCCACCCATGCCTACAATGACAATTTTCTAATACAGTACACTTGCAATAGCATAGCTACCTTTCCATTTTGCTTTCTTTTACCTGTGCAAGCTATAGAAATAACTGACATTTTATTTTATTTTATTTTATTTTATTTTATTTTATTTTATTTTATTTATTTATTTATGTTTAACCTGAAGAGCATTGGCCCAACAGATGAAAACATTCAAATCTCTTGCCATGGAGATTTTGTTAGAAATCCTCTTCGCTTGTTCTTTCTGAACAGAATATAGTGTTTGCTTTCGTCTCTTGTGGATGCTAGTCCACGTCAAAAACCCTGCAGACAAATCATGGCAACCAGCTGGAGCCCTGGTACCTTCTCCCACCATCCCTTTCAGGTGCACCACACAACGCTTTTTGTACAAGAGAAGTGAAGACTATGTCCTGGATTCTAGATCATAACAAATAACATATTCCTTTCCAAAAGAGGTTAAGTCTGGGAAGCTGTAGCAAACAACTTACTGTGTCAGATCACACTTAAAAATATCAATAATCTTAAGGAACAGATTTGGCAATTCAGTTTACATACATGTTATCAGCTACTCAACCTCTTGCAGCTATTTCAGCCCCTAACTGTTCAGACAGTTGATTTCTTCAGACATAGCACCTAACAAACAGTGTTAGAAACTGTGTTTTACTGTAATGTCTCGAAATACCTGCTCTTTAACTGCTTTAGGAAGAGGGATTGCACTGTTTATTCATTAGATAATTTGAGTACATATAGCAAATCCTCAGCTTTGCAGTCACACATAGATATTAAATAATAAGTTGTGTTTTTATTTTCCATTGGTCAGCCTGACTACTCTTTTCCTCCCTCTGCTCTTTCTTCACAAACAAGCCATAGATTGAGTAGGTTGAATGGAATTACTCAGGCAAGGAAGTATTCTGAAATATACTGTAGATATGGGATGCATATGGAAGATCTTTTATAAAAGCAAAACTTTTGGAAAGTAGCACGCACGGTGCCACCTACACCTGCTAGGTAGATGTTAAGGAAATTGAGACTCCAAATAACAAAGAATAATTAAACACTCTGTCTTCGGCTGGTGATCTTTACTCTTCAGCACACACTGGAAACACTAACAGTTCTAAGATTTTAATGAACTAACCAGTGCTTTCAGATCCTACCATATGATGGAAAATATCATTTGGAAAAGACTCAGGCTAGTTTGGCAAGCACATGGATGGGGAAAACTACCATTCCCATGGAGCAATATGGCACAATAGGATAAATACAATTGAAATAAAACACATCTTTTACATGAATCAAAATATTTCAATTTGGTTCAAAATGATGTGAAACCACCTCTCTGTTTAAATTTTCACCAGGAAAGCCATTAAGAACCACTGAAAATTGGAGCTCTGAGGAACTGAACATGATGATATCATGAACTGATAAAATATCTAAATAAAATCAATGCCAACTTTCCCTTTTACTGCAATAAAGCCTCTGAGGGTAGAAAGGTATTTCATGCTTATTCATACTGGGTCTTTCTATGTAAACAAAAGAATGAAAAATAATGATGTAAGTATAGTTTAGATGTGTTGTGTTTCTGCTTTAAATCATGGTGTCCTCACGTTATGTCAGAAAGGTACAGCAAGGGACAGAGAGAATACTACTTCTTAGCATATCCACAGAAACAGCTGATGTTTGCCATTTAATTAAGTATCACATGGACGAATATCTGTTTATATAATTTAACAGTCCTAACACATCAAATATTTCTATTGCATAAGCATGTGAATGCATGTTGTTTCTAACAGGGCAAGGTTTTCCATTTTATACCGCAGCCATTTCACCACGTAGTTTTTCTATCTCTCTTGCATGTGTGAGTTAGTCCCCCGTTTTCCAAAGAACGCCCTGAAACAAAGTCCTCTTATTCACAAAGATGCAAATGGAGAAACTCGATTGCTTGTCTGTGACAAATATGCCATATTCTTGGACCATACACATTCTGGAATGTGCTGCTGTTGATCAGCTTCCTTTCCACAGACAGACATTTTCAATATATACCTCTCTGAATTGCATATTGATAGACAATGCTTACTTAGGGCAGCTGCATAAATGCCATCAATGGAATAAAAAGAATCCAGCAAGTGCTGTGCTACTTGACCTTAAAGTGAAAAAGTATAGAAATGGGGGCAAGCTTGAATTCTTGGTGCTGGACCCTGCTGTCTGACCTGCAGGCATACAAGTGGAGTAGAGGACCTGTGTTATAATCAGAGTTCCCATAAGACAAAAGATGGGTCTGGCCAAAGGCAGGATTCCTGCTGCACACTCCTGGGCCACGTAACACCCTAGCCCTCCGGGTCCTTGCTCTGCATGAATTTCTCCACGGCAGGGCCTGCCTGCTGCTCCCAGTCCAAGAAACCTGCCTTCTCTCTCTTGGATTTTAGGATGAAGACCTGTGATCTCCATCCCCCTCTACCGACAGTAGCTGTTCTTGCACCACATGGCTAAGAGTGGAGGCGTTGCTCTTGGAGTCCTAAATTACACCTGCTCGAGTGCTGGATTTACGTTGGTTATCACTCTTTAACAGTAAAATGTCCTGGCTGGACTTCAGGACAGGAAGAAGCAGAGCCTGATGTCCCCATCTGCATTTGAAATAGTTACAGTCCTGAGTACCATAGAATGTGATTCTTCCAAAACAACTTCCTTCTCAGGAACAATTAATCATCAAATTATTTTTGTTTCTGGTACTTATTTGTCAAAAGGAGATGCTCTTGAATACTAGAGAGTCTGGAGGTCAGCAAGGCTTAAATGATTTATCTTCTTGCAACAACCACATGGACCTCATTTCTCTGGTCCGCCTTCATCCTCCTTTAGTTGTAATTTCCATAGTTGCAGTGTACAGGGTCCTGCCAGCAAAACTCCTGAGAGATTTGGGGCTCCTGTATCTGAAGCCAAATACCTGAGTTCAGTAAGCAGGATATCAATCCTCCTTACTAACATAAATGTGAATTTCCTGATCAATTTACACAATCTACACACACAGACGCACCCCCCGCATGCTGACCAATACTGTACTTTCTGTTTTAATTTTCTAAGTGCTCTGAGAGGCATGGGAGTTGTGACATTTCTTAAAGGCAGAAGAAAGCGAAAGGAAATTTCACTTTGCTTCATTCAAGCCCCAGGAATGCAGAATGTTGTCTACAACGTTGTTTGTGTTTTTTAACAGTTTTTGCACCTCTCAAAGCAAGGACTAAAGGCAGAGTTTGAGTGACAATAGAAATATAAGGTATGACAGCTGCTGGTTACAGGAACAGAGACAAATATTCATTATGCAATATTTATGATACAAACTGTGCATGGAGGGAGGTGAGAGGCTGGTGCCTCTGACAGCCCAGCTCTCTGCAGAGGAGTGGGGTGCCACCCCAAGCAGCAGCCCCACTGCTCACCCAGTCCTCTGCCCCTCCAGAATTGAGACTTCCAGTCAACCCAAGGTGCATGATGGACTTTTAAGGTGGACCCCCCTTTCATTGTCTCTTGGAGCTAGAATTTTAATCCAGGTCTGGGGAAGAAGGAGAGGGTGTGTTAACCCTTACACTACCTAGCCCATCATCATCAGATCTAAAAAATACTATTGCAGCTACAGGCTTTGATTTTTATTGATGCAATAATTTGTAACTGCTGTTACAAACTACTGAATAATAAAACAATGATGGATTTTCAGAAAGGGCTTAGTACAGTGTTTACTTTCAGTCCTTTGGCATCTAAATGGCATCCCTTTAAAAATGTGTTATAATTGCAGCCATATGAAAATGAGTATTATTTATAAAACAGTCCAAAATGAATGCTCCTAGGAATTAATTATTGCATGATTATGTATCCAGCCAGTTTCCTAAATGTATAGTGTACACTCTCAATAGCGGTTAAATCCATATTTATTTTAAATGAAGTCATATGGATTATCTGAAGTGAGAAGGGGGGGGAGAAGCACTTTAAAATCCTCCTTCTTTCATAAAAAGTATTTTTTAAATGTTAATTTGGGATCATTAATCTTCAAATACAAAAAGTGAGAAAAAGTAAAACAGCCACCCATACTGAATCAGAGCAGAGATCCACTATCCCAGCATCCTGTACCTGACTGTATTCAATATCAGGAGGGCAAACCTCTAGATACAAGAATTGTAGTCCATGAAAACAGCCTTAATTTTATCATGAAAATGTTGACAGACTATAAACTACAGCAATGCCAATAATAAAAAGAAAGATCATATGGCCGTCCTCTGTAGACAACTAATCTGTCTGTTCTAACAGGATGCACATATAAAACAGGACTAGAAATCAGCTTCATTAGCAGTAGGAGACAAGAGAAACAATAGCCTTCTGATAAAAGTTCAACAAAAGCCTGTGCATTTATCTGAGAAGTTAAAAGATGGAAAATTATTGGTATGACAAAAAGCAGTTAGGAGAGCTTATCCAGTTTAATGTTTTGCTCCCAACTCTCTGTCTTTTATTTTCTCCAGGTTTCAAGAAAATCAGAATCATGGAATCACGGAATCATGGAACTGTCAGAGTTGGAAGGGAAGTCTAGAGATCATCTAGTCCAACTCCCCTGATAAAGCACGGTTGCCAGAGCACATTACTCAGGACTGCATCAAGGCGGGTCTTGAAAATCTCCAGAGAAGGCGACTCCATGACCACCCTGGGCAGCCTGTTCCAGTGCTCTGTCACCCTCACCATAAAGAAGTTTTTCCTTGTATTTGAATGGAACTTCCTATGTTCCAGCTTGTGCCCATTGCCCCTCGTGTTTCAGCTTGTGCCCATTGCCCCTTGTCCTATCACTGGAAATCACTGAAAAGAGTCCGGCTCCATCATCCTTCAACCCACCCTTTAGATACTTGTAAACGTACAAGTCTTCTCCTGCTAAAGAGCCCCAGCTCTCTCAGCCTTTCCTCATAAGGGAGATGCTCCAATCCCTTTATCATCTTAGTTGTCCTACGTTGGACTCTCTCCAGTAGTTCCCTGTCTCTCCTGAACTGGGGAACCCAGAAGTGGATGCAGTATTCGAGTTGTGACCTCATCAGTGCAGAGTAGAGGGGAAGAATGACCTCCCTCGACCTACTGGTCACATTCTTCCCTATGCAGCCCAGGATTCCATTGGCCCTCTTGGCGACAAGGGCACATTGCTGGCTCATGGAAAGTTTGCTATACACTAGGACTCCCAGATTCTTCTCCTCAGTAGTGCCTTCCAGAAGATCCACCCCTAACCTATATTGGTGCCTGGGGTTCTTCCTCCCCAGGTGCAGGACCCTACATTTGTCCTTGTTGAACCTCATTAGGTTCTTCTCTGCCCAGCTCTCCAGCCTATTCAGGTCACACTGGATGGCGGCACAGCCCTCTGGAGTGTTGGCCAGCCCTCCCAGTTTGGTATCATCAGTGAGCTTGCTGAAGATACACTCTGTCCCCTTGTCCAGGTCATTGATGAATATGTTGAACAGGACTGGGCCGAGTATTGACTCCTGGGGGACGCCACTGGTTACAGGCCCCCAACTTGACCCTGCTGCATTAATTACAACCCTCTGAGTTCTGTCACACAGCCAGGACCCAATCCACCTCACTGCCCCCTCATCTAGTCCATACTTTCTTAATTTTCTAATGAGGAGACAGTGCCCAAAGCCTTGCTGAAGTCAAGGTAGATGACGTCTGCTGCTCTCTCCTCATCCAGCCATCCAGTTATAACATCATAGAAGGCTATCAGATTGGTCAAGCATGATTTACCCTTAGTAAATCCGCGTTGACTACTTCCTATAACTTCTTAATCTTCAATGTGTTTGGAGATGACATCAAGAACAAGTTGCTCCATTATTTTCCCAGGGACAGAGGTGAGACTAATTGGCCCGTAGTTCTCTGGGTCCTCCTTCTTGCCCTTTTTGTAGACTGGTAAAGTCTACAATAGAAAGTACAATAGAAATTTATGTCTAAAGCTTTGCAAGATTTGTCTGTTTTGTTTTGTTGTGGTGTTGGTTTTTTGTAATTTATTAGGTTTTGGGTAACAAGTCTATTAAATCTTTTTTTGAAATAAATTATTCTCCTAAAACACTTTGTAGTGTGAGATGATAAAGATCAAGTGTTAAATAATGAGTGAATTTAAGAGGTGTGAAAAAACAGGGGAAAATAATAAAAGAGAGCGGGGAAAAAGGCAAAGTTGTTTCTACTCCAGATGAAGTGAGGATTTTTTCCAAGATTGTAAGGGCAGGCAGTGTTTTCTTGGTGTCTAAGGCAGGTAATAGGATGACATGGGGTGGCTGGTCCTGTAATTTTTCTATTTTCTCTGAGTGACTCCCTAAAATTAATACCTGTAGTGATGAGTGTGAGAGAAAAGCTAACTCAATGGAAACTGTAGTAACTTTTAAATGTCCTGCTGAATTGTTTCCCCTTATACTACAATAAGGGATTCTTGTAAAAGCTATTTCCATCTTTAATGTTTAGGTCAGTATTGTGTGGAAGGAGTAGCTGGGAAACAGGACAAGATTGTTGCTGTTGAGATTAGGAGATGACCTTTTCAAGCATGTGTATATGGGAAGCTGGAATATGGTAATGAGAAAATATTCTCTTAGAGGTGGGCTGCTGGCACCTATCCAGTGACACTGCAGGAGCCGAAAAGCAGGTTCCAGTAAAAGACTGAGGTGAAGGAGGAGAATATTGCTTTTTCTCATCAAAATGAAAGTCTACAACACTACTGTTGCCCCATGTTTCCACAGTCAACCCTCCTCCTCATCCTGCAATTGCCAGCCCCTCCATGCCTGGAGACAACTCCAGGACCCAAATCAGGCAAGAGGCAGCCTGAACCCTGTTAACACGGAGATACATCTTACACCTCTGTCTTCACACATACAGTTATGAAGGCTGGAATGTGCTAGGCCCCTACCGTAAGAGACCACCAAATATTATAAAATTATTTTGTCTGAGAAGTGATCAGGAAGAAAAAAAAGCACCACCTAATAACAAAACAGAGCAAAACACTGCAAAAGAGATGTGGGAGAACTGGCTGACAGCAGCTACTTTCCTTCATCCATGAGAAAGATTCTTCTACTGTGTGTTTAAGAGTGGCATTACAAATAAGAACTAGCTAAGACGAGCAGTTTGCCGTCCTGAATAAAATGAATCATTCCAAATATGATTAGCACAGGTTACATATTAGAATGAAACTGAAATGTAAGCTTGAAAAGAGCATTTGTCGAAAAGGCAGAAGAAAAAGGTTGACATGACATTTTCTGCGTAAAAGAAGACTTCGAAGGAAAAAAATCTGCTTTTTATGTTCATTTTAGAGTTATTTCTATTAAAAAGGTATTAGTTACTCAAATGTCACTTTTGTGAATTAAAACTTATCTTGGTGACATGGGAGATATTGCAGATGAGCTGTTGTTTGTGTAGAGAGCTGCAAACCCCCAGATTTTCACTAAGACAAAAAATTCAGAGCTATTAGCTTACTCTTTCACTAAGTGGGAACATAAAAAACTCCAATAGATTATTTAAAATTACCAAGGAAAATTGTTAGATTGGTTAGTCAGGAACAAAAATGTAACTCCCATAGATTTTTTACAGTTTTATTTATGAAATGGCTGTAAATGAATGATTCATAGACTGGACACACTGGGTTAAATAGAATTAAGTTTTCTGTAGTTTAGACAGTGGGATGGAAAAGCAAAGGTTTCCAGGAGACAGGATTTCTGATAAAACCACTTGACATTCTCTTTTCTTGGATTTTTTTCTGTCTGTTTATTTAATTTGAATAGACTAGCACCTCAAAACTGTTAGTCCAGGATAATCCCAAGAGAAAGGCTGTCTTGTTAAGCTAAGATGCTGACATCTCTCCCAGGAATTGCAGGCTCTGAATTCAAGTGCTGCAGGAAGACGCGTGGAAGCCCTGTTGGACCTTGCCCCACCCATATTCCAAGAGTTTTAAAACTCTCTGTTAAGGAGACTAACTTAGCTGGGGCTGGAGATCCCAAGGCTTTACTTGGGAAGTTAGCAAGCTTCACATCAATGATCTTGGAAACTCCTCCATGTCTTTCTGCCTGGAAACATGGACCTTGGAAGTGCAGCTTCTCAAAGCTGTAGCTTCTAGGCTGCCTACCTGTTGACTGTCTCAAGAACCAGGGATGCAGCATGATCACTGGCATACCAGTCACACTGCATAGTAAGCATGCTTCTGATATGACAATTGTAGTCCACAGGAAACCCAGACTTCCAGCTTCACTGATCAGGTGTGAAACATCCCACATGACTGTTGATATTTAAGACCAGGGCATTGTAAGCTTGGAGATCTCCACCGACTTGCCATAAATCTAAGAAGTTTAATTTGCCAAAATGCTGTGAAGCCCATTTGTTCTTAGTAAGACTATCTTTTACCAAAAATTTCTGACCTTGACGTTTAGATGCGGTTCAAGTGCTGCTACATGTGTTCTGTATGACTTTGGGATAGTTCCTGACACTTTCTATTCTAATTTACCTGCCATCAGGGCTCACAGAAATTTGTCCTCCCATCCTCTGTTTTGTTTAATTAAACTACAAGGGCAGCAAGTCAATGGGATTTCACAATTGAGACTCCCCAGCATCCGCTGAATGAATGAGTAGGCCTGGTTACATTACATAGTGAAACAATATGCAGATATAATAGCTATAGATGCAAAAAGCTGTATTAGATCATCCATACTACTTCTGTACCAGATCTTTTCCATTCTGAACCACATCAATGACACAACTGTAGGATGCTTGCATACTGGGTTTGTTTGGCCTGGAGAAAAGAAGGCTTAGAGGAGACCTTATTGCTCTCTACAACTACCTCAAAGGAAATTGTGGCGAGATGGGGTTCAGTCTCTTCTTCCAAGTTACAGGTGATAGGACAAAAGAAAACAGCCTCAAGTTGCATCTGAGGTGGTTTAGATTGGACATTAGGAAAAAATTTCTTCACCCAAATGGTTTTTGAGTACTGGAACAGGCTGCCCAGGGAAGAGGTTGAGTCAGCTTCCCTGGAGGTATTTAAAAGCCATGTAGATGTGGTGCTTAGGGACATGGTTTAATATCGGACTTGGCAGTGTTATGTTAATGATTGGACTTGATGATCTTAAAGGTTTTTTCCAACCTAAATGATTCTATGATTCTACACTGTGGATTTATAATTACTGTTTCTTCTGTATAAACCAGATTAAAATTTCAATGGATCCTCCTTCTGGTGGAGGTCAGTAAATGTCACTGTGATAACAAGTATTGCTAGTTACATTTGTGATTGTTCATTTCTTCATTCACTATTTCTTCATCTGTTCCTCAAAGAGGTTACTTGTTTTGGCAGGCTATATGGAGAAGTGTGAAGAAAGGGGAAGACTTATTAATGCATTTATATAAAGGGTGTCAAGTTTAATTCAGTATAATCTGTAGGGCAATATTACTTGCAATTTGTTAGGAAAAGAATAAATAAAGCTTGAACGGCTAGACACTGAAAAGGGGTCTAAACAAATTGCTAGTGAAACCTTACCGAAAACGCAGCCTTATTATCACTCTGGTCTAGGCTACACTTCTGCCATGAGGAAACTGCTTAACACTTTCTACACTAGGAGATGACTCATATGCTTCAAATTAAGCATTTACATAACTGTTTACAGGCTGGGGGCGTTGGATCATAAGCCTCACGGGGGAAGAGAATAATTTCTCTCATGCTCATCACACACCTAAAACTTCATTCCTGTGCTAGAAATCTTCCTGCTTCTAGTGGGAATATCTCTTCAATATCTGTTATAACATTCCAGGTATTTTTTTACTTCCTTTTCTTTTCAGTATTGACTTGTAGCAAACACAGTGCTTTCTGGATGCTTTTGGTCTAGAAAGAAAGGCATAGGTAAAAGGAAAAAAAGCCAAAGTAACAAAAACAAACATCAGGGAAAAAAATTGTAATTTAATTCATTGTATTAGAGAAGGAATTATATGTGAAATAAAAAATATGTGCTAGTAACAAGTCTGTTAATCTTATATTGATACTCCATACCATTAACCTACAACCAAAATGAAAAATCTAGCTGCATATGATATAGAAATGGGTACATGTTCTTATATGGGTATCCATGTGCTATTTAATGGTCCATGTACTATTATGCCAAGTTTCTTCAGTCAATACTTGCATAAATCTTTTTTTTTAAATATACCCTGAAAATATAATTACTGCTGTGAGTGGTATTATAATAGGGATTAATTTGGACCCTAGCAATATAATCTGGTGGGTTTTTACTAGTTAGAGACAATATTTGCTAGAAGACGCACAAGTGAAGAAATTGAATCATTCGTCACAAAGTTAGAACAAAATTTTGTCCTGTCCACTTCTAATTAAAATAATTCTCACTTCCATGCTACATAACCAGTGTGTGCTCCATATATTAATTCATAGAATCATAGAGTCTTAGAATAGTTTGTGTTGGAAAGGACCTTCCAAGATCATCTAGTCCACCCACCCTGCAATGAGCAGGGGGGTGTGTGTGTGTGTCCTATTTTTTCCTGTTTTCCCTTGTATTCCTACTTCTGCAATCCAGTGGGAAATCTTGGGACTCCCAAGTTATATGAACTTTGACCTGTTTCTTTTCACAAAATAATTCATTTCACATCTACTTTTATGGATAGGGTTTTGTATTTCTACACTGTCTTTGTATTGAGCACCTAAAGTATTCGACAGTACTCTTAACTGATACAAACGACTGGCTTTATGTTTTCTGCCCAGTAGAACATAATTAATTCACTTTTATGATTGCTAACATGATGAGAAACCAATTGGTGAAGTACTGCCCAGGCTGACAGCAAAATTCCCATCCTAGACTGGGATTTCACCTACTGTCTTCACAGCACCGCAGCATTTTGCACAGTAATATGCCATCTGTTGATGGCTGGCAAAATAACCCTCATCATTACCACCGCCCAGCTCAACAGCTGTAATAGTGTAATGAAATATAAAACCATTTAAGGCTCCTATTGCTATGAGATAAATGCATGAGGACAGTCCATATTACTCCTTCCATGCAAACGTGCATCATCTTGTAGTCTTTTATTATGGGTGAACAGCAGGCAAATGGAATTTGAGTGTTTATGCGGACTGAAAAGAAGGGGTTTAGTCAGTTTTTCATGTGTGGGTCACAGAACAATTTTCACAGCTCACAAGAGTTACTGATGTGCTTCTTGTATTTCTGGCTCACATTATCAAGGAGAGCCCTGTCGAATGCTACCTGTCTTCAATCCCTAAATGCATTTTTGATGACCACACAAAAAAAGAGTGTGGTGAACTGGGAAGAGGAATATCAGACTAGTTCTACTGAGAGCCAAGATGAAAGATTAAGTCAGCTGGAGAAAGTGACTAATTATGAGAAAAGAAGAAAAAATTCAACCCATACCTTACAAGAAATGATTTTACTTCTGGCATTGGGGGTGAACACTTACTGTTAATACAAGAGTTGTCATGGAAACACGGTGGCTGCAGCAGAGACCTTTCAGACCACTGAGTCCACATCCTCTAGTGCAGGATACAGTTTTCATGCTTCTAACCTACTTAGTAGATATTAAACTGATGTTTTACTGGAGCTTAGCCAAAAGACCATCAAGAAAGTTGCATAATTATGTGAGAGATTTGGACACAAGCCAAGCCAAGTGTTTTTTGATTAAATACTATGTAATTAGTTTTTATTCACCATAATGCTTTAAAATTCTCTGGAATGTATCCCCTTTATTGGTAGATTGAAATATATCCCCTTTGGGAGAATACTGGAGGGAATATTTGCCCTCATGAAGTAAATATAAACACTTACTCTATTCTCAGCTGCCCGATAACATGTTTGTGGTAATGGTACCTTTGCCAGTTTTGCCAGTAATCTCCGTGGTTTTCCTGGAGTCAAGCTATATCTTCTTGGAGGGGTATGGGTAATAATTCAGTTTAAGTATTAATTCTTTCTGCTTTTTCTTCTGAATTCACAGAGAACATAAGGTTTCTACATGTTAAAGATGCAGTAATAAAATCCTTTGTTTTTAAATGCACAAAAAGGGGGACTATCCAGAGACTACAACATCATGGGAATTGACCTATTTAGTAATGCTTCCTAAATATTTCTTACCCTACTAAGAAAAACATCTTAAGTGAATTAGAAGGTTCATGTATATAAATTGCCTGGAATTACTGAGGTTGATGATAAAAATAAAATGAAATTTGTAATTCTGTTCGTAGAGAGGGGAACTTTTTTACACATGGGAGAGACTGGAGTTGGAAGAAGGAAGAAATACCTACCACTCATGTAAGACAAGACTACAAGCTCGTTCAGAAAGAGAGACAAGCAAGGTCTGTCCAGGTTCTAAGCAGGGTGCATTAGTTCTCATTCAGAATTTGAGAGTTCTAGTTACTCAAGAGAACACAAAGACCAAAATTCCCAGTAAAAGACCATATACACCATGACTATGCCTCCTTCTTGGGTGTACACAAAGCTTTTATCCAATTCACTTTGCCTTGACCAGGGCAATGTCAGTGACTATCTAGTTTCAGAAAGCAAAGGAAGAAAGATGCAAAATTATTTGTAAATTCAGATGGGTTTTAACTGATAAACCAGAGAAAGGTAGAAAATATCAATAGCATTCTTTTGGCATTTTCAAATAAACCAAGTCAATATTTTTTATTCTAATTTATTTTATTTTGAGAAATTATCTAGCCTGACAAAGAAAAGATTTTTCATAGGGGATTAAAAGCCGGAAAGGAAATGCAATTTATGGTTTTGTGTTGAATGAAAAAGTGGGATATTCCAAAATTAAATACTTCATGGCATCATTGTTGCACCAAATATTCCTGAAAAGATTATTTAATTTTAACCCTAAAAACTCTTGTTTCTCATCCACATATTGAACCTTGGCAGATTCAAATCATGAGGGCTGAACTGTGCTCACTAATGTGAGAAAAGTCTTCTTTAAGATATTAAGTTCCTGTATCTACATTGTCCTTTCACACATCTACATTGCCCTGGCTTTTCAGACAAATGGTAATTGGGAGAGCAAAAGAGAAGGAAGAGGTATTGTGTTTCTAGATATTTGAGTTCTGTCAAGGAGTGAGATACTTAACAACATAACACTCTATGTGCCTTCAAGTGCCTTAGATGTGTACAGAAACATGCAGAAAACATGCAGAACTTCACTAAAAAATGGTAGGGTTTTTCTGCCAGCCTTTATATCTCCAGATGTGACAGAATGGAAGTTCTATATACCTTAATCTTGCTCAGAATACATTTACTGGAAAGTCCCCAATCTGACAGTCATTGAGAAATTTGCAGAGCAAGGATTGTTTGGCAAAACCATCTTCTCTGAGTTCACATTGCCTTTAAAATATGCCATGCAAGTAATTCATAAGCGATTATGTGTTTGTATGGCCATTGTCATTTTGCTGGGATGAAGAGCAGCATGTGGACGTTAAATTACACAAGGGCCTAAGAAATCATGGAGGATCCTGCATGGATTTTTCTTGACTGCCCAGTATTCTAAAAACAACAGACTGGAACAAAGAACTTGGAAAGAAAATATGGAAAGATATTTTGTAGGTCCTGATTTTTCCTGGGCAATGTACCACCACCACAACAAAAATTTTAGCCAAGACAATATTGTCTGTTGCTATCTATGACACACACACACACACAAAAAAAAAACAACCAAAAAAAAAAAACCCATGAGAAAAAAGTTTTTTGGTGGTGTATCAAAAGTGAAATGGACTATGAATACTTAGCCCTGGAGCAAAGTATGCCATCACAGAATGTTTTCTGTACAGGTTACTAAGCTTTCAACACTCGAGGTCATTTTGACCTTTGTTTTAGCACTTCAATTCTAATAAAAAGCCAGGAGAATGACTTGTAAATGTCGTAAGAATAGACAAAAGGTGCTAGCATTTCCTGAACCATTAAGACAATGGTTTGTATTTCGAGTTTGACGTGCATTTCAAATAAAAAATTGTTTTCTCCCTATTCCATGCACCTCTGTCATTCAGATTTAACCATGTCAATCAGGATAATAACTAGCATGAATGACTAATACTTGCCATGTTGGTCATTCTATCTGTTTACTCCCCATGTACCCACACTATATGAGCTAGAGAGAATGATATTTTAATGAAAGTTTTGCTCGGGGATTTTTTTTTTTTTTTAATGTTCAGACTACTTTGGATTCATATTACAGAAGCTGGTTTAAAGAATTGTCCCAGCCATTGGAGGGCAATGCTGGGATTTCTGCCCCGTGATTCATCAGAAAAGTCTCCAGTGGAAAAAGAGGTTACATAAAGTTATTGGTGTAACCGTAGAAATAACCAAGGACTTATCAAAACTCTCATAATGGCATAAACAGATAAGATAAGAGATAATTTCCTAAACCAAACATGCGGCTGATTTTTCCTGATTCCAAGGTGCTATGAAGATAACTCAGTGATGTGGTGAAACTGGAAAACAACCATAATTAACCACAGATGTAGGACACTTCCTTACATACTGATCAAACCTAAATACTCGGGAGATGAATTCTTGTTTTATAGCTGATCAAGGTTTTGATTCAGCAGCACGGTAAAGAACATGCTTTACGCCTCCATCCCATCTCTTCTGCACTCACACAAATCAAATCAATTAGGCAAAACTCACAGTTTATAAAGGAAAGTACACAGTTAAGAGCTAAATTGAACTGTTATCAATTTATCTTTCTCTAAGAGGAAAAGATCATTTCCATCCACGTCTCAGTTTAATAAACATTGTAACATATACAGAGAAATAGAGAGTTTTATGTTCTAAGCATTGGTTTACTTAATAAAGATTTTCACAGTAACAGAGGTCCTTACTAATCACAAATTCCCTCCAAATCTATAGTGTAATAATGTTGGGGTTTTTTTTTCTTGAATGGAGAACAATTAATAACAAAAACATACATCATACTACACTGTAAGACCTCTATTTTGAAGATCCCAAAGACAGGAACTTAAAAATAGTAGGCTCAGCTGTGCTTACATGTTACAACTTAGTTTCAAATGAAAGATGTAGGTGAAGAGAGAAAGACACAGTCTGCTCACATGCAAGTTACTTCAGAATTTTTAATTTGTACAGTTCTGGCTTTCAGTGACTAAAGGATAAATCTTCAGGTTATTAGTATGTCTGCATTTAATGATTCCTTTATTAAAGTGTGAATCACTTCAAATGTCTGAAAAAAGTGTTATAAAAAGCCATTTAATCCTCCTCTATCTTTTCATCACATCCTGAAAGGTATGAGTCTATTCAGATATTATTCACATATGACACCATTCCTGAAAATGGACAGAATTAGGCTTGAGGGCTACTGTCATTAATAAAATTCAGAGCAGAAGGTTATATGTACCCTATAAAAAGGGGATTTCAGACAAAAACACCTGAAAATTTTCCATTGCTTGGAAGTTATTACCTCTGTTGTTGCTCTGTTTAAAAAAAAAAAAAAAGTTTTTTTCATGAGCATCTGGGTATGACAGTGGTTTTATACTGTTATGACAGAAAGTTTGAAATCAATTGACATATTGTGGTGGATACTACCACAATCTTCCTGGGACCAAATGCTTGCAGAAATGGTTCTGTTGATAATGCATGCCATAATTTCATCTGTACGCCAGATACAGTTTAAGCAGGCACGCAATCACTGGTCTCTGATATGTGGGCACTCCCATGGAGTTTTAATTCCTTGCCTGTTTTTTCTGAGTAGCTTTGTAAAAGTTTCCCAGGGAAGAATGTCTGCAGGGAGCAGCCCAGAGAAACAGGCAAGAAAAATATGAATGTCATCTTTCAGCAGGACTGAGAGTACAAGATGACAGTAACTAACTAACTACTGTGGTCAAGTACTGTATAACTCACGGAAAGAAATAAAAAAGAAACCTACCAATATGGAAAAGATTTTTATTCAAAGTAAATTCTACATGATCACAGCTTCAACAGTCTTCATTAAAAACCATGTTACTTAAAAGAATGTGGACTTAAAAACCATGGGTTTAGACCACAGTAACTCTTTTCCATAGATGTCTGTGCAATCATGGTCAGCTATAGAGAGACTCCATAATAATCTGAAATGAATTTACATTACAAGAGCCATTGGACAACACTGTCTCATCATTTGTCTCTAAATGAAGAGATATAATATTCTGCCTTGGCAGGTGCTCTCCTCCAATTATTGAACATAAATTTCAAATCCTTTGCTAGTCCTAGACTTCCTTTGAAGAATGGTTTAGGAAGAACTGTGATCTCTAGTACCCTGGAATCTGATCTCTTTGAATTAAAATGCTGTAAACACACTTATTTTTTATAAAAATGAAAGAGAAAAGACTACACAGACGGTAGATGAGACAGAAACTAAAAAGGAAAATTACATTAAAGAAGTCAAAAGGAAATAGCTTAACACTTTTAAAACCTTGGATGTTTAGACATTTCTAAAAAATGAGGATATCAGAAGTGAAAGAATTGGGTGAAAATACCACTTGCTTTCTGTGCCCACCTAAAGGAAAAGAAAGCGTAATATGGCCTTTGACTGATGACAATAGCTTGTGTGCGACAGAAGGAAAGCACTTGTGAACAGATCCAGCTCTTGCTCTTTCTCATGCTGTGAATGTAGAATGTGTCTAAATCTTGTTATTTTCTTCCCTGGCATTTGTGATATCTACTCTTTCCTAACATCCCTAACCTCTAAAGATCCACAACATCTCATCAAATTTCTACAACAGCCTTCTTTCTAGCAGTCCTGTAAAGTGTTACCCATTGCCATTAAACCCTGACTACTAAGAACAGCTTCTTTTAAAGCAGCTTTGACTATCAAAATCCTTCATGTCCCTACCTGCAAGGCCATGCAAAAGGACTTTCATTCTCTCCTTATTCAAACTTCATATTTATTTTATTATCTAAACAGTTTACCACTCCTAAATTGCTCCAAATAATGAAGTCCAGCAGAATCTTTTAATAAGGTAATCTTTTAATAAGATAAATAAGATAAATAGGGCTTTTGCAAAAAAAAGAGGATATTTTGTTTAAAAATGGAAACAGAATTTTAAAAAGATCAAATAAAAAAAAATGGAATTGAAAAGATTTGACTGTCTGATTTATATTGAGCTGTTAGTTCTTAAATGCTTCCGTGTTTTGATTTTTTTGTTCCAATGGAATAATTTTTTTTGGAAAAATCATTGCAGGACAAGAAAACTGCCTTTTAGCCAGCTATGATTCCTTGTATAGATACTTGATTTTAAGTTGATATGTACACTGTCACTTCACAGAAAGTGCTTTTACTACCTTATTTTCATCTTAATCATAAAGAGGGGTTACACTGGCAGATCAGAAATGATTGATGTATTATCATGGCTTCAATAGATTCAGGATGAAAGTATAAATATCTAGTTCATGGCTTTAAATCCCTCCAGCTTGCCTCATGTTGCTGGTCTAAGGGCCTGTAGTATCAAGTAACTTGTATTTCTGGTTAGAAACTTTCTTAGACAGAGTTCAGCTGTGATTTAAAAAATGTAAAGAGGTTCAAGTTTTCTGTAAGAGAAAGAGTCCACCAGAGACTTAAAAAAAAACCCTAGGAGCATTATTTCTTCGTCCCCTACTACTGCGCTTTAACCTTCATTAGCAAATGGATGAATGTATACAATTTTCATCTATTCATTTATCTATCTAGAAAAAGTATTTCAAGATATTTTTATTATCTTTGGAATTTGGATGTTTACAAAGAATATTTCATAACTAAAATAGTCCTTTCTGCAAAGGTGCACACATGAGATGTATGGAGAGCAGAGCTGGCACCATGGAGTCATGGGAGCAGAGGAAAAGGCAATGTATGGTACAGAGCAGAGATGCAAAAGAGGTGGCATATTTAGGACAGTGCATAGAAAGTCAACCAAAAGAAATCACTCAGCCACACCCTGGATTATGGGTAACCTGTCGGTCAGCTACTGACACCACAGAAGAAACCAGATACCTGATCTTTGCTAGCTACGGGAGGATTTGGAGTCATTAGACCACCATCTGGTTGCTTGCAGAACTTACCTACTATTAATGCATTTTTCAGAGAGGAGGTGGTAACTCAGAAATTAAGCTAACACGACCATTTTGGAAATAACCCATGGTAAACTGGCAAAACTTGATTAGCTTTGCTGAGTGGAAACGTCATTTTGGTCAGACTGAAGTGTTGCAAAGTTGCAGGTTCAACATGCCTTCCAGTTTCTAGGCCAATCAGGGCACTTGAAAATAAAAAGATGCTTTTCACCTAAAATCCCAATGCTCCAAACTCACAGTAGGATCCACTACAGCATTTTCACATGCTTACTGTTCAAAGTGGAACAATGTTTTAAAGGTTGTTTTGTGAACTGAGATTTGACATACCAGGAAAACTTCAGCATAAGTCCCCAGCTGGGTAGTGTTTATCTCTGTCACACCAAATATTTAATGTCTCAGTATTTAGCTTCCTGCCAGCATCCCTTCACCCACTTTGGCCCCCTTAAATTAAAATTTATATTTGAACTACTAGAGCTATATTGGTACTCGGGTAAAAATAGATGACTTTTTCATTTTTCATTCAAAGGATACCTGTATTGGCACACTATGGAGTTAATCTTACACAAGTTTATCATACTCAAGATAAAATTAGAATCATTTAGACCAGTAGTTTTAAAACTGTACTGTGTTAGTTATCCTGAAATAATTTTTTTTCCTTCATAACAAAACTCACCCAAGGGATATTAATATTGCCAATTTTTTTTTAACATCCACTTGCAGTTTGAATAAGATGCAAATAGCTACACCCTGAGAAATGAAGAAAACTAGGTTGCCTTTATATTTTACAGCACAAGGTTGAAATTAAATGTGCCATTTTTCACCAAAATATTGTTTCCCATTACTGAAGAGAAGTGGTGGGCCTGAGGGCCTCATGCATTACAAATCTCATGTGCTTTAAATTGCTAGTAAATCACTTGCAGTTTTGCCTTTAGTAGTTTCTGCCGAGCTCAGCGTTTACTGCTTACAGCTGAATACAGCCACCTAAATCATCCATCATATTTTTATAACCTACTGTAGCTTTCCATTTCATATACCGAGAAACTGGCACATCTTCAGAATGGGTGAACACGCTCTATGTACACTGAATAGTACTGCATGTGCAGTTCGATGCAGTGTTTTTAATAGTGTGGGAGAAAATACCCTGGAGTTTCAGCCATCAGCAGCTACGGGCATTTGGGGTCACCTGCAGGGACAGACCCTTCCCACAGGTTGAAGTTCACACCTCTCATGCTTGCTGGCATGTCACATTGCTTACCCTTACATGAATATTTCTCTCCCTCAGTGGCTTCATGCAAGAAATAAGCTGAAACTTCACCCAGTTGTGTCAGAGACAGCTGTGACCATGGAATACCAAGCAAACACGCTTGGATCTCGCTTGCATGATAGGGCAAGATTTTACTTTACTTAAAATTTAGATTCCCTTGGCAGGACTGAAATATGAGCCAAAGTCTCTCACTGGTTGTAAAGTTTCTTTTAGTTGTAGGCAGGAGAATGTCTGTCTTTAGCTTTTAAGTTCCCAAGGAAGTAATACCTTTGACAGCAGTGACTGAATATAGAGAGGGATAAAATTCAGTTCTGTGCAGGAGGCTGGCATCTCTTCATTCACCCTTGAGTAATGTCCGAATCATGATTACATGGGAATTGAGAGGTTCAGAAGCTATGGGTTTCTGGAGCCTGATAGAGTGGTAAATAGCAAAAAATCAAAAGTTTCAGTGGAATCTGTGTATTACCAGGTAAATGGTAATTTAGATGCCATTATGTAATGCTTGTAGGTCTAATTTAGATTCATCCCTTGCTGTTGAAGACTCTCTTACTATATATATTTTTTTCTGGGATCCAGGCGTATTAACTCAACTACGTCTAGATTATGGGCTTATTGAAAAAGGGTCTGATCCAAATTCCTAAAATTATTTTTTTCATCCTCAAATTGTACATTTTCCTTGCGTAACAGCAGTTGAGGTCGAAATTCTGAGGTTACACCTTATTACACCAACTCTGAATTTTTCAATGAACAGATAAGGGTGTGGAATTTTTCAGAAAATTTTGCTACAAACGTGATTTTAAAGTCTCATCTATCACACCCTTTAACAGTAGTCTTTTCATACTGTGTTGAACTGCCTTTATTTCCATGAATGGGAAACTAAATGCATAACTTAATGGACATTTCGACACTTCTATTTTGAAGTAATGTTTTAGATTATTGCAAGTACATTGCCTGAACAGCAGAATTGCCCAAACAGCAGAATCATGTCCTGTTTTCTTAGAGTTGGTAAAAAATTCTGACAGGAATTACAGAGACTTGATATCCAAATGGATATGGCAGTCAAATCAAAGATTCCATCCATTTATCCAAAAATTGTAGTCACTTAGACACATTCTTAAAGACAGCAGGGGCTTATTTCCCTGTAATTTCACTGATCTGTTCTTTAAATGCTACAGGAATAGATACATATGGGGAAGGGATAAATAGTTCTACTGAAGATACATTATAATTGGAATTTATAATTATTATCAATTATAATTAATAATCGCTACTAATAATTTCTTAGGTACTAATCAGTATAATCTAATCATTCTTTAGCAATTAATCACATTAACCTAAGTATTAATTACTCATTAATTGATCAGTATTAACAAATGAATAGTTTATAATAAATTATTATTAACTACTTAAAAGCAATAAACTCTTCCGTCACAAATGGACAGTTTTCACATTTTTCAAAACTTCTTTCATACTTATTTTCTTTCTCATACTTTTAACGATGGAATCCCTCTCCCAATGATATATCCTCTGATCCTTTAGGTGCACAGTCTGTGTTTGGGACAGTACCAGCCTGTCACAAAAAGCCCGATATCCTTAATTTGTCCTGGTGAATTAACTCACTCCAATAGACAGTGATGCACTGAAAAGAGCTTTTTTTGAAAAAGTAAAAAACCAAAGCCAGTCACTGACCCTGTACTTCGAGATTTGAATATAGCTTTTTGGCATACTCCAAATAACTGTCTCATCAAGAAATTCCAAGAAATCTTCAATCAAAGCTCTTCAGAATTCTTTCTTTTTTAATGTTCTGACATACACCTTTAGCTTTCTGAATTCCGAGTGTGAAATAAATATCTACAGTGGTGCTAATGGGATATGCCACCCAGGAATTAGAAGGCCCTTTCAATGTGTTACCCAGACAGAGGCAATCTGATGCTTAACAGGCCTTGCGGATTAGTTTGTGGAGAAATGAAAGCTAGAGTATCTCCTTCTTCTAAGTATTTCTATAGCTTTGCATGTATATCCTAGAGTGCAGAGAGTCTATCAGGAAATATTATCTAATTTTCTCTGGGTATGATAGAAAATCTTAAATTTATGGGATTCATACCGAGCATTCAGGCTGTACAATGCCTACAGAAATACAGAAGCCTTCAAGAAGACTTTACTAAGGAAAAATAATATTGAGTTTTGTTTAAAATAATAGAGATTCATTTCAATTTTTTAGTTCAAGCTGCTTTTACTCACTAAATTCATATAAAACAGGGTACAAACAGAAGTAAAATGAATGTAATAAACCCAGGAACTCTGATTCCAGAAGCCAACATGTATTACCCAATGTTAGACTGGGTTCATAAATGTAATAACAAAATTTATTGGTACTGAAAAAAATTTTCATTTCAAAAACCGACACAGAAATGCAGGGTGGTATGTGATGACCCATTAATTTAGGAAAAAAACCACCCCATAATACCAAACACTCAAGAACCAAATTTGCTCAGAACAAATTTTCATTTTTAATTGGTTTTCTACAAATAAAATTAAAGTTTAAGTGATCCTGAGCTTCATGTACCTGCCTGTATGGTAGATGGTTAATGACAGATAGTGTGAGGGAGATCTCTGAATCTCCAATTAACTGACTTTCGGTGGTACTTTGGGTCTTATCTTTTTCTTCAAGTAATAGAAATGCTATAGCCATGATGGATCTGTTTCAAACGGTTTATTCATCTGCTCTTTAGACCATAGTAGCTTTTCTGGCTATACTTTCATTCAAATATTGGAAAAAATTAGAAGGAATAAACAAGCCTGGTCCACAGCTGTTATAAATCAGTGCAGCTTCTCTGTCTTCAGTGGAATGACACCAATTTATAGCAGCTGAGGATTTGGATCTTGGAGCCAAATTATGAGCCAGATGAGCACAATGGGATGCAAAAAGAAGGCATAATGTGGCCATAAATTTGCTCAAAGGCTCTTCACATTTCAATGATAGTCTCTTTGTAGAATTCAATTAGCATTGCTGTTTCTACTCATAAAATATACGCCCTTCCTGAATAATTTTTTTCTTGTTCTTCTACACTATCTGGAGGCCAAATCTTACAGCTGCTACTGAGTCTAAATTCTATCGATTTCACAAGGTGCCTTCAGTACGTAGGCTGGACTATTTGAATAACTATGTCAAACAATATGAACCTAGCAAGCAGCCTGGAAGGATTCTTTGAAGTGCAGAATCTGACATTTGTCAGATGGCTTAGCCCCCCACAGGATCAACCCACAGTGCTGCCTTATTGCAGTCATTTTATTTTGGCAATTTATCAATTACGTTTTATGTCGTGTTAGATTTTATATGCTGTTTTCCTGATGTTGTATTAAAAAAATGTATTTGTGTATGTGAAACTTATGCTATGAATAAATAAATAACATAAAAAAGAGTCAGAATCAAGCATCTTATTTATTGAGTCAAAATACTGTAAAAGATTTAGAGAAAACTACAAGAATAGCTTTTTTAATCTTATTTGTTGTACAGCAAGTGAGAAAGTCATTAAAAACAGTTTTTGTTAGTATACCATTTGCAAACACCACTGCCTTTAAAGGTTTATTAGAATTTTCAATATATGTAGTGTTCATAACAGAGACAAAACCCAACAATCATTACTGTTTTCATGTATTTTCCTGCCTATTTAATCTTAATAGTTAGTTTGAGCATTTGACTGAGTCAACAGCCCAGGAGGAGGAGTAGTTGTGATCAAATTACAGTCCCTTCCCTGTCCTTCCTGGGCTGAAAAGTCACAGCAACTGCAAAGGTCAGATTGTTATCCTCCTTCCACTCTGCCATTAGCTGCATTATTTAGGTGCTAAATCAAGATTCCTTTTCCTGTCAACCAAAGAATGCTATCTGCATCTGGACGAGTTTCTCTAGCCTCTTCTATTTATCATCCAGAAAGTTTTGCAAAACCATACTCTAGGAAGCAGAGAAAGCCACCATTCCTTGTGCCACCCCAATATTCCATTTAGGGTACATTGTGCATTTGGCCTTTCCAGTTACAGCTTAAGTTTCATCTTTCTACTTTTCCTGTCCAACTTACTCTTTCGGTCCACTTTTTCACACAGTTGCTAATGCAATATGTGCCCAGTCTTTCCCCTCTCCTTTCAAAGTTCTCCTCAACAACCCTTCTTAGAGATCATCCAGAAATTCCAGTCAGATTGTTTAGTGGTATTACTAAGGAGCTCACATGAATGATAAAAATACTTGACTAGCATAGTTCTCTGGTTGTAAACCTTTCTAAGAGCATTAGAAAAGTAGATTGATCAGCATTTTCATGTCTAGCACATTTGTTCAGTCATCGCCTGTCTACTTTGTCTTTAAACTTTTAGGACAAGATCTATGTCTTCTTTTATGTTCTATGGAATGTGGAGGGGGTTGTGACTGCTTCCTGAAGATAGATAATCATAATAAATGACAGACAGTGCTCAGACTCTTAAGCAGTCCTTGGACTGGGAACTCACAAAACTTCAGAACATTCCAAAAGAAACTGCAAGAGCTGGAGGATGTGATTATACCACTACAACACAGGCCACTGAACTACTGAAGAGACAATAGATCACAGAGTGTAACATTTAGGAAAACAGATCCTTTAAATAAAAATGTGTCGTATATTGGAAAACACTTGTCCAACGCAGAAAGCTTCAGAAAGCTAATTTTATAACCAAAACTAAAAGGTGTGAAAAAACTATTGGCAAGAAAACCAAATATTAAACCATGATAGAATTAACAATATTCTAGCAGTAAAAATAATGACAAAATTAATAGTGCAAGAAATCATAGTGAGTTTTAAGATGAACTCCACAAGACTTTCTGTTCCATTTTATCTGTTCAACAAAACCTTTTCAGAAAAATTTTAATCGATGCATATAAACTTCCCTTTAAAAAACATGCTCTGGTGTGAAGGAGTAAAGCTTCCATTTGTTTTTGTGGTTTGTAGCTTGTCCTTGTGCCTGCTTTTTATTTTTCATATCCAGTCTTATAATTCTTCAAACACACAAAAAACTTGCAAATTTTGCATGTTAATTTATCCTAAGCCAGTATTCAAAGTGAACCACTGCTTTTGTTTGGAGCTATTGACTTTGGAAATGGCCAGGCAGTTCAAAATGAATTGCAGCAAGTTTTGGATGATTTTACCTGGTCAGATAAATTCCAATATCTGCCTCTTTAGTCATACATATTGGAAAAGGCATTTTTGTTCTCTTCTCTGACACCGGCTGTAACATGCATGAGCAAAGAGCTACGTTAGCAAACAAAATTGGTTATGTACATGTGATCTGACCATTCTTCATTGCCTGTGGCTATTTAAGTCTGTACAAAATGAGCATAATGAAACTGTTTTATCTTGGCAGTATTTTATTCCTGTACTGCTTTTTAAGCAGTCTTTAAGCCACAGAGACACAATCGCATTCTTTCCTTTCACCTCATTTGTGCAGCTAGGGTGCTAGTCTCAGGATTTTTCCTCTTCAACAAACACAAAGACAATCCTTTTTTAAAAAAAAACCTCTGAGAATAGGGGCTAAATTTCAGTTTCCATGTCTTTTTATTTTCAATGATACCAGTTAGGTTCAGAAATTCCAAACAAAAAATGCCTTTACTTCAGTTTCTCATACTTAAAGCATTAATCTTGGGCCGGATTCTAATTTAATTTGTTCTACTGGCACTACCTAGATGCCTGAAAAGAAATCACAGGAGAACCTAAGTCTATTTCCTTCATCAGAGAGAAAAAGAAAAATTATCTAAATTATTAGAAAAATTAGTTAAAATATAAAATAAATATAAAATATATTAAGATATAAAATTATAATTTCCTAAATAATTCTAAAAATTCTAAAATTATATATTTTCCTCTCATCTTAACTTGAACTCCCTAAACTGCAATGTTTGCCAAAGAATGTCCTCCAATCCAATTGATTTTTTAATCTGATATTACTAATTAAATAAATTAACTAAATAGTGTGAAAAGACTAAAATTGGAAAATAAATTATTCACCAAAAATATCAGTCAGTTGAAGATCTGTCTTTTATATTTCTCTGGCTAACAAAGGCTATAAGTATCATACAGTTAAAAAAAGATTCAAATAAGCATAGCAAATAATTGGGGTTCATCGACTCTATGTACTTATGGCAGTTTTCTACGGGTCTGTATTCTGATCATATGCCAATTTTAAAACAGGAATTTCTCTTAATTTACCAATTTACTTCCCATTACAAATTTAAAGATGAAACAAAATCCAGATAGTGAGTAAAGCTGTCAATTTTCAAGTCCAAATTATTAATGTTTGATTAAGAGGAAATATGGATACATAGTTATGACCATCTTTTAATAGGCTAATGATGGCTATATCCTGGGCCCCCACAACTGACTATAAAAATTAAAATTATGATATTTGAAGGAATCTCTCACAGAAATGTTGAAATAAAAACATCTTTTTCTTTTCTTAGAAAAGTCATTAGAGATTTGTCTTTTCTAATGAATCAGGTTATGAAGGTTTTTAAAAATTGTTTTTAACTTAAAAGTATATAGAACAAAAGCATTGACAAAGTCAGAATCCATCATTGTTACATGAGATTTTTAAAAAGAATTCAAGCATGGACTGCTATACAATTACTACTATCTCCCAGACATTGGAAAGAAATAAAGGAAAAACAAAAATTGAAAGCTTTTGAGAAACAGTTGTCACTTAATCATTTCTACCTGCTCATTGTCATCTCGGTATCTCAATCTCTGACCTGGAGGCAATGCCTTACATCCTTTCTTCAGGTTTTCCCAAGAGACCAGTATTTGGAATAGAATACAGATTCCAAAATCCTATTCTGAAGTTCACCCGAGTGCTTTGATTCCTCTGCAAGGCTCAGAAACAGGAGGAAATCATTCCCTGGATATTAGAGTTCCTCCTTGGCACCACTGAAATCAGGACATCACGATGAACCCCCAGGTTCATGAAAAGTCGACCTATGAAATCTACAGAGAATTGGTGTCTAGAACTGGTTAGAGCCAGTTCCCTGGCTCTAACAGCAAGTTTTGAAACTATGTGTTTGTAGAATATTTTATGCATTCAAAACTGCTTGTTTTCATAAGTCAAGGATGCCTTTTTATCAGTCTTGGTTCATTTTCTGTTGTTTGAGTGGTATTATTCCTTAATGTTTCAAAATAATTATGCACCTAAGGTGATTAGTTTCTTCACACAGAAACCTTTTTTGTCAAGGGAAGTTTCTGTGAACAAGACCTTTGTTCCTGAGGTATACATCATTTTGTATCGTGTGAGATGTGAAGAGAACACTGTAGGTCATCTGCATTCTTAAAACATGCTGCTAAACACATATTGAGATGCTGTGCTAGGTGGTGTCTGACATTCCTCTGGCTATAGTAACATGGTATTAACATATACAAAGGGATAACTAAAGAATATTGGCAAATATTTTGTCTTTTAAACAGTTTCCAACTTTCAAAAATGAAGGAGGAGTGGAAGACTGAATTTGCATAGTGACTTTTGAGATTGTTACAAAAACTTTTTAACTAATAATATCATGTAAAAACAGGTTAGGCAACAGTTGGCTAAACTATAAGCTTGATGGGTATACTAGATTAATAATTGCTTTAGGGGATTTTCTTCATTTTTCACTTTAATTTTTATGCTCTTTAAGTTTTTGTATCCAGTTCCACAAAACAATGTTACTGCCATGCTAGTGAAGTCACTCATATGTTTAAGACTAGGTATAAGCTTAAGTACTTTGCTTCATCAAAGCACTTCACATATTGCTAGTCACACATCCTTCTACTTTCTGTGCTTCTTTTGTGCCTTTATATGTCTGGTTTAACCCAGAGATCTGGGACGTATTCTGATATCTGCAGTTGGAAAGAGACAGCTCAGTGACCAAGCTCCCCATATCTGCTTGTTGGCTTATTTTACACTCTAAGCTTTCCTAGGGAATGGTAATATCTCTGTAATGTACTTGTCTATTGTACTTGCCTAGTACAATTGCCCCAGGGCACAAATACAATGCAAAGAAATACATAAGTAAATAAACAACAAAGACAATATTGCAAGTCTGTTCAGACTTTTTTGATTTTCCTCATTTTTTTGAAATCTTGTAGACAATTCAGATAAATAATCTGATGTTAAGTTTTGGGTTAGAAATTCGGAGAAATATTCTTGCGCATTGAATTATTCATAAGTATAATTTGGTTTTTTTTTGGTTTGACTCTTGTGCTAATGTCATCCTGTCTTTGCTTTTCAAATAGCTCACCAGGATGAGAACACTTCTTCTCTAACTCCATCTGTCAGTATGATTCTTTCCAGTCACTGACTGCCACATAAACTCTGTCATCCTGGTGCATTGGACTCACCAAATCTTTAGGACCCCTGTGTTGAAAATCTGTCTCAGAACAGCTGGATTCTATCCACAGGCCACCGATTTCAAACAGGTTTCAAATAAACTCAACACTTTTTCATCTTTGTCATTATATGACACTTATCTGCATGAAACACGCTTCCTTACAAGCTATTTCATAACTACTTTGGCTTCTTTAAGTATGAATGATGTTCTAACGCTATTTTTCAACTATAAAAGTGACCTAATTAAAAGACATATGAAACTTTTCTTTTCTCTGATTGATTGAACTTTTAGGAGGTAATTTAAGGCAAAAGGATATGCCTTAGATGCTTAGGAAGAGCCTTGAAGTCACCTTGGTTCCTTTCATTATGCTGTTAAAATTTTTAGTTTCAGAGATCTGAACATTTGAAACCATGCTATTCTGGATGTCAGAGTGCTGGATAAACTTTTGCCTGTAATGGGCCAAGATGATTTTAGGGACATATAGGTTGGCAATGAAGATTATTTTTTTTTAATAAATATTTATTAGTCTCGTACATAGAGCTATTGATGTATCCTCAAGTGATGCAAGCTGTCTGATCTTTACAAGAGGAATCACATGGTGAAGCTACAAGATTGAGCAACTGGAAATATGTCAGCATATTCTCATTTGTAATTCCCCCAATTGCAAGAGTAGAAAAAATTATTTTAATAAGCTAGAAAATGCTGATGTTCAGTGAATAATTCCTAAGAGTCTCTAAATTTTATCATGTTTTTTGTGTCGCCACTAGTTCAGATAATCTAATAAGAGATATTTCTTCTTGCCCCCAACCTCTTTAATGCTCAACCAGGGCACTGTGAACACTGTCACACGGAGTCCTATATTCTGAAGGATTCTGCATGCTGGTAATGCTTGACTGAAAAGAGCAAAAATATTACTTTGGAGTTGGAGTGGTGGGCTTGTGAAGAAGGATGATACCCTTGCCTAAGCAGCAAACTTCTGTCTGGCTGTTCTGGACTGCTGGGGAGTTGTGGTACCCCACTTGCTGTAGGTACATACATAGAGCTACCTACTGCCACAAGTAAGAAACACACCCATGCCCCAGAAAAAACTAATCCGAATTATTGTGGAGCTTTGTCCAAGCTAAGAATCTCTAATTCTCAGCATGGCAACTTCTGCTGCCTGTCCTGGAGATGCTGTGACAGCATGCTTGTTTATCTTCGATATCAGCTGTGAAACATTTCTTGCCTGCTTTTCAACTGTCACGTCATGAAAATCTTCATCTTGAGTTCCTCTCTTAAGGTCATTATAATAATAAGCAAACAATCTGAGACAGTCATTAAAGATACAGTTTTATACCCTTTCTGCAGGGGTGAGGAAAGAACAGATTGGTATTTTACCCCAACAGTTTCAGAAATGTGAATTCTCGTTTGGAAGATGTCTTTACCTCGCTCCATAAAATTTGTGGCTTTGGTAATAAAGGTTTTAAATTCAGCTCTCACTGTGGATGATTGATAACTAGAATGAGTATGCAGAAAAGAAGGATTATGGAGAAAAATACTGAAACGTGCAAGAGGTCTGAAGGGATTGACATACAAGAATAGATTAAAATTTTAATATGTGTAGAGTAGCTAAACAAAAACTAAGAAGGGATTGATAGTCATGCAGGGAGTAAACACAATAACTTGAGGCAACTGAAGGAAATTAATCAGAAGAAAAATTAGTCAGAAAAAAATTAGGAAAAGTAGAATCGATTAATTTCCCAGAACAAAAAGGGAATTCCCAAGACTTCAAGTCTTAAATCTAATATAGAGGAAAAACATAATAGGATTCCTGCATTGCAAAGAGATATTACTTTCTGACCTACTAGGTCCTTTTTATCACTAATTTATCTGTATATGTAATTAACTTTTAGAAGAATGCCAGAGAGACTACTGCAGGAAATCCTGTAGAATACTGTCTCCTTATTTTCATATGGGCAAAAGTGATAAATATTAACTGTCACATACTATGGGAAACATGTAACGATTCTGTGATTTTTAAGAAAATGATGGCAGACTGTAAACCGGGCTGGAGACTTCATGAATATTTTAATTAAATTTTTTTTTTTTCTTATCCTCTGTACTTTGCCACCTGTACGTTGTAATGTCTGTTGCTCTAAAGGTTACCTAAAAACAAGCTTTGGGAATATATTGTCCCTTGAGAAATGTAATTAATTACTATTGTTTCCCCCAAAGGATTTCACTTGCAGATCATTTATATTCTGGAGTCACTGATGAGCTGACTGGGAAAATGAAACACTTGAGTTTAATTACCAGTTAAAATTACAGCTTTCTAAGCAGGTACTTCATCTCATACCCTTTTTATAATTGTCTCTTTTTATGATATAATACGCAGTTATATCTGCTGCCTTTCGCACTGTTAACAATGTCTTACTACCGCTTTCAAGACGAAATGAATATAAGATGATTGTAAGATGACTTAAGTTTGGCTTTAGAGTGCACTAAGCATAACACAGTTTAATCTCTCACAGATGCTTACATATTTTCCCAAGATTGGTGCAGAAACGAAGAGAGGAAATGAACAAGTAAATTACCTGAAATGACATAATTGACATTAAAACTTTAAGGTCTTTTCAAATTTTAGTACACAAAATCTAATGTAAATGTGACAATGGGTATAAACTGCATTATTAATTTCAGTGATAGACTTCAGCGACCACTGAATCTAGCACTTGAAGCCATATTCTCAGTGGAGAGACCATACCCTCAGGACCTGACTTTTGCTCTGCAGTGTGAACATCTTCAAGATAGGGTCATTCATAACAAAGCACAGATCAACACTGTTAGCCACAAAAAGACCAAAAATCTCAAAAAGTAATATTTTATTAACCGCTTGTTTTATATGATCTAATATTGTTCCTAAAAAGAATAGCTTTCTTCTTTCTTGCTAGTTTTTTCAGGTAGTTACAGATGTTATTCTTTATATTGCTTATGATGGATGGTTAAATGGAGTCGCAGCTGATTAATTAGCTGAAATAATAGTCCTGCAGTCTTTTGACCTTTGTCTTCTTAAGTTGACACCCAAATATTCTCTGCAGCATTATTCCTTCTCCTAGGAGAAGGGAGAGATGAATTCAGTGTAGATGAAACTGAAAATCAAATTTAGGAATGGAGCACACCAGAAGCCCAGCTTAAAATACAACATTTGGTCTACTCCAAGTAGGAAAATGTTTATTGCTATAAACTATACCTTATCATTAATTCTGGTATGTATTGAAACATACTTCATGAGTCTTAGCCAGAAATTTCATTTTATTTTACATTTGTAGTTATAAATTAGAATTACTGGAGCTAAGCAAGCTGCTAATGGAATGGAGTTATCTTAAAGCTAATAATTGCATATCTTTAAGATTATAGAGATTTTCTTTTTCGGGCATGGATAAAATTTATTCTTATTAATTGCAGAAGTAAATTAATGAGACAAATATTATGATTTGATACCATGTCATGTTTTCTTCTGTGTTATGTGTTGCCTAGAGAGAGTGACATCTCAGAGAAAGATATAAGACTATGTAAGTATAACGTCAATTCTTAGAATGTTGACAAACCATTTGATAATGTGCAGTTTACAGAGCTCTAATAGATGCACACATAAATTAGAACTGAAGATTTCCATACCATGCTTTTCATCTGACTCACTTCAAAAAACCAGTCATTTTGAATTATTGTAATCCTTCTACAAATAAGAAAAATCTATGATGCTCAGTTGTTTGCTTGTGTACCAGTGACTACATATCACTTTATTTCTACCTCCAACAAGAAAATTGCATGTGCTTTTATTCCTCCAGAATTCTGTCTCCTCCGCTGAGAAAAACCCAACCCAAATCCACCAAGGACACAGATATCTCCCCAGTGTACTGCCAATTGCTGCACATTTCTTATTATACACTTCTTCTGGCTAATATGCATGGTCACGTGCCTGCCTCAGTTGCTTTTGGGTTAATAGGAAAAAAATGCAAACCAATAAGCCCCAAAAAGATGAAGAAGTGCTGAAATCAGCTGTAGAGACCACCTAGAGGAAAAAAGTAACACACACACATTCCCTACCCCATCCCTCCTTGGTTCTGGGGTGTTTATTCCTTTTATTTTGATGGTGTAAATTTATCAGGGTTTTTTTTTTTTTTTCTATTGGGTTTTTTTTGGTTTTGTTTGGTTTTAGGGTAGGTTTTCTTGTGTGTCTCACACATGATATTTCTTCAAGTTTTTCACATATAAAGTTGTTTATTTGATTAGCTAGATTTGAGACAGGGTACAGGTGTTTCAAGTGACCAAATGGTCAGAACAGAGAATTTGTCATTGTTAGTGAGGGATGTTCTGTGTAGTTTTGTTTGTCATCCCCTCCTGCCTTCCCAGTCTCCTCTTTGGTCTTTATTATACTATGCTTTCAAATTTTTGAGGTTTTTATATGACTTGACTACTAATATTTTTGAAGGCAAAAGTAACCTTTTCATTAGCATTTATATAGTTTTACTTTCAGAAGACAGGAGAGATAATATCTTAGCCACCAGGAAGGAAAATAAAATCCTGAATATACAAGGATCCAAATTAAGATGACAAGAAGCAGCATATTACATGTGAATGTGTTAAATTAAATAGAATCCTCGGAAACATAAGGTCACAGAATATGATCCATCTTATAAAATATTTTGCATAAAGAATGGGTTAAGTATCTATTATTCAAGTTCTTTATAGACTCCAGCTAGATCAGTGAGGACTTAAGTGGGAGTGAAAGCACTCGAGAGAAAACTCAGCTTATGATTTCAATCAGGAGTAATTGGTGAACAAAAGAACTAAAGAAATGTCTTAGTTCACCAAGTTTAATTCTCTAAACTTGTTGGCAAATAAAGCCAATAGCGAAAATTTAGCACAGCTTCCTTAGGATGTGCAGCATCTATACCTTCAGGTTTAGATCAAAAGCTTTTCTAAAAGTTGGAGACTCAAGAATTCACAGCAACATTTCACAGAAGAGATAGAAATGAAAGAACTGGAAATGTGATTGCTATCTGTTTCCAGTTATGATAAAAAACTAGTTTTGCCTCAGTAGGTCATTATTGACTCTTGCAAAATGGAACATCTTTTCTTCAGAAAGCAAGACTTCTATAAGACTTTTAGAAAGACTAACTTCCGAAGTAGCTTCTCCCATTTTCCCACTTCCATTACACCTGCAGTGAGTGAGTACTAATCTTAAGAATTGTTTAAAAAAATTTAAAAATCATTTTCAGTCACTGCAGACACAACAAGCTGGGAAATCTTGTCATCAATTTTTACATGAAGATGCAACAATGCCATTTGTTAGTCTGAGCTAGAATTGGATATTTCACACTAACCAAATGGGGAATACCTAACTATAAGGATTTTGATCTGCCTTAGGCACCTTCCAGTGTTTGCTCAAAATCCTAAATCTGTTTGGTTGTTTTTCTTAGTCATAAAATGTGCCAGACAGGAATTCAGCTGTTTATATAAAAATAAAAATATGTTTTTTCTTGTTATCCTGTCATAACAATGGAAAACAGGGAACATCGATTCTATCATTATTATTTTTACTGTAGTAGGTAGGCAGGATGACTGCCCCATTTCTGTTGGCAGTGCATAACCACAAGGACAGACATATTCCCTACCCTACAATGTCTAAAGTCACATGCCATTAAGTGGTAATCAGATTGAGCAGCTTCCCATTTTGAAATCATGGGAATTTCATACCTTAGGTAAGGGATTCTTTGGCAAACTTAGACCTAACAAAGCTTTCCTTTGCCTTCTGTTTTCAAGAAGGCAAACTCCCACTTGCTGCAATGTATTTCTGACCTAACTTGGTTCCTGCATGGCTCACAGAAAGCTGTATTTTCCTCATCCCAGCCTATCTCATTTGAATGTTCTGTTAGCATGATAATACACCATTGTAATTAATTATTAATTGAGGTGGAGTGAGTCAGTGACTTTTCTGTGTAATTTTTTCAGCTCAGATCTTGCCCTGCAGAGGCAGCTAGTGAGCCATCAAAGGCAGCAAGACATTATGAGGCCTGTAATACACATAACTTTGATACAGAGCTCTTTCCAACACCTCATTCAGGCAATAAATATTTTAGAAGGGAAGAAGACCGATAAGTGAACAAGTGAATTACTTCATAGATTCTTATTTATGAAATGCTTGCTCCCAGATTCTGTTAAAAATTTACTTATTAGAGAAATGGAAATTTGCTTTAACGAAATGACCATCGGCCTCTCCCCACCACAGAACCAGTGCTGCGAATAGCACACAGGCTAGGGCACAATCTCCTTTTGGAGGGAGAATGCTTGCCCTGCATCAGAGATTGAAAGGCCTGACAAAATTGTTCCAGTTTCATCACACCATTTTTGTGAGCAGATATGCCTATCATTTAAGAATAAAAATAAATAAATAAATAAAATTATTTATTTATGCCTCATTCTCCTTTGACTTTAATTGACTTATAGAGGGTCAGAAATCCCATTTATGCTTCAAAGAAAGCTACTTTACCCCTTTGAGATAATTGGTCTCTTTCAACTTGTTCCCTGATAAACATATGGTTGTGTTGAGGCCACCCTTATATGAAATACTCTTTCTTCTTTCTCTGTTTATCTGAGACTTCCTTCGCTTCGTAGATATTTTTTTCTGCAAAATGTTTATCTAACACTTCATTACTGTTTTTGATCTGTGATGGAAACTGAATATATTTCCATTTCTCAAAACATTTACCAGTGAGGCCTAATAAGAGATCCTTATTAGAAGCCAAGATTAATGTACTTTAGATCATTCTGTTACATGAACTGAATGGGACAGACTATTTGAGGGAGGTTTTCCCCTGCCCCCAAAGCAAGAGGCATGCCTGCACCACGCAACGCAGGAATATATCATTACTTCCAAACAAGAGGATTTCTCTGTACCACACAGCTGCGCAGGGATTGCAGCTCTTGTCCCAAAAGGATTATAGGCATGCTTGCAGTTTGTATAGGAAGTCTTCTAACCTGAATGCAGTTACTAATCTTACCACCAGTTCTTGGGCTAGTCCAGCAGCTGTTCATGCAGCTGTTGCAATACAAGGTGCGGATTTGTTCAGAGAAATGTCTCTCTTTCCAGCCAGGGCTATGTGCCTGAGTGCTAAGTGGCAGTAGCATAAGTAACATGTCTGAAATTTTGTACTGATTTTTTTTTCCTTTGTTTCTTGTCCTCCTTTGACTTTGGATGTTTTTAAATTCTTTCTAATGGATGTTTCTCACTGCTGCTATGACTCACTGCCTCAGCTTTAGTCTGTGTCCTGTAACATCCCTCTGTTATTAGCTGTTCCACAGTTCCCCTGTTCCATGGATATTTTTTCCCACTTTCTATTGTCCTTGGGAATCTAGCATCTCCTCTGTCTCTCACCACCTTCCCACAAGTTGCAATAAATAGACAGTACATGAAATAAATTCACACGTCTTGGGAGCCACAGCCACTAATCAGGCTTTCTCCCTTTGAGGTCACTGGTCTCATCACAGGCCAGAGAATCCTGCTCTTTCATTTGCCCTCTTTCTGGCATAAGAAGTATTGCATTATTTCCTGACAGGGGCACATAGTTCCTAGGAGCTTGCAGCTAACATCCAGCAATCTTTTGGAGACGAAGGCAAATTTGGAAGCCTGGAGTCTAGCCCTACTCCTTCCAACATGCAATGGCAGAGGTAACAGCAGAAATGGCCCCACCAGCATGTTTCAAAATACAAGATTGATCCTCCAGTCCTTTTTTTTTAAAAGAACAGTTTCACTTTCAAACTCTGTGAAACAGTTTAGACACATGTATCCCAGTCTGACAGGAATGCTTCTCTGCAGACCTGAGTTAAGTACCAAAGCCTCTGACAAGGGTGACATTTAAGTTAAATCCTGCTCTTCAGTATTTATATGAGGTACTTGAAGTGGCTCTCTGCTGCTATGGAGTTTATTGCAAGTGTCTGGTTTTCCTCAGGCAGTTTACAGTACTGTGTTTTCCACTTTGGATTCTAGAAACTAAAAAATAAATAAATATTTATCTCCGCAGTGCTTAATACACTTTTTGCATTGTTTTTGATTATTCTTTACACTCTTTAATCTTCATACTGCAGTCTTAATGTTTTCACTGATTTGTGCCACAGTAGACTGAAGAATCTCTTCAGTCAGTCAAGCTGTACCTTATTTTTCAAATCAAGATATATACCACCGTAATCAGATTGATTGATACAAATAATTAACCAAAAGAAATAACTATAGAGCTCTAATTGACTTAGTAATTAGGACCATGTACTCTAAAAAGAAGAATAGAGATGGAGGGCAAACAAGCAGATGATAAATATAACACATTTTTAGCTGAATTACAGTTCATTTATGTTTTTCTCTGTAAAGAGCTGAAGACAATAGATTAATTTTCCATTTACTTGCAACATTTTTCAGCAGAGTGGTGTTAAAGTAAGTACACAAGCATGACTCCTGTGAGCACAAATCTCTAATTAAAAGCTTGCATTATTTTATTCGTGATCACAAGCACTGTGAATAACCCCACAAGACATCAGGCCCTACAATGTACAGGATTCATAATATTTCCCTATGAGCAAACGTCCCATGCCAAATCTTCTACCCCTACAGTTCCATGATACATATTTTGTATCAAAGCTTCAAAATAGAAACAACTGTGAACAGTGATCCTGGAGCTGAAAAAGTCTAAATTCTGAGAAAGTTAGGATTTGAGGTTGGGCCTTTGGAAAGTATGACTCACATTCTCCAAGTGGGTATTTCAACGGTCCTTTGCTGTGGTGAAGGAACTGAAGAACTACTACCAGTTGTTCTTCCTTTTCAGTCTTTATTATTTCATTTTTAGTAAGCCAGTAACATTGAGAAATGTTGGTTCATTGTAGCTATCACTCCTTTATCAGGCAAGAACTTCTCATACTTCATCCATAACCCTTTTTCTTCTTAGGTTCCCTTCAGTTTGCAGCATGGGCAACAAACACACATCTTTTTATATGACTACTCTAATTGTCACTTTCTTTTTCTGAACTCATCCATGTAACCAGGAAATGTTAGAAAGACACAGTGAAGGTTTCTGATATTTCCTTCATCATGCTCAAAGCCCTTCTTTCATATCCCATGGGACATAAACTGATATCACAATTTAAAATGAAAATAACAGCTGGGATTAAAATTTGGCAACAGGAAGAAGTAGTAAAGTGTAGGTGGGACATGGATCTTTGTTTCAGTGATATGAAAAGCCCTTGGGTGGACTGATATTTTAAGAGAGGGTAAAAGAGAAGTCTTGGCCAGATTAAATTATTTCATTTTATTTGAAAAGCAGGACCATGGACTCATAGCTACTATGAACAAAAGAGAAGAACATCCACATTTTTAGGATAAATTCTCATTTCTTTTAGCAATATATTTTTATTTAAGTGCATGTCAGTCAAATCAGATAGAGACTACCCTGAGCTGGCAGAATCTGGGAGAAAGACTGTTCTGCTATGTCAAGAGCAGAGATATAAGCTATTTACCTTTCCTTTTCCTCCATCTTTACAATCTCCACTTGAAATAATAATGATATTGCCACACATTTTGCATAAAATTTAAAAAAAAAAATATTCTGCAGATTCCAAATGTATAATGCATAAGTACTCCAAAAAACCTGCATGTCAGCTGAATTTTTAGTGCAAACTATCTATAATTTTAAAATAAATCTTTGGAAAAAGCATTTTCCTGTAATGCTACAAAGCAAAATAAGCAAGACACTGTACAATGTCAAAAAGGAAAATGTCACCTAAAAGTATATTAAAGGCAACAAATACATCATTGTGAATTCATAGGAATATGTCATTTCAAACAATCTCCCATTCTTGAGTACTAGAAATGACCCACTGTTGAAAATGTATGTGATTTGTGACAGTAGTGGTGTCAGAGTTCAATGTAGGAATCTGTAAACACACTTCAATTCTATTTCAGTAATTGCTGAAACGAGCATAGAAGACCATTTTTAAAGATTTAGGTTTTTTTAATTTTTTTTTTTCTGTTTCTTAAATCCACAAAAATCCTTACTTTTCATCATCATATGGCACTCCTCACAAATGACACCACTCTTCAGGAGAGCATTAAATTGCCAAGTTGCAACTAAAGCTCCCCAAAAATAAACACGTTGCAATTTATTCAGGGATACAAGCATGTCTCACCTTGTCAGCTTTCAGACTGTTGAGCTGAGAAAAATAGGTGCAACTTTCCATTAAAGGTCTGCTTTAAGCCAAGTAGTTAAGAACCTAGAAATGGTACCTTAAAGATGGTTCCTAAATCCTAACTATGAGCTGCTTAGAGCATTGATTTTCTAAAGTGCTGAGCACTCTGCAGTTCCCTCTAAAGTCATGGCTTGGTCAGGGCAAGATAAATGCCTAGTGATTTCTGTGTGTCCACCTTTAGATGTCCATATTCATGGGTGGTTTTGGTATTTAGACTACATGCATAGTTGCTTAATTAAAGACATTCCTCCATTTTTACCGAAGTTGTTCTACAGGGATTTGTAGGCTAAAATCTGGCTTTCCCTGCTTTTCAAGGTGTCAGATGGTGTGGTAAGCTAAAAAGTCCTGTTAAAAATTTTCAGATGTGAATTCTCGGAGTGTAATCAAAATGAAAACGTGCAATAGAAGCATAATGGAGAATAACTGCAATTTGCTTCTCTTGTTTACCTGATGGGCCTTGAGCCTGCTGATACTCACTTCAGACCTAGCTGTTTACATGCACTTTTTCTGAGTAAACTGTAATAGGTATATAGCGTGCTTGGGTTCACACAACATTTTAAAAGCATATTGCAAGGCATTTTCTTGAAAAGCTTGCAGTGACAGTCAACTCCAAACACTAGGCAATACTAGATGGGGTGATTATTCATGATAACAAGCAATGACTGGACAAAGGAAGCTTGGGAGTTCTCTGAAAACGGAGAAAGAACAGCAGGAAACAGAAGACTGAGTTAGCCAGCAGGGGGGAGGATAATAGGAAGTGAACTCAAGAGAAGATGAAGAAACTAAGGCTTAAGAAGGAGTAGGGAATGTGCAGATGAAAGGAAACTAGAAATAAAGGTATTAGTGAGATTGTGAAGGGTTTTGTCATCAATAGATTTACCATGATGTGAAGGAGAAAAACACTCAATAAAGGGATTCAGAAAGCAGAGTGACATGATCAGAGCAAGAGATAGGAAAGGAAGATTCCTTTGGCAATGGCACTTAAAGCACATTAAAATGGGAGAGAGTGGCAGGCAGTAGGGGTGGATAATTTGGGGGAATCAAATCCAGCCATGCTCATCTCACAATGATACATGGATTTCAGCAATGCACTATAGTATAATTGGTGGTTCCCATAAATGTTAGAGGGGAAGAAATCACATATTCTAAGTGTTTGAGTATGTTAAGAGTATGTTTGTGTTTTAAAAACACATTAAAAACATACCACCAGCGGGTCTGTTCTTCAGTGGAAGATACATTTACATTGTAATATTAAATGTCTTCCAGGAACTCTGAATCAACGACATACTGCAGTCTGTCGTCTTGAACTCTAGCCCCCATTACCTTAATAGATTTAACTTAAACCCTTAATCATATATAAAACTGTCTATTGCTGTAATGATAGTCCTCAGTCATAGAAAGAAGATATACAGTTGGCATCTTGCTAACCATACCATTGGCCACAGCACTCTGTTTTGACTGGTGCCATGGCATGGGATCAGGGGGACATGGCCACCCCCCTCAAAAGTCCTGCTATTCAGTGAAGATGACATAACAAGGAAGCTACACTCTATTTGGTGCCCTGGTACTTCATTTTTCTATTTGCAAATTCTTTATGACTGCATTAGGGAAGCTCTGGAGAGTTGTTGCTCTTATCTGCAGGAGGTGATGCTCCTGCTGCTGCTGCGTGCTCCTGTTTTCTAAGTGAGTGAGTCCCAGGTAACTGACACCCCAGTGTCAGTGTCTTCACACCCCAGATACCTGCAGGCTTGTATTGCTACTACAGTGAGATTTTCCAGAAAGGGAAAAGGCATCAGGGGAAAGAGGCTAATTAGGCAGAGAAGAGTTCTATCCCTGAACAGTGAAGCAAGAGCCAAAAGAAAATCAATGTAATGAGGCAAGTAGGATGGATTTTGACACAGTAATCATGTCAGGTGGGTAAAATTACCCTGCTTTCCTTCATAAATAATAAAATATAATTTTAACTAACAAAATCCTTAGCTCAATGTAGATCTTCCCAAATATAGATAAAAATTTGCTCTTTTCCTTTTTTATTAATTTTTAAAATGTTCTCTCTTGTGCTCTGAGGCTATGAGCCACAGGTGAAAGGAAGATTGCCATTTATTAACACCGCCCGGTAAAAGACTTGGCTGTAAATACTAGTGTACAGTCCTTCCTCTTGGTGGTGTGGATAGTTATGTTTCAGCTGCCAGTTTATGTTTGGGAAATCTTAGCTAATTGAAACCATTTTGCTCAGGTGACTTTTTTCTTTTAGCTCTGCTGCTGTCTGTAGAAAACTTCTCTGTGAATGTATTACGAGTAACTTAGCAATATGTTTTAAATTCAGAGAATCTTTTCTACTTCAGAAATGTCTCAGTTATCTCTACAGTGAATATTACTTATTATTCCACTAAAAAAGTCAATGACCTAGGTAAGTGTGTTATTATTTATTTTGTTGAAACAGACTCTCTAATTTTTGAGAGCAAATCTAGCAAAGCTCAACAACAAGGTAATAAAGCAATCAAATTCAATCCACTTTTAAAAACACATGATAAGAGTCATTTTACTGTAACAGTAAATAGAGGGGGAAAAAAGGTAGCTGAAACATCTGAGGTAACAGGCAGTAAAATCAGCTACAAAAAAACCCATAAAACCAAAGTCTGAAAAGAATCTGGCCTTCAGGTATTGCACCAGTCAATTCAAGAAATCACGGAACTTGCTGTGACAAAGCATTGGTGTAACATGACAGCTTCTGCTGTATCTGAACCCCAGTCAGGTTTCAAGGTTAAAGCCATATTTGTGTTTTCAGAGTTTTTCTTCATAATTGGTAAGGTTATATCTATGAATATTATAATATCTAATCTGAAATTTTCTAATAGGTTAAAAGGCAATCTGTCATCATCTTTAAAATGTGATGTTAACAGCTTTATAGTTAAATTAGGCCATGAAAAATGGCTAAAGGTTGTCTGTGAAAAAGCTCTTTTTTATGACAAAGATAATTGAACCCATAGAGAGGAAAGTATAAGCTGAAAATGATTTAGAAAATTCATCATGAAAATGTGTCATTATATTAATTTAGAGAGAAAATAACTTTTTATTTTTATTATTTACCTATCTGTAATGAATTCATCTTTATCCGCACAGACAGGCTAAAAGAATGTCAAAATGTTAACGATGAAAATGTCAGAAGTTAGACTTTAACCTCATCACATTCTGCATAAGGCTGAGCAGTTAAAAACAGTATTTCTGGTGTGCTCATAATACAACATGAGATGAATCTGTGAGCCTTTTTTTTCTTTTAAACATAAGAGTAAGATGTTTGGGAAAATTTGAATTCAATCAATTATATTTTTTTTTTCTCATATCAATGTATTATGCAATGAAAGTGCTCGAAGAGCACTGAAAATTTCACCTCAGCTTGCATATAAAATAACTTGAATTACTCTCAAAATGTGGTTCTTTATCACTACAAGATAAAGAGGATGACAGAACAGAATATGAAGAAGGGCATTTCAAGTCCTGTTACTGTTTTTTTTTGCTCTGACTATTACTTGCAGTGCACACTGACTCAAAATTTTTTCCATTTTATCAGTGTTTGTTGAGCAATTTATAGTCAGCATTATTTAATTGCCCCAGTAATGAAACCAGTGAGCGTACCTCTAGAGTGAGCAGTAATGAGGCAGAACATCCAAAGGACCAGATGATAACTAAGCTGCATCAGATCCTGAAACACGTAACTTCATTTTAAAATGAGTGTTCAAATATAATTTTACTGTTCCCTTAGACTTTTTCATAACGAACCTTCATTTTAGTTCTTCATTTTCTTAGTATTCAAAGATAAAAAATATTTTTATCATCTCTATCTAGTGTTAGGACTCCAAAGAATTTTGTGGCTTCTCATAAGAAAAAGGCATTTTCATTTTATGACAAATGAGCAGTTTTAATCAATGGGTATGGGCAATATCTCATTTGTTAAAAATAAAAAATAAAAAAATTTGCTCTTATTTCTAATTTACTGAAGTACTGATTCACCAGGAAAGAAGTTCTCCTCCTGAAAATGCAGTTGAAATATCTTCTCTTTGAATAGGTTTTATAAAAGAAAAAAGACATGTATCTGGGGTTATTTAAATTTGAACTTCTATATCTCATATACCCCATAAGTATTGCAAAATATGAAGGTAAACTGCTGACACTTAACAGTAGAAAATTGGGGCTATTTCTGCTCTCATTTACACTGGCTTCATATGGGTATATGTTATTTACTTCTGTTAAATCCTTTTTAATTCAAATAAGTGTATGTGAATGTAAAAAGGTGTCCATTTTGATTAATTTTTCCCCATTATTTGCAAATTTCTATACCTTTCATGAAAACCAAATCACAGCTGAGGAGCTATTATAATGCACCTGGTCAAAGTTCAGAGCTGTTATACCTCTGCCTCCTTCTCCCCCAGTTTGCTAAATAGAACAGACCAAAAATATCTGTTCAGAAAAGGGTGAGAAAATAAAATACGTTGTTCTGCCTATGCTTCTGTGGCAGTAGTTGAATGTAGTCTAAAGGAATTTCTGTGAGGATGCTGTAATATCTTAGCAGTCCTCCACAGAGAGAAAATCGATAGTTTGATCAAACCAGTTATTAGGATAGCAGAGAACAAGTTTCCAAGGTATAAGAAAGAAATCTTTAATGATGAGCACGTTCAAACACTGAAACAGGTTTCCTAGAGAGATGGTAAGTGCCCCATCCCTGGAAATGTTCTACGGCAGTCTGGACAGGGCTCTGAGAAGCCTGATCTAGTTGAAGATATCCCTGCTCATTGCAGGGGTGTCAGACTAGATGACCTTTAAAGTTCTCTTTCAACCCAAATTATTCTATGATTCTGTGCAAACAAATTGGTCTGTAAAAATGGCTACACTTATGCATTGCATCATTTTTGGTGTGGATGGAGTTGTGTATACAGGCACACAATAATAATAATCCACCATGCATCATGGATTTAAAGCTAATGTTTGTTGCTGGGGTGCCTAACTAAAAATACATTTTTAACAAAGTTAAAGTTCATACAGAAGGAAATATATAGAACAGCACACAAAACTCTGTCAATTCCTCTTATATGAGGAGTATATAAAAAATAGTTCAATGACAGAATTTAATTCATTACCTTTTTTAACAGATGATAACATTTTGCCATAAATGGAGGGTCAGATGGACAAAAGGTATTATCACAAGTATAATTTGGGAACATCTTTGATTTATTTCCATAACAAAGAACTATATTAGAGATAAACGAGATGTTACACCCAGCACTTTTTGATGACGCTACCTGCGAAGGAGAGCTAGCTGCAGATACTGAATCAATAGCGCACTGCTTTATGAAGCTGAATTGTAAATTAATACATGCAGTCAGACATATATTTTAAGATATCTATGTAAACACAACCCCCCCACTTTTCAAAATAATAACTATGTTCATAATTATCATTATAATAATCAGAATTCTCAGAAAACAAAAAGATCACTGTTGAAAATCAACTCTGCGTGAAGTGCTAGTGACAAAAAAGGGACACACCCCCCTAAATTTAAATCCATGAGAAATGGTATAATGAAAGAGAAAAGAGTCTAGTAGTTTACAGTAATTCTCTTTAATATGTTTCAGAGGCATAGAAAGTTAAACCTTTTTTTTTATTATTTTATTTTTTAATTAAGATGTAAATAACCTGATTAGAATAATGTTCTTCAACCATTCAAACTAGTTTTCTCCAAGAAACACAATTACTGAAGTCTCTGCATGAATTACTGAGACAATTCCACCAATCAAGAAGCAAAGAAAATGTCATCTTTTATGTTTCATGTTAGGCATACTTTGTCATTCAGTACTGTTAAATTACTTTTCTGTGGATTAAATTCCTGTTAACTGGTTGATTTTTGCATTTCATTAACTCAGGTCGTTATTAATGTCATGATAAGCGCTAATGAAATACAGCTTCTTTCACTAATAGGCTGTCACAGTGATGCTCAGTTAGATCTTTTCCTTGGTAATCTTTCTCTCAAGTAAGCCTGAGATGAGGAATAGCCAAATCAAGACATGAGCATACTAAAATAATAGGAATGTATCTCTTACAGCTATGCCTTCTTTCATAAAGATCAATACATAGAAGAGCAGTAAAGCTGTAATTTAATTGGTCCTCAAGAAAGAGGAGATAGTACACAACCTCTCCTACCTGGGCACAACATTGCTGCTAACAGGGAGTGACTTGATGTACTTCAATCTTTATGTTTCTGGTTTTTTTCCAAAGATGTTTTTAGGTGGATAGACTTCATGTTTTTGGAATGTAAAGAAACCATACTGACAGGCAATGCCATAAACATTTATGTTTATTTTGGGTATCATGGATCTCTTTGAAAGGCTACATTGAAGTATATGTACATATATATCCTTATATGAATTTTAGACTTGTTAGCATACCTACTAGGAATGACCCCATATCTAAGTAAATTTTTAAGATGTTCTTGATTATTATTCCTAATAATCATGCATGAAACATGATTATTTAGTCTTCTTTACACCTGGCCATAAGTACAAAAGGTCTCACTGGATGACTCAGAATGTTGTATTGAAAGGCTACAAATGCTTAGTTTGAAATGTGTCAGTATGGGTAAGCTTCTAATGAGCCCGTGACACATTTAACTTTCATAGGCAAACAAACTGATCATCTAAAACTGTTTTCTGAGTCAGGAAACAGGCAAAAGATATAACTAGTTTGTACTGTTGTCCAATTCATAATGAGATGAATAATTCTCTGGAGTCCACTGTGTTTACTATACCTGTATGACTACAACAGGATTGTAGTAGCCTGTGTCACATCTAGACATGCACATCTTACTCTGTAAATTCAATATCAATAATGAAATTGCAATATCTAAAGAATTATTATGAGGGATTTTACAATTTATGAGGAGATGCTGAGCAAAAATTATTAAGCTGTGTAAGTACTCAGAAAATGAGGTAGTGGGCACAGCATCAGAACCTGAGCAGAATATTCATTTCTGAACCTGTTATACCCCAGGTATTTTGTCACAAAAAGCAGGGAAATACAACACACATGCATCCTCATGGTCTTTTGGCTTTTAACTAATCAAACTAAATGTGGAATAAATTGTTTCTTTTTCCCAGGAAGACAAACTGAGTTCATGCCCAGGATAGTCCCAAGAAATATATGGAAGAAATCACAATCTGTAGCATTTCATACAACTTATTTAGAAGTACTGTATATTCATCACAACTTAATTACTGACAGAAAAAAATAATAGTAATAGCTAATTCACATTCAGTCTGATAAATGCATATATCCTATGCCCTTGTTCAACTATCCCCAAACCTGCTTTTCAGAGGAAGTGTTTGGACATTTTGCTTATGAAGATACCTGGAAACTCCCAGACTATTAAAAGAGGTATTTTCAAGACATGTTTTCAAAAGCAAGATGGCATCAAAAACCCAAAAATTATTTCCTTCCTTCCTTCCTCCTCTCCTCTCCTCTCCTCTCCTCTCCTCTCCTCTCCTCTCCT
>JAOXNO010000001.1:124303568-124326215 GCA_028565335.1 Limnodromus scolopaceus
GAGTAGGGTAGATGGTTGGACTCGATGATCCCAAGGGTCTCTTCCAACCTAGATGATTCTATGATTCTATGATTCTACTGAGCTTACAATTTCTTGAACCTCCATCATTTCTTGCTCTTTTGTAGTGCTGTGTAAAACAGATGTGGGCAAATCTCCCCTTCATATCTCCACAGCTGAGATTTGAGCCAAGCCTTGCAGTGAAGCCCAGTCACCATTGCTTCTTGATCCAAAGGACTCAAAGGATCTTTAAAAAACCATCTAAAACCATGTTTTACATGAGAGCTACTTCTCTGGACCCAACACAACCTTGAGTAAGAATAAGTAATGTGTAAAGCATTACTATCCATCTATAGTTCCAGTTACTAAGTCTCACCAGTTTAGAAATTTCCTGAAATAGCTCTTGCATCGGCCTTTCAATGAATTTCCCTCTCCTTTCTTGAAATCATTTGTATTTTTGCTCTCAGTCACATCCCAATGCATTAATCTTACAGCTGTTGAGAGCTGGTCAATAGGAAATAGTGGGGAGAGAAATACATTATAATATCCAGCAGCATTCAGATATTAAATATGTGCTATGATTTTTTCGCTCCCAGTACCAAAAATCATTAATGTTTGCTTTTTTTTATTAAAAAAAGCAGCTTAACATCAAATACAACAACACCCCTTCCACCCCACTCCCTCCCCCAGCCCCAAATTTCTCCTGTATTTAAAAACAAGGACAAAATAAAATATGTAGAAGTTAGATGAGACCATGGTACAATCCACTTGATTCAAAATCGCTTCTTTTTTGTCTCCTTGACATGTAGGCTAAACCATTACCAGTTTGCTGTCTCGAAAAAACTCCAGGTACAGAAAAAAAATAAAATTCCTCAGACATTTACTTGAAATGTTACTTTTGCATGTGGGGGAAAACAGAAAGGGACCCCTGAGTTTAAGTAAATCATACTTGTGACCCCTTCATGAAAAATGTTGTCAAAAAAAGGGAATTTCAATTCCTTTCATAGAAAAGGAAAAATTTAGACAAGATCTTACTTTTTTAACATTTGTCTGCATTTAGTCTACTTTTACACAGTCTACCTTGAAGCTAGCTAACCCTTTGTCAATGGAATTAAATAAGCACTTGTAAGATGCAATTCATCTGACCTATTTTGGACACCACTTGTGTTTACTCCAAAGGACATCCAAATTAATAAATCAGAAGAAAATATCTACATTTTTTCATGATGACTTCCTTCATTTTTTCAGATTTTTTCATTTTTTCAGATGACTTCCACCCTTTCTTTGGACCCTGAAGGACTTCAGTGTATGGCAGAAACAGTTCTAGGCACATGTCAAGTAACAAATGTGGCTGGTAACCAAAATAAATAACTGCTCCCAAATAAAGCTGAGACATTCGCGCTGGAGGTAGCAACAAATTGCCATTTCAAATATTACAATTGTCTTCATAGAAGTCCTGAAGATCCCCTACACCTTTTAGTGAGTAAATTTTTGTACCTGATTGTCTTTTGTGGGAGGCAGAAGTAGGGTTTAGGAGACTTTTTTGCATATTTTTTGTTACTTCAACCACTTCTAAAAGGCATACTGCTTAGCTTTAAGAGCCAAGATGAAGAAGAACTATAAAATCCTTCAGCAACCTGTGTATTTCCTGTTATTGGGCAAAGTCCCATTTTTTATTATTTTAATTTTAATATGTAATAAAGATTAGAAAACCATACTCCCACAGACAAGCATGCTACTCTAAAATTGGCACAGCTAGGGTTTGCTGTAGATTTTAAAGAAGACAGAGCTGTCTTATTTGTTTTTACAATGGATACATTGAATATAGCACATGTAGGGAAGAATTAACTAACTGTAGCAAAATGTTTTTCTCAACTGCTTCTCTCTGCTGGAAATCCTGCTATCATACTTAAAATCTAAGATAATGAGAAAGCCTCTAATTTGAAAAAGCACTACCTCTAATCATTTCAATCCTAGTTTAATACACAATTTTGTAAAACAGAAGAGCCTTCATTATCCCAAATTCATATTGAAATATTTTCTTTTCAACTTTTAATATATTATTTTGTTGAAGATTCTTACAATACATTGCTACCGACACCAGTGTCTGAGTAACAGCAAACAGGCTCTTACTACACTTGGAAGACAAAAGTGAATATGAATCACAGAATTGCTTAGTTTGGAAAAGACCTCCAAGATCGACTCCAACCATCAGCCTAGCACTGCCAAGTTCACCACTAAACCATGTCCCTAAGCACATCTACACACCCTTTAAATACCTCCAGGGATGGTGACTCAACCACTTCCCTGGGCAGCCTGTCCAATGCTTGACAACCTTTTCGGTGAAGAAATTTTTCCTAATATCCAATCTAAACCTCCCCTGGCACAACTTGAGGCCGTTTCCTATTGTCAAATGTGCAAGAACCCAGTGAATAAAAAGCTGGAGGCGAGACATGGAGTACACACAGAGGTGAGACAACAGATAATACAATGTGCCAGCAACAGAAAATGAAAAGATCCCATGGATATACACATTAGCAGGACCTAATTTAAAATAGCTGGTTTAAGTGAGAAATACTGCCAACTCCAATGAGAGTTATACTTACTTGAAAGGAATACTCCAGTATTGCAGAGATGGTGGCCTTCCTCTTCTGTTTATGGCACCATGAGGCACCAGGGTCAAGCTGTGCTTTCCAAGTGTACTATTTATAATGCCTAACATTAGCCATTTAAAGATAGGGTGTCCAGTTCAAAAAAATCTAGGTTCCTTCTGTTATTGTAACTAAAGGTTATGATAGGGAGTTGGACTAGATGATCTCTATGGTCCCTTCCAATTCTAAAAAATTCAGTGAAACATCTGCTCCTTGAGGTGGGGGAACGACTTAGCCTTTCCAAGTTCCTAAGATGGGGTAATCCACCTTTGGGACATGTCCCTCTCTTGCCCTTAAATATACAGCAATTCTAGATGCTTAACTCTCAGATAGGCAAAGTTAGGAAACTGAATCCAGACAAGATTTTGATGGATAGGTTCTTGTAGCCACTTGTTTGCAGAACATTCAAACATGAGTTCGTATAACTTTATATAATTATGTAACAATATAAAAATCTGGGAGTATTATTAAATTGCACAAAAAATTTTAATAGGATCAGATCTTTATGTAACAATCTGACTCTTTAGATTTAGAAAATAAAATGAGAAAACATAAAAATTAAAATAATGATTTAACTTAAGAATAAAAAAGATATTATCTGCACATATGCATATATTGTATACCTATGAATTGGGTTATGTGCTGGTTTTAACATTACGTGCTTTAGATAGAGCAGCCTTATAATGCAAGCATAAAATAAATAGGCAAGTTAATAACATTTGTGGAGTATATTCTTTTAGAAAAAAATTATATGAGCTATTTCAAAAACATGTTGGCAGTTTGCTAGTTATTGCTTCTGGAAATAGTCCCATAAAATGAGTGCAAGCTGCCCTCTAAATTATAATGCAATTTTCTTATTTTAGTGAAAGGTAAGTATTTGGAATACCATCTTGTTTATCACAAACAGGGAGCACCACATTTACTCAATGGAAAATTTTAATCAGTTAAGTGAAGTTTGTGGATTCAATTTAACCTTTGTTAGGAGTCTGTTTTAAATATTATACTACAGAATATGCTCCTGTTCAATTGATGAAAGTAACCCCTGCACAGAATCATCATTATTGCAAAAGTGAAGCTAGGCAGTGCATGAGAATTTTTGTATACTGCAGTATCAACTCTGCCTACTGGACTTATTTTAACCAGTTACAAGGAGAACATTCCAGACTATAATAAAATAGGCTCTCATAAAGAAAAAATAATATCCTCAGACCCAACACATAGTCTTGTCTTTCATCTATTTTCCCTAGAGGGAGAGAAGCAGAGTTCTGGCCATTTCTGCAGTTGCTGCACATTTGAGTACTTACTCATCTAAGACATGTCTAAGATATGTTGGACCTACTGTACTTGTATGACACTGATTAATTATTATTAATAATTATTCATATGCAGTTAATCCAATATATTTGCCAAGGCAAATGTAATGAGCATGCTAAGATCACTTTCTTTGAGAATGAACAACAGTTACAAATCTCCCCAGGTATGTCAAAGCCCTCTTCACTATGGAGCCCTCTTCGTTATGCAGCCCTCTTTATTTTATGCATTTTGCACATAAGAACTAGGTCTTTTTGTCCCAGGATAACAAGCTCATTATATATGCACTATTATACTGATGTGTATGAGCTCAAGGCAGAAATATGGGAATCCTGTCTGGAGAAGGTGAATCACTACTTTGGGAACTCATGTTTGTGTCCACTCTAAGTGGACTACCAAAGGTGTCACTTGCAGCTCTTGTAGCACTAAAGCCCAGAGCAAAGGAAAGATTTCCTTCTAAAAGTGATGTTCCAGTGGCTTCATTGAGTGATATTCAGGGTGGTTTGGTGGCTTCAGTAACACTGGATAACCAGGGTTAAAAAATCTCCAAGGGCTTTCTTCTCAGTGAGCAGTGGTCAAACATTACCTGGCACAAAGGTGTGCCAGAGTGGAATGTATGAGGGCAAATAATGAACTGCCACTAGGAACAGTTCAATGATTTCAGTCACAGTCATAATACATGTGAGGACTATATGTCTGACAAATTTTAATGTCATTTTCCTTACTAGTGCTAAAACAGAATGAGGTTGCAAAGCAGTATTCCTGAGAGTCAGAATCTGTTACACGTATTGGACATGCAGTGCCAGTGGCTTCAAAAGAGATTAATTGCAAAGGAAGATAATGTTCAGTATGAGAAAGGACAACAGAATACAAACCTCAGAAGTTTCGCAGGTTTTTAACCAGAGGGAACCATTATGATTGTCCAAATTTGATTTCCAGCAAAACAGCCCCAAAAGCTTCTACCACGAATTCCTTCACTGAGCCCTCAATTCTGGTGGAATTTGAGCATACCTTTTAAAAAGACAGCTAATCTTAATTTAAAGACTTTAAATGATGGAAAGTGCACCACAACCCTCAGCAAATTGTTACACAGTTTAATTACATTTTACTGCTGAAGAAGTCTACCTCATTCCAACTCTGAATTTATTAAGCTTCTAATTCCGGCCACTGGGTCTCATTCTCCCTTCATCTGTAACATTTAAGAGCCTTCTGCTACCAGAAAACTTTCCTCATGTGGGCAGCTGCAGACTACAAACAATTCACCTCTTAACCTTCTTTTTGTTTTGTTAAACACATTAACTTTTTTTAGTCTTTTACAGTTGAGACAGGTTTTTCAACCTTACATTATTCTTTGAGTTCTTTTCAAAATCATTTCACAACTGCTGATGTCCCTTTTACACTCTTGAAATGAAAACTGTGCAAAGAATTTCAATAAGCTCTCGTTAACATTGTGGATAGCACTAACCACCTTACACCTCCTTGTTACTCTCACCTTCATAAAAACAAAGTCTGCATTTGGTTTCAGAGCCACAAAATCACTCTGTGACCTTAGGTTCAGATGCTTGTGCCCTATGGCCTCCAACTGCTCTACTGGAACCGGTAATAGTCCTTTTGAAATTCTTTCATATTAGATAGAGATCTTATTAAGCTGTACTTCTAAATAACTTTCAAACAGAACCATATTGAGAAATGCTTTTATATATATAAAATTGTCACACATGGAAAAAGCCATCTGCTCTTATACATGTATTTTCCCAGGAATAAAACCATTCATTAGCCGAATACGCAATAATGTAGTGCTAGATACAACTAATATTTTATTAATTATAACAATTTACTTAATTAAAAAAATAGAGCGATTATAAATCATTGCTTAATAGAAATAGTTTCCACTTAGGTAATGTTAAAGCTAACCTCAGGGGGGTTAGCTGAAGTTATTGTCCATTAAACTGATAAAGTACTCTATGCCTACTAATCTACACATTGAAGTATATCCTGAGTAGTTCTGATGAACAGAGGTTTTAAACTACAAATGCCAGTCCAGGAAATTGATGTGTGTTTTTAAATATCTTCTCTGTATCTAGAAATTTTCCACTTACAGTCAAACTGAAAGGAAAGCATTAGTCCTTCTCCAAGTAAGCAAGCCAAAAGGAAAGCAGATATTTTCAGATTTTCTCTTATAACATTTTTACCACCCATGTTTTTGTCCCTAAACAGCAGAGAGATGCTAGTTATAGTGGTTACTCACAGCAGTGTTGTTTAGAATAGAGTTTCTGTCTTCACATAATTTTTATGATTTATGCTACAAGACAACTTCTTAAATATTAATTCAAGTTTGAATCAGTGGCTGAATTGGTTTTATTCCAATGCAAACAATTTTAAACGTGATTTTACAGTTGTTCTAGGGATCACAAATCATTAGTCTTGGCTTCTACTGCAATGATTGTCCATTTTCCTGACTGATCCTCAGCATCATTCTGGGTTTTACTTCTGAATGAGAATCTAGGAAACATATTTTTCTCCGTCATACTTCTCCCTAATTCCTTCTTGCTCTGCTGCAGTGTATCTTTGAGGGGGGGACAAAAGGCAGTAGTTAGTTCCTGCTACTGTAGTCTACAAATTCTCCCTCTGTGGGCCTAAGTTTGTCCAGAGCTTGGGAAGATAGCCATCTCCCTTATGTTTCCTCAGATTCCTTATGGACGCACACCCACACAAACTTCAGTACAAGAGCCATCAGGAATGAACATTATTACTTCCCTATTCCTACTTTCCCTCTTATTGGAGACATCCAAGGAGATCCTACAGGTTAGAAAAGCCAGACTTGTGCTGCTCCATCCTCCATGTGTCCAGACTGGTCGTTAGAAAGCAATACTGTGGTTATTCAGCAGTTCATATTTCTTCAATTATAATTGCTGAAATTTTGATATTCTGAGATAACCTCTTATTTTCACATAGATGAGAGAAACTGCTGCCCATCAAGGGACTAGTGACAATCGGTAGAAGAAATGTTTTTTTCTGTTCTGTTTCTAAAGAAATTACTAGAAATTGCTTCAATGCCACAAAACTAGGGGCACTTTCCTTTCCTTCCCCATGACTTTTGGCAAATATTTAGAAAAATTATTAGCTGATTTCTCAACACTGTAGAGCTGTGTGAAACTGAATTTGTTCCTTGTTGGAGGCAGTGTATTCAGTTTTTGGGGTTTTTTTATTTTTTCATTGGTGTTCTGCTTGTGAACATCGAGATCTTCTGTGAAAGCCAGATTATAAAAGATCCTAAACCTCAAACAGGATTGACAAATTTCAGTTGTCTTTGCATATATAACTATGTAAAGCCCTGAAGTCCTCACAGAATTGTAAACAGCATCTTAGTACACAGCTCACAGGCTTTGCAGAGCAGAGCCAAATCTGGATGAATTCCCAGGGTCTGCACAGCCCTCCAGCTCCTCTGCAACTTTGTGAAATTACACTCATTTCAAGTTCTGCATGATGTTAACAGGTAACCCTTTTCATAGACAAATATGAGATTCACAACCCTGTTGAGATTTAAGGAACTCCCAGTGGGCCCTATTTTGCAAATATTGATTGCAGTCAATGAAATAAATCATAATTATAATCAATGCTGTAGTTAGAAAGATATCTTGATCTTGGGTCCTAGTTTTAGTAATAGAAAACAAAGCATTTCTATTAAGAAACATTCAAAACCACTCAATGAATTGCAAGTACAAATATTTGCTGCTATTTCTAAAGATTACTTTTCAAAACATCACAGGATGCTCATCTCTTTTGTTGTCCCAGATTATCCCAGACTGAATGAAAGTTCTGCACTGCTTCATGCTGAGATATATATAATGCCTGTCAGGCTCAGAATAAAGTTTTTTTGCCTTCTGAGCACCTGTATTACATGGTAGATTGACTTCATTAGCTGTCCATAATTAAGGTCTCTGGAATAAATTTTGGAATGTTGTTAGACTTCACTTCATGTCTTTAACTGATAATGTGTTATTTTGCTGGAAGTGTATTTGTTCACATTTTTTTCGAGTTGATATTTTTAGGCTAAATTTCTAATCTCCATATAAATGCTAAATCTCAATATAAATTTTATTACTTCTTCTTAGTAATGTTACCACTGATATTATTTCTCTCTCCTGTTTTATATATCATCAGTTAAGACCATTCATGTGAGAGTGATTCCAAATTCCACAGCAAAAATCAAGTTATTAATCAAGATGGACAATAAAATGCATTCCTGTGGAAAGCCACTAGACACCTCCAGTCAACAAAATGCTATTTATCCTAACGATTAGTTTAGCTGTCTTCTGAATAACATAAAGCAATTTGTTGACATTTCCTGCACAGAATATTGCCCTCCATAAAACAACCAGCATCAGTTGTCAGGAAAGTAAAAGGAGAGTACCACAATTAGCTATTTATAGTTACTATGGAAACAAAGCAGAATCAAACAAGCACCAGAGCTTGTGTGATTATACTTTTGTTCATTTGACAGTGTATTGAACCACAGGTATGCTTTTAATAGCATTTTCTTTCAAATATTAATATCATTTACTATGGTGATTTTCACATTCAGGAGTACCCAGTTTGATGATAGTAAGTGAAGAGATAGGAAGGCTTAAACTCTGCTAACCTATAAACAAGAGCAATGTGTCATGTAGGAATTTTTACATGTCTAAAAGAACGTATCCCAAACTGGGTTGTAGAACAGAAAACGTTGCTGCTCTTTGCTAGATTTTCTTTGCTACAAAGATCTTGGTTTTCAATTCATGAAGATGATCTCACTATCGTGAAAAAAAAGTATTCCTGTAGACTTTATTGAGCTGCATGGATTAACTGTGTCACAGATAAGAAGTTGGAAGCTTCTCAAGCTATGCTGAATTTGAAGGATATTTTTATGAATGGAAGGACTTAATCAAAATGCTTTGTCCATCTTAGCTTCTTTTTGCTAATAATACAAACTTTATAAAGACAATTATATATGGTGGGAAGATTCCAGACAATACTTTTGTTCCAGAATATGTTTTTGATTGATAATGAATGCTAATCTGATCATTGGCAAGTTTTATTGCAGGTGTGATGCTCCTGCAATAAAAGTATGGTTTTACATATAGGAATGATGCACCCAGTTATATCAAACCACTAAAGATGACCCAAGCAATAGGGTTTTGGAAATTATCTCAATTTAAGACTATTCAAATATAAAAAAGACATTACCATCGATTTACTGCAATTCATGTTTCCAGGTAGGTACAGGAATATCGCTGACATTCAGCACAGATTCAGACATATTACATGGATTTACTGCTCTCACTGTTGTTGATAATACCTTAATAAATAAATCACTTAATATCAGATTATTTTAATTCTTTTTCTTTTTTATTTTTCAAACTGGAACTGACATGCACATAAAGGTCTTCAAAGGCCTGAAATTCAATAAAAGTAACTGCATTTCTTCATCTCTCTTTCAGGTTTTTTTCACATTTGATTCTCATTTTTCTGCCATCTTTCTCCTCTAACTTCCGACAGCATCATGTTTGGTGAAATTGAGCGAGTCAGTAAGAAAAAGTGTTGCAGACTTCTGTTTATAACCCAACATCTGACTGATTTATAATATTAGAACATTGTTAACTATGCAGGGAAGTATATATAATGTGTTTGTTAGCTGGATTCTTCACTTAGAATGTTTCTGTTTATGTTGATAAAAATTATTTTTTTTCCAAATACTGTATCATGAGGGAAAGGAAAGAGAAATGTTTCCTCATCCTGTTACAATTAAAGAATGCCTTCTGCTGCCAACGAATGTACATGTGTTTGTTTCTAAAGGCACAGTCCTCATGAAAGAATTACAATAAATACATTTTGGTTGGTTTAAACAACAGATGGCTGATACGTTTTACACTTTCATTTTTCCATGGTATTTTACCACTATTGGAAAATCTTGAATTGTAGCACTTCTTGCGTTTTCATTGATTTTGCAATAGGAACCAATCTGGGGAAAAGTAATGGCATTTCCATGAAGGGTAAATGTTTTGCAGCAGTGTGCTACACATAAAGTCTGAGACAGTGAAAAAGAATAGGTAATCTGAGGGGTTGACCCTTCTTTATGGAGCTCAGTTGGTGAGAGATTGGAGTGAAGAAAAACTAAGTTGGGAAGAAATTTCTAGAAATGGCAGTGTACCTCCTCTCTCCTTATTGAAAAATGTGAGAAATTGTTGTAAACGTCCAGTTCTTATTGCTACACCAAGACCTTTGACTTTGGAAATAATTGACATTGTAAAAGCTCCTTTTTTCCTCTCTAAGCAATTTAGAAAGTGGAAGATGTGATGGAAAGTGGAATAGGGATGGAAAAACTGAAAGGTTTCTAGATGAAACAAAAAGGTTCAGTCTGAACTCAGAAACTCCTTAGGTGTGGATTTCCCAGTGAAAGCATTCAGCTCAGTCAGTAGAAGTAAAAATCTAAAACTTTTCCATTGTAAACAAATATTGGTCTGACCAACCTTCCTGCAAAAAGAAAGAAGTCACGCTACACATGCCTACTTTCATCTCATGCTTCGAGTCAGGCAGTGTTGTTCTCAAGTGTAGCTCCTCAGCAAGAAGAGCTCACATGTCACTGCTAAACACAGGCAGCAGAGACACGCTGGGCCAGGCTGCCTGCACAGTCACCGATGACTGAAGGCACCCTACTGTCTCCATGTCCTCCCACCCCTTACCTTCTCCTTCCTCTGCACCACACCCAAAACAGCATTCAAATTTCTGTAGCTTTAATCTGTCATGGGTTATTCAAATGGACCCTGGGGAGGATTATGCAGAGCAGATCACTGGCAAAAGCAGAATAAGTTGCTTTAAAGCAGAGTTAGTAAAATATTTTTGGCAAGTAAAGTTTCATCAAAATGTTGTTTTTTACAAAGCTGTAAAGCTGCCCAGAGATGTGTCAATTGAGACAAAGATGAAATTTTTTAGTAAGAAGTGTGGGAAGAGAGACAAAGAGAGAGACACAATTCAGGGTACAGGCATGAACATACCCACATTCTCACCCAAAATGCTCAGCCAGCATAATTCTGCTCTTTGAAAATGTTCAGGGGTTTTATTTACCTTCCAATAAGCAATTTCAAAAGAAAGAAAGAAAAAAAAACCAAAAAACACCAACACCTTAAAATTTGTCACAAAATAGAATTGTGACTGCTCAATTTTGGACAATTCTAGCTTAAGGTGAGACAACTGAAAAGAAAAAATAAGATTTTTTTGGGCTGCTTTCAAATAATCCTGCAGTAGTTTACCTGTAGTGGTATTAAAATAGAACTTTTTTAGCTCAATTACCGCAGTCTTTAAAGCTCTAAAACTTTCTCTCATTATTAAGAGAGAAATCTTAATTATTATTATTTTCTTACAATAAACAATACAGGGAAATATATCCAAGAATTACCTCCCTGTAGGTGAAAATTAATTGAGGATTGTGATAATTTGAAAAATCAAGTAAAGGGGTAGGATGCAACAAAATTGCATTTAAACGTAGCGACATGTACCTGCTTTATTTTCTGGTTCCATTCCCTGTTTTTTGACGAGGGTTCCTTATCAAAAGTATATCATGTTATATGAGCTAAAAAACAAGCTGGAAAAGAGCTACGTATATATCATACTCTGTATAATTTGTCATCTTTGAGGGAAGGAAAACAAGAAGATCGAAGCACTGCAAAGTGGTTCAGGGTCCAAAATATCCATATTGATTCCATGTGAAGATATGCTAGGAACTGTGGTAAGTGATCTGAATTTACAACTCAGTCACCAAAGGAAGAAGCATGTTGGAGCTGAACATTTCCACTGCTCATTTCTCCACTGCTCTGAGACGCATAGTGACATTTTTTAATGGAAATCAATTGGCTTTACGGACATTGGATAAAGGAGAGCAATATGGTGCACTAATCTATGAGATATACAACATTTTGCAGAAGCTTTTGGGAAACGCAGTCAACCATATCAATTTGGAAGGCAAAGAAAGGAACTTCTCAGTAGGAGAAAAGGATAAATAACTTAGCTCTTCGATGCTTGGGTAGAGTCTGAGCTGTCATACACATATGCATAGTTCATGCATATACACTGTTTTTCCAGTGAAAAATCAAAGTAGCTCCTAATTTTTAGTTAAAACAGAGATACATACTCTCAGCATTTGGTTTGGGTTTGAGCTATTTTGTGTAAAGCTGGCATCCCTCCCTTCTTGAAAGAAATTAAGGGAATGAAATAGCAATGGTTGTAGAAGCCCTCTAGAGGTATACTGAGAGAGGCTTGCTGCAGTGGCAAATAAGACAGATACATGGAGATCACAAAAAACGTCTGTCTTCATACCAGACAAGCTGTGCCAATGTAAATTGACCATCACAGTAATGGAGAAATGAAACAAAGAGGGACACACGCACTCTCTTTCCATGGCATACAGAACATACGCTGCTTTGGAAGGTCCTACCTGGAACTCCAAAACAATCCCATTTTCCTTATTTTCTTTAGCAGACAGCTACTATTCCAGATGTAGACTTCAGATGCTCAATGGAGGGGAAGGATCACTTCCACGAGCATGCTGGCTCTATCACTGCCAAGACAGCCCAGAGTCCTGAGGCTGCCTTTGCTGCAGGACTCACTGCTGGCTCAAGTTAAACTTGATGAATGCTTGGGCTCCCTGGACTTTTCCTGCAGAGCAGTTCCTGACTAGTCAGCCCCCACCTTGTGCTGCTTCGTGCCATTATTTCACTCCAGCTGCAAGGCTTTACATTTTGCGTTGTTGAATTTCCTAAGGTTTTCTCCCACTCATGTCTCCAGCCTGAATTTGATGGCTATGTACTTACACTGTGGCAAACACGGCAGCTAAAAGTTGTCTTATTAGCTGTTAAACTAAAAACTAATTCTGCCTTTCCAAAACAAATCTTAAAAGGGTTCACACTTTGCCCACGCAGGGCATCTTTCAGTGCAGCACCTTCAGCTTTTCCGTCTCACCTTAAGAAGGGTCTATAGGGCATATGAAAGGAGGATATGAGAAAAAGCAGGAGGCAGCATTAAGCCAGCCCCATTCTGAAGATAGCATTTATTTTGTTTTATAAACTGCTAAGTTAAAGTTATCAGTTTGTTGTGCATACAAACTCATTAATACACAAAGCACAGAGTCGGTTCTGCAACATTAGATGAAAGGCTGTTTGCTGGTACCTTTCACCTGGTATCTTTCTACACAACTCTGGGAAAATGCATTTTTTCCTGCAAAACATAGCCTTACAGGTACAGCACTAGGATATACTTGCCTCCATAACCACAGACCCAAACTTTTATCCTTGAGATCAGTGAGCAGTAAACAATTGTTTGAATTTATTGCACTGTGATCTGGACATGAAACTGTGACTACATGAGAGAATGGGCATGTAGAAAGCATTTTAATTTCTTCTTGTTAAGCACAGAACTGTCTCTATTTCTGTTCCTCATAAAAAGATACTGGATAGAAATTCATAATGTAAATGTTCTCCACAGCTAGCAAAAATTAATCATGAAGATATACCTGTTGTTTAGTGACTTTTTCATACTAAGGTAACATTCTTATAAATGTTTGTTTTAAAGTGTGGGAAATAATGGAGTACTTTTATTAATTAAGTGGCTGGATTTATCCATCAAAAATATATACTTTAAAAAGAGAAAACAAGAAACAGTATGAAGTCTTGATTAATATAATGCAAAGGAATATTTAGATTTAGGACTTTAAAACTGAACTAAATTTAGTGCACTGAAGTTATTAAAATGATTAATAAAGACACAAAACTACTGTTATAATTGCTGTACCAATCATAGGGGCTTGATACAAAATCCTTTAACATGAACATCATTTGGATGCGTGCTCTTGCTAATTAGTTTGATGCTTTGTGCTAGCAGAGTGATCACACACTAAGAGTATATATTTAGAGTATTTGTAACAAGGAATTTATTAGAATATAATCATTTATATAAACGTTTAGTTATGATGGAAGACTTGGTAACTTTGTTGAACACTGAATGCTGTCATCACCCTTTCCCGACTGTGATAAAAGAGGGCAATGCATTCTCTGTAGTGACTGATGCGAAGTAGTGACAAGAGCCATTTATGTAGTTAGGAGAAAATAACCCATAGCACTTTGTAAAAATTACATTAAGCAAACAAATATAGAAAACAATGACAGCTACACATTGTTGAAATTCATATTAATAATACTATTGTTTTTCTCTAGCAATTAAGAAATAAAGAAGAAACACAGTAAAATGGATTATACAAAAGGTCCTCCTAAGACTTTAGTTCTAAGGAAGGACACCATTACTGGGAGAGTGAAGTTGGGTTGGTATATTCAAGACACTCCTCCAGATGTAGGCTACATCCAAAGAACTATTTGAAAATGTTTAAATGATGTACAAAAACATCATGCTGCCATTAAATTGTTTTCAATCTACTTTCAGTTTTGCAGAGAATGAGGTAACATTAAATTAAACATACATGCTTACTGTTACTTTTAATAAGGAATTGATTGCTGTTGCATTGACTATTTTAATAACTTTCATGCTGTAAACACTGTAAAGAACATTATAGCAAACTCTTTCATTTTAATTACTCATATTATAAATTATGTGAGTGGCACTACTCAGCTGCCTAGCATTAAGTAAAATGCCATTTCTGTATTCACATGTAAATACAGTGGGTGACAATTAAGAAAATGTTGATAAGGGAGTATATAATTACTGCTATTAACATTACACTTAAGAACAATTGAGAACTGAGTTACACCTGCTAAAATAGAAAGGTCCTTTGAAGACAAAAAACAAAAGATTTTTTTCATATGCCTGTTTTAATCCAGTTGATTATTATATGTTTAATGAATGCACAATACAAACCAGCTTGGAAGACAAAGCGATAAAGAACAAAGAAAAATATTTTCATTTTCCAGAAATTGCATGGAATGAAGTCTAACTTACTGTAATACAGATTTCAATTGGTCTGTTTGATACAAGATGAGGATGAGAGGCAACTGCCATTTATTTGTTTTTCTGTTGGCGTATTTGATTTGGTAATTGTAGAAGCTTGTGAAACGATACGGACCAAACTTCTGTAACCATGAAATATTTTGCTAATTCATTAATGAAAGACACATGCTATCTACTAATTTTCCCCTCCCTCCTCCAAAAAACCAAAATAAGATGAAGCCACATTTCTTTCCAAGGCACGCTAAGCCCATCTGCATCTAGGACATCCTAATTGCTTCTCACCATACCAACAACACTATCATGACTCACAGCAGTTCTGCCGCTAAGTTCTGCCAAATTTTCTCCATCACATCAAGTCACAAAAACACACTGAGATTTTTCTCTTCGTGTGTAGCAAGGATAGATTCAGTTATGAAGTTGTAGATAGAATCATAGAATGGTTAGAGCTGGAAGGGACCTTCAAGATCATCAAGTTCCAACCACTCTGCCATGGGCAGGGACATCTCCCACTAGACCAGGTTGCTCAAAGCCCCATCCAGCCTGGCCTTGAACACCTCCAGGGATGGGACTTCCATGACTTCTCTGGGCAATCTGTTCCAGTGTCTCACCACCCTCAGAGTTAAAAATGTCTTCTTAGTATCTAATCTAAATCTACCCTCTTTCAATTTAAAACTGCTACCCCTCATCCTATTGCTACACTTCCTCATAAAGAGGTCCTCTCCTCCTTTTCTTTAGGCCTCGTTTAAGTACTGAAAGACTGCTATAAAAGCCTTCTTTTCTCCAGGCTGAACAACCACAACACTCTGAGCCTGTCTACATAGGAGAGATGTTCCAGCCCTCTGATCATCTTTGTGGCCCTCCTCTGGGCCCACTCCAACATGTCCTTCCTGTGATGAGGACTCCAGTACTCCAAGTCGGGTCTCACCAGAGGGTAGTTGAGGGGCAGAATAACCCTTCTTGACCTGCTGGTCATGTTTCTTTTGATGCAGCCCAGGATGTGGTTGGCTTTCTGGGCTTCCAGGACACATTTCTAGCTCATGTTAAGCTTCTCATCACCAGCATCCCCAAATCTGTCTTCTCAGGCCTGTCCTCAATCCATTCTCCACCCAGCCTGTATTTGTGCGTGGGATTGCCCGGATACATTTGCAAGACCCTTGGCCTTTTTGAATTTCCTAAGGTTCACACAGGCCCACCTCTCAAGCCTGTCAAGGTCCCTCTGGACGGTACCCTCCAGGATGTCAACTGCACCACACAGCTTGCCATCATCAGCAAGCTTGCTGAGGGTGAACTCAAATCCACTGTCCATGTTACCAACAAAGATGTTGAATAACACTGGTCCCAGTACCAGCCCCTGAAGAACACCACTCATCACCGCTCGCCACTTGGACACTGAGTTGTTTACTGCAACTCTTTAAGTGCAACCATCCAGCCAATTCCTTATCCATCGAGTGGTCCATCTGACAAATCCATGTCTTGCCAATTTAGAGGCAAGGATATCATGTGGGATGCATGACATCATGAAGGATGGAGCACTCTACCACTACTGCATTTCACTCATCTCTTAGCATACAGTATGCTGAACTGGTCTTGTTAGTATGGGTCCACATTTAATTATGGGTCATAAAGCTATACCCAGTCACCACATTAAACCTGATCTGTAACTGTTCCAGAGTACCTAAGGTATTCTATTCAAAATTTTTTCAGAAATACAGTAATGATATCTTTTTCAAATTACCCTATGCTTATTTAGTTGTCCATAAAATCTGGTATCAAATTGACATTACTGATAGAAGTATAGAGGGAGAAAATCTGTGCATAGCAATTCTAAATGGAAGCATTTTAAGTAGAAAAATATGAGAGGTGCTGGGAGCTCTTGCAACAGTCACTGATCTGGTTATAGATTGATCTCTGTGCAAGCCAAGCCAACTGTCAGAAATAGCTTGTCTCCTTTTTGGCTGATTTCAAAAACATCAAGCAGAAAACTAGGTAAAATGAAAGGTGATACCTCTCCTTTCTAAATCCCACACCATGTATGATATAGAACTTTGTATAGTCTGGCAAAGGAATGCAAAGCAACGAACTTGCAGGTAAAATTCAAGAGTGCACAGTGACTTCTAACTGTTAGAATTTACTGTATCTGTAGAGACAAAACAAGGTTACCTATGTCCCCTGGAAATAGGGGAGGGAGTAATTCAGGTAGGGCTGCAGTAGTCCTGGGGAAGAGAATGATGACAAAGTAAAAAGAAATGCAGGAAAGATCTGATTTTGTCTAATATCTTGAGGGCAATCACAGTGTCCTGGTGGATTATTAAACTCCCAATCCAAATACCAATGGCACTGGCAGAAGACTTTTATCCACTTTATCTTACTTTTTGACACATAAAAGCCAAGTTTTTTGGAAGATTTCTTCTCAAAATTATTTACCTTAGCTGTTCCTTCAGATTCTTACATTTTGGTAGAATTTAAAAGGTTTGGGAGCGAGCATGAATAACAAAGTAAATAATAATTTGGTCAGTAACGCTCATTTGCCGCCTTCTCTTTGCTAACAAATTCTACAAACAGTAACATCAATACATGTATTGCAGCAGTATACTATCAAACTAAATTTTGGATTCAAATGAAATGGAAAAGAAAATCAGAATAAATTCTACTTGTAAACTTTCTGTAAAAAGCAGATGAGATGTCATCCTGAAAAGTATTATTTCCATGTTCTTTCTTTTCTGAAGAGATGGAAAGGGATCATCAGGAATATATTTAACCCAGCAAGCAAGAGACTGCTATACATCTCTGCAAATAGCGCATAATAAATCAGTGAACAAAACTCATGAAGACTCCACTGTTCGAAGCATTTTTTTTTTAAAAATACCTCCCCCTGCTATGGCAGATGTGACTGGGTGGTCTAGCTTAAAAAAATATCCCAAACAAATGAAAAAGGTTCTTCCCAGCAGCAGAGCCCTCTCATTATTTCAGAACTCACGTTTGAGGCTTGAAGAAGCAGCAGTAGGGTTATTATCCTCTGTAAGATTCAGTCTCCTGTGCCATTTTTTTGACAAACTCTAACAGGATAACAAGGTATGCAAAGCTAACACAGGTGGATGATAATGCACTTGAGATTGCCTTTTTGAGTAATTATGTGATCCCAATTAAATTATTCTAGTTTAGAATGTCTTAAAAGGCAGGTCAAAATTTTATATTCATTGGCCATCTTTCTCTAGGAGTTGAGTCCTGCTCAATACACTTCATAATTGCCATGAAAGTAATGATCAGATCCTCATTGTCAGGCTTCATTACCGAGCTTCCTTTGCAGCACTCACAGCTTAGGTTGCTCCCCAGTTTTTCTCGCATTCAAATGCACGAGGTTCTGGTAATAAATGTCATTTAGGATATGTAGAAAGGTTCTGTCACCCCAGAGATAACTTCAATCTTAATTAAGCACTTGCAATATTTCTGAGAAAAAAACCTTACTATTTATGCTTGTTCTTTTAATAACTTATGAGTCTGGACTCTATCCAGTCAAATACACCTTCTGATCATAATCAGAATGTGGATGCACTTTGGGAAAAGATATCCTTTGGTTAAAAAAGAATCGCTTTGCCAATTTTGTCTCAAAAGAGTTTTTGCACTACTATTCCAGAAGTAATCTTTCAAAGAAGCACATTTCATCATGCAGGCATTTTTGATTACTTTTCTACACAAAGTACATAGAATATTTGTCCTAAAGGACTGCAACTGACAGTAAAGAGACTGTTTCATTTACTTTAAAGAAAAGGATTAGCATTCAAAGTATCATGGGATCTTGGATGCTCTCTCTTTTTAGTGAGACAGCAAATGTGTTTGAATATATGCATAACTGCTATCTAATTATTTTGATCAGTGAAAAATAACTAATCAGGTCTACAAGAAATGTAGACCAGAAATGGTCAGTTAATTTGTTTTTGTAATTAACAGTACCCTCCTATGGTTCTCCCTTCTTGCTTCTACAGCCCAAAAATATCCTTGTATTTAGCATCAGTTATATAGTTTGTCATTCAAGTAGAAGAAATTTGTCTATCTAACAGCAGTGCATTTTCAGCTCAGATGTCAGAGAACGAGATGGCATCCAGCTGTTCAATAGCAGATTGGAGGTAACTCCCACTAGGCTTGCAGTGTCAAATTGGTCAAGGTCTACAACTAGAACTTCATTTAAATGATGTCTTTCTATAATTTGAATTCAAAATATCAAAAGCTTCATCAGCCTGCCTGTATATATGACAGTGAACAATGTTTACCTCTTAGAAAACCCTCAAACTATTCCTAAGGTAACAAGAGAGAAATGTGAAAAGGTCACTGACAAAAACCTATGAGGGGCAATCAAAAAGTATTTATTAACATTTGCATTAAATAATAACTTCTTTGGGAAGGAAGAGGTGCAGACCCTTTTTGTGAATAACTTTGTGAAGCTGACTACTTACAAATACTAGCTTCTCATAAAATAAATTTCAGCAGTTTCTTTTTAGTATATAAGCTTATATATAATCTTACATTACAAACATAATTCGGCAAAGTGCTATTCTAAGTAATAACTATCTGCAACAGTTTACAATTCTTAAAAAGCTTAGACCAAACAAAATAATCACAATAGTGTTTAACCAAATGCTTTTCTGAGTATGAGTATTTGGGCTGCATAACTGGAAGCTTACATCAAACTCAGTGAGGGGAAAAGGTCTCCAGGGGCACAGGATACGACTTGCTACAACCCTTGAAAATGAATTGCTACCATTGATTTTATAACTCACATGTGAGTTGAAATCCAGAGGTGAAGCTAAGGGCATGCTCTAATTTCAAAGATGTTAACAGTTGGGAAGCCAAGTTTGGTAGGCTATTGTTATTTCCTTGAATAATTTTTCAGTTCTATTAAAAATAAATAAAATCCATCTTTTTAGGAGCACGTCCTGTGTGTGCAGCTGGAATTTTGTGGTGGAAAAAGTATGGTGTAACATATGAGCTGATACAAGATTGGCCTTTCCCCAAGAGAAAATTATAGATTTTTCTACCAATCACAATGTAACATACAGTTTGCCAGGCTTAAAGTGCTTAGCAATATTCTTGGCAAAGGCTGATATATAATCATCTGTCAATTACACTACTGCTGTGTGGGGGAAAAAGAATTCATTTCGACTACATTAAAATAGGAGCTCTTTAATCCATGCCTTGATACCTTTGTTCTACAGGAATACATTTTTCTATGCAACACAAGGTGGAGATTTCAAACTTTTCAGATTGTTCCCACCATGCATTACCTGGAGTAAAAATGAAAAACGAAGGGAATACTTTGCTATTCAAGTTACAATAAATCAAACTACTAGAAGCATAATTTGAATTTTCTTTTGTCAGAAAAATGCATCAGTTTTAGTCTTAGCCTGGCCCAAAGAAGGAAATCCAAGATCCAAAGCTTAAGGGAAAAATGCTGTTGTTCACAGTATTACTTTGCAGGCAACAGAAAGTTGTCTATTGCAACAGTAAAGCACGTTTGTGCTAGAAACAGAGTTTTTCTCCTCTTAGAACTAAATAATGTTTTGTTAATGTGATTTATGTCCCTTGGTATCTGTGAAAAGCTTTGTGTTTTTCTGATTTTGTGCCTACATATGTGAGCACCCCTCTGGACTCATCTCTAATAAACTAAACTTGTTTCTGCTCTATGCTTGAGCTTCATGCAGTTGAAGAGCTTGTGATTCAGCCATAGTGGTTACGTGTTAAACTTCTGATCCAACTTTGTGCATTGAAAAATATTAATGTGTCCTCAATATAATGTCATTAAGGAATTCTGAACTCTCCTGAGCTTCCTGTTTTTCAAGATTTAGATTTGTCTCTTATAATCTAACAAGCCAATCCTCGGAGTTTTAAATTTGCTTTCTTTAAGCTTGTTGTCTCTATTGTGATGTCCTTTCTCCTTTTTTTTCTCATGAAGCCTCATGAGTCCACAGTTACAGTCAACTAATTCATTTCAGTGATCAGAGTCAAATTGAAAAGATCTTCCTGCAATAAAGGTATCCCTTCTGCAATAAAAACCCAACAACTTCAAGGACTGTCAGACACTTTGTGTTTTGCTGCATTCTTCATCTGGTAGCTGCCTGAGTATGTCAAGTCCTCTCTTACTACTTAATCATGTATTTCTTTAACTGCTGGGAAATATCTTCATCTGTAAGATTCCTCCCTCCATATGATTCTCCATTTTAACATAAACACACATTTTTCTCCTGTTGTATTAATGAAATGAGAATTCAGTGTTACTTCTGCGTTTAATTTTTTTTGCACACACAAAAAAATAAATCTATAGGCAATTAGGATATCAAAAGATTCTAAGTAAACTTTAAAAGGAAACTTCAAACCTTTACCTTAGCACTGGAAAGAAAAAACCATAAAGTGGGGAAAAAATATCTTGCTCACTCAATACACTGAAATAGTATGTTTCACAATCTATTTAATTTTGATGTGGTAGAGTGTTAATAGTCTTTGCATAAATACTACTGTAAATCCTAGAATTTTATTTGCTTGAATGCTATTCATATAGTGCTGAGTTCCACAGTCTATTTATATGTTGTATGAAGTAGAACATCTCATTTTAATTGTGTTGCATTTTAATTTTGAAGGGTGTCTTTTCCTTCTGGTACTGAAAAAGGTTAATAGAATTTAGTCTATATCATTTATAATTTTACATATCACATCATGTAAAGTTCTGTTTTTCTTCCCACAGTAAATAGGATTAGTCTACATAACCTCATAAAATAAAAGCTTCTACTGTTCCTGCCTTCAAACATATTTTTGTAGCACTTTTTGGAACTTTTCAATTCTATTTATTTGTGAGATTAGCTAAAATCAAACATGTTTTGTAATCAAGACTTGCTGTATTTTAGAAGAGGCCATCCTACTAGTTGAATGATGTTTCTGGCAGTTGTTAGTTCAAGGTGGGTTATTTTGAAAATTGTACTAGTAATAACTTTAAACTAGAACTTCATAACAAAAAGTAATTTTTTGTGATGGTTATTTACGGGATTGATCTGTAAGTCTAAATCCCATTGCAAATCACCAAGACTAGGTATTAATGAAACTGCTGCCTCAAATATTCCTCTCTTTGCAAGGTGAATATAGCCTAGCATCTATTGTCATGGACTAATGAACTTAATTTCACCACTAGCATGTTAATTTCAACCGCCTTCTTACTAGTAACTCATCTCTTCTGATAGGAAAGAAAATTTAGGATTTTTAGAAAAACAGGTGATAGCATAGTGGACTTCAAATCAGGAGACTGAGTTCCAAATGACAGATGTGACTTGAAGAAGGAAAATGTACTTCAAACTTCATTTCTTTTATTTGCCAATTTCTCTAAACAGCTTAAAAAGTCCCTGCTTGCCCTTTCGGTTTATTCTTTCCAAGATGGGATATAGTTGGTCCCTTCACCTAAACCTTATTCCTCCAGCCCTAACAGTGAAGAAGGATCTGTCCATTCCTTTTCCATAAGTTATCTTTTGTGTCCTTGAAGAGAGGGCTGCTTTGAACTCTCATCAGCATGCTCAGGTCTCCGTGCCATGCTATACAGGACTACTTACCACTGAGGACCTGCAAGAGACCCATGCACATCCAAACATAGAATCATAGAATTGTCCAGGTTGGAAGAGACCCTTGGGGTCATCGAGTCCAACCATCTACCCTACTCTACAAA
>JAOXNO010000001.1:124326356-124370247 GCA_028565335.1 Limnodromus scolopaceus
CCCTCAGCCTCCTCTTCCCCAGACTGAACAACCCCAGCTCCCTCAGCCTCTCCTCATAAGACTTACTCTCCAGACCCTTCACCAGCTTCGTTGCCCTTCTCTGGACCTGCTCCAGCACCTCAATGTCTTTTTTTGTGGTAAGGAGCCCAAAACTGCACACAGTACTCTATGATTATATCTCTGCACAAGGATGCATCAGTGAGGCTTGTGTTATCTTAAGGATCATTGCATCTGTTTCTACTTTTATGTGGGCTATTAAGCTTTTGGTAGACCCCGCTTAACTCCAGGAAGTTGTCTGATTCTTACTTATTTTATGTAGCTGCATTAGTGCCATTTCTTTCCCAAAAAAATGTTAAGCTTCAGGATGGAAGTCTCTGATGTGCAAAATAATGAAGTATAATGGAATATACTGGGGAATTAATACCATATGTTTACTCTTCTCTAATCATTTGTTACAGTTTGCCTTGAAAAAGACCTTTGATTCGGTCCGGTCTGACATCCTTTTGTTATGTAGTTCAATTCCTTCTTGAAGCTTTCTTCAAATGTGCATATTAGCTACCTCCTAAGAATAAGTTAACTATATAATAACTGACAACAAACATGCAACATTCAAGTACCAGTAAAACAAATAAAAATAACCTATTAAGCAATCCCTCCCTTTACACACATGAGCACAAACACATACAACCTGCACTGAAAATCCTGGTTTCCCCTTACAAGTAACCCCCCATGAAATCTCCAGGACAATTTCCTGGATGAATGTCTGTATATATTCTCACTAGCCACTTTGTTAAAATATAATAAAAATAATCATTATTTGTATTTCTGTAACTCACAAAAGCTGCTTATTGTTTAATACTCTGTCATCAGTAATATTATCCTTCAATTAATTTTCTCCATACGGTTATATGAGAAAAATATTTGTATGAAGTCATCTTTTTAAAATTCATTTAATTTTCCTAGCTGAAACAGACCATCTGCACAACATGCTGAGAAAATGAAAGGAAAACTTCACATATTTAATTTTATAAATCAGAATTATTCATATGATTAAGCTTTGTTGAGTTTAAATAACAAGATGATTTGACATGCCCCCAGTCAATTTGCATAACTGTTATCTCAGGAAAGTAACTGAGATACAGACTGCCTGACTGTACACAGAATTAAGCATAGGAAGCCTTGCTGGAGGGCTGGAAGGAGGGAAGGAAGGAGGGAGAGGGCCCTCTACTCTTTCTCACTGCACAGGATTTTGTTTTTCCAAGGTGGGTGGTTGCCAGGAAACACTAAATACAACTGAAGAAATGGATTCATTTGACGTGATTCCCATGAGCAGGGCAAGGGAGCAGAACACCATGCAATGACTAAGCTGAGGATCAGTTCGAGAAATCCACATTTGTTCAGGTGATTACTGAGCAAGCTACACACAATAATTTATTTTCGCATCCTTTCCTACACTGTGTCTGTTCCCTGTAAAAAAGGGAAGATGAGTGTAGCGCTGGTAGCCCCACAGGCTTTAAGAGTAGCTTTGCGGGAGCAGCTTTGCCAGGGCAGCTTTGCCTGGCATCCATGAAGCACCTTGATTGCTCTTACATTCCAGTGGGGACCCGGGGTGAGAGGAGCTGCCTGGTGGTGCCGGTCAGGCACCAGGGTGCTCCCCACAGCCCTGGTTCCACTCCCACCTCTCTGACTCCTCTCCTTCCTACCCTGCTCTTACCTTCTCCCTCATCTCTTCCTCCTTCCCTCATGTTTAAAACCACGGAATTAACATCACATTTGCTTCCAGCTCTGCTTACACAACTTTCATCTCCCGTGTGTGTGTTTCATTCAGAATGAAATCTGCTGGATGCAAAGCCCATATCCGTCTTGATATTTTCTTTTTTTATCTGGTACAATCAGGCACCATTCTTGTTTGTTTCCATGCATCATCGCTGCAATAAATGTAAATAATAACAGTATGTGCACAAATTATCCATGATTAACTGTTTCTGAGGTGAGATTACCAGTTCTCTGGGATACATTCCTCCCAGAAGAAGTCTGTAATCTTATAGTAATATTAAATCATTGAAATGATTCAGAAATGTTAAAGCAGGAAGACTTCAACAAGGGGAGCTGAAATCTGCAACTCCCTAATAACTGCTTTGACAATTTTATGTAGTTATTTTTCAAAATACACTTTAATTGACAGCTTTTGTTACCAAACTTGCTGACGCCCTACCCTGGTAATTGTATGTACAATTAATTTGGAACTGTGCTGGAAAACAGAATTAGTGCAATTAATTTCACTGTTAAAACAGGTATCTGTGGAAAGACATACATTTGGGTTTTTTAAGACTACATTCAAAAATATCCCACTTTCCTTTTTATCTATTGATTTTTGAAGATGATAACTGGTGAGAAATTCTTGTGTCATGGCTCATATTTCTTATTTGTCTTTGTTGTAGGGACATAATATTCTAGGAAAAATGTTTTGAGTTGGGTAAAAGGATACGACTATCTAAGCAGCTAAAGTTACAACTACTGTTGCTCCCAGAGTTACCATTTTTTATTCAAAGACTCTCAAAAGTTTAGTTAGCAACTTTGATCTAAGTAGGTGTAATATCCTTTACCTGTTCAACACATTCCTGTAATTTATACAGATTTAAGGACAGTGGGATCTTCTTGACCTTGAATTATTTAATCTCAAAAATGTCAGGTCTAAGGACTAGTAAAAGAAAAAAAAATATTCTCCAGTTAAAAGTTATGTTACAGCTATAAGAAACCAAGTTTTTCAGAGAAATCAGAAATTCAAAAGTACAAACATATTTTGCACTGTGTAAATAACATCTACATCAGTTTTAATATTCATACATGCCCTTTTTATGGCACACATTTTGCAGAATTTAAGACTTGGAAAGAAAGATCAAAGCACAAAATCTAGTCAGTATTTATACATCTCAGGCCCTTAAGAAAAGGTGAAAAAAAAGCATAAATTCTCATGAAGTCTGGATAAGAACTGCCTGAATGTCTTTGGTGGCTTATGGGTCTGAAAACATCACCATGTCCTGGAATTGGTACCTGCCTTGCCCCCTCGGGAGTCTGTGCTATGGAAATCTGGCATACGCTTACCGTGAGTAATGTGGATGTCCACCAAAATAAAGAGATGTCACAGATGTACGACTTACCCTGAGTGACTTGCCTCATATCAGCATATATACTGTCAGGAGCACAATTACCAGAAATCAAAATTTCCTGAATTGCAACCCTGTATTACTTCTCTTACATCACATTGCTAAAAGTGTTTACAGCCTTTACAGTAAGATTTGCCATAGGGAGCTACTATTGAGGTAGGTCATACTTCAAGGCTAGTTATTTTGACAGTATCCTTTCAGTACGTTACTCTTTTCAAAGGATCAGTGTGAGCGACTGCCACTTCTTATCATGTAAGAACACTTGCTGATCTTACTAGAACCAACTTCTTCATTGCATTATTTGCTGAAAATGTAGTGACAAGGTAGAGCTGTCAGGAAACCATGTCCTTTACAAATATATGACTTTAACAAAGTACTAATTCATACTACATCCATATTATATTTGTATTATACAAATATATATATTCCAATGCATGCTCAATTGACAAAACTATTATTTATACAATAAAAATCACCATGGAAAATTCGTTAAATTTTCATGATGCATATACATACTTGCACAAATTACATCTCTACAGTGTTTTGATATTGTTATTTTTCTTGTTGGTTTTGCTGCTTTTATTTTTCTTATTGTTATGAAATATTACTTTGAATTAAATAAAACCACCCAGTAAATTGCCTCTTAAGCGTACGCACATGTGTGCATATACACAAATCCCTGGAATTATGAAGACAAGAACCTAAAAATAAAGCTTGCACTGTTTCGGCACCTTTGATGTTCTCCTCTGTTTGTCATTGTGCGCATCACGCTTTCCAGAATACCACTCACATTTTATTTCATTTTTTATTTAATTTTTAACCTTTAAACATGAAAGTACTTTAAAAAAGAGGTCATTGTTATTATTGCCATTTCGTTGATAGGAAAAATGAGGCAAAGGAAGATAAACTGATCTATTAAGGGTCATACAATGTCAAGGATGACATTTGTCATTCCAGAGGTTCACCTTTCACTCTTCTGTACATGACAAGGTGCTGCCCTCCTCCCTAGCTCTTTCGTCAAGGAACTCAGCATCTTTCCTGGACTGTCAGGTAGACTAATTTCTTAAAAAATGTTTAGGACAAGAATCATGCAGAAAATCCTTGTCTGAGCAAATTCCATGGGAATTTTACAGATTATTCTGATGTCTTTCTTTTTTTTTTAAACCTGTTTATAATGTCCAGATGCCTTCTAAAAACAGTGTTTAACAGCTATTTAGAACAGGGAATGTGTTTCCTTCCAGGGAAGAGAATTCATCCACATTTGTGTGTGTTTCCTTGTTCAGTTAGGCATTACATTGATTCCCTGATTCCTGATATTGCTCTTTTCCTAGCATATGTCATGAGAATGTGGCTGTGCATTCATTCACTCATTTTCTTGTCCCTGAAATATAGGAAATGCAGTATCACAGCTGTGGAAAATCATTTCATCAGTCTGCCTGTAGTGGAAAAGCCTGGATAGATTTGAGTTCAATAATTCGGAGATGTGGGTGTGCTGAAGTGAAACAGAGGTGGGATGGTAGAAATGCATTGGAAGGAATGCAAAGGGAATGAAGCAGAGGGAACGGGGACTCGCATTACTCTGGTACTTTCTTCTAGATGCTAATCCTAAGGATAAAGATGTCAGTAGCATACTTAGCCTGTTCAAGCCAGAAATGTATTAACTGCTGCCCTGCCAGATCCACTTAGATGCAATCTGTTCCTATATTATTCCCATTGGCAATTAAAATCAGAGCTGTATCTATATAAGCAGCCAGATGTGATAGAATACTTGATGCTGGCAGCTTCTTTTACTATTGGTATAACCTAAGACTTATTTTGTAAAATAAACATAAAAATTTTAGCATTTGCAATTATGTTATTTAAAAACATGTATTATTTCAAAATACACTTTGAGAAAAAGATACTTCTGCTTAAGAAGAAACTAAACACAACCACATGCTAACTTAAAAAAGGAATCAGGTTTTTTTCAAACTCCCCTTTACAAACTTCTGAATTCCTTTGGAAAATGTGTGTCAAATCTGGAGTGTCTCTAGGTCAGGACTGACAAGCCTGTTGCAGTTCAGTGTGCTTTATTACCTAATACAAAGAAGAAGAGTAAGCTCAATCTGTGTATATTTTGCTTTCATGTATCTTTTCTATAGTTAAACTATGTTACTTGCTCTTTCTTCAAAGATTTTTATAGAAAAGCCAGATGATGACATCCTCTGCTGAAATTTGGCACAAACATCAAATGTTTCTGACAGAACATGCTGATCTTGCATGTTACTTTTACGTTTTGTAATGTAATGTGTAATCAATGGCTGTAGCATGGTTCCAAAATGATTTAAACTACAGCCTAATTCTAATTAACCAGGGGAAAAAAATCCCCAAACAATACTCTGTCAACAATTTTTGGTTGAAATGATCAATTTCTGTCTCAGTAATAAGGGATAGGAACTTAAAATAATGTAATTATTTACAATATTTATGGAAAATTAAGAAATAAAATTTGCTTCCTTAAAAAGAATATGTGACTCAAAATTACAGAAAAAAATAACAGGTCTCTGGCCTAAATGAATAGGCCTCTATGAATACTCAGATAAATATATTTGCATGTATTTCAAAACAGCTATAAAAGCAGCAGTAAATGCATAATCTTAGCTTGTCAGAAACATACCTAGTAGGGAAACTGGAGTCATTTTATGAACAACTTCCTTCTTTATTATGGGCTTAAACTGCTTTTGATACTGTTGTGTGCTTTCACTCTACAGTGAGTGAAATCAGTAAGATTACTAGAAAAAATATGTTTTTCTTTTGAAATCTGCTGAAAATTTATTCTTTACAGGAGTTTGCAGGCTGCCCTTTTGCAGTGCCACACTACCAGCTTGATGTGGTTTAAGTCCAATTCATGGTCTCACTGGCATACATGTTTGTGTCTCACACATAGAAACTGGTATTGTAAAAACTCAAATAAAAATCATGCTGATATAAATCTGGGAAGTGACTTTGGTATGATTGTTACCGATATAGTGTGAAATAAGAATACTGTGACAATTTGTTTTTATCATTTGAGTCTAAAGGATTGGCTCATGTGGTGTGTTGATCCCAGCCAGCAGCCAATGGCTCACACCACTGCTCGCTCACTCACTCCTCCCCCATGGTAGGATGGGGACGAGAATAGGAACACAAAAACCAAGAACAGTTGTGAGTCAAGATGAAGACAGTTTAACGAGTCAAGGAAAGAGAAAAACCCATAAGAAATGCAAATTGCAAAAGCTGAAAGCAGCCACTAACAATCCCTGGAAACGAATGTACAGTAAGAAAGGGAGTGAGCAACAGATCAGGTGAAGGAGCAGATAAATCAAATCAGGACCAGCAACAGAAAGTAACAGCATGCCAAGTCACAGCTAAACAGATATAATAGCTATAAACTATGTCTAAAACACTTTGATCAAGTCTGTCATTATCTTGAACCCCTTGAGCCCCGCTTAGGGGACCAAAAAAACCTGGAGGCTTGACCCTAACCAGCAGCCAAGCACCCACACAACTATTCACTTACTCCCCACTTCAGCAGGACAGGAGAGAGAACAGGAAGAAAAAACGCTAAAAAAAGTTGAAGGTCAAGACAAGACAGTTTAACAAGTGAATGAAAGGAAAAAAAATATGTAAGCAATGCAAAGGAAATCACTCACCATCTCCCATGAGTAGACTGCTGCCCAACCAGTTCTGAGCAAAGACAACCTTGGAAGCCTAAACAAAAGTCTTTTCCTTTTCCTCTAACTCAGTTTTTGTTGCTGAGCATGGTGTTATATGGCATTGAATATCCCTTTGACCAGTCTGGATCAGTGGTTCAGGCTGTGTCCCTTCCCAACTTCTCTACCCACCCCCCCTTGCCTACAGGTGGGGAAAAGAGAAAATTTTGATGTTGTGCAAGCACAGTTCAGTGAGAGCCAAATCATTTTTTACCAACTCTGTTTTAGTCACAAATCCAAAACATAACACCATATGAGTTGCTATGAAGAAAGTTAACTCCGTCCCAGCCAGCAAGTCTAACTTGCTACAGAAGGTACTTAATCACTTATATCGCAAAATAAGCAAAAAGATTATCAATTAGCAAAAAGGGACTGTTACATATACCCATCAATGCAACAGGGTTTTTAAGCAAAGGAGGCCAAAGCAAGATCTTCCTAGGCCCTGGACAAGTCCCAGGAAGTTCTTGGACAAGCCCTGAAGGCCCCATGACCTGCAAAGAAAGAGGTTGTTTAAAGAAAGTACTTCCTCATGTGGCGAGTGCTTACATTACTACAGCATTAGTTGACCAGATCTCACTCACATCATGCTACATAAATATCTGACTTGATACAGAGGCTGGATGTTGGGCGTTCTTGAATTTGAGAGAAATACACTAGTCTCTTTCAATGGGAAATGCAGTGCTAACATCACCTGACTTTAATTGCTGTCTTAAAGCTAGTCTCTATCGTCTCTGAAGGGTATAATGTATTTCTTCAGGAAATTCAGCCAACTACTTTACAGAGGTGTCTTAGAATTGGATAAGTCATCCACTTCAAGTACTTATTGCTCTCCAGGTACTGAGGTTAAGTGCCAAAATACAGTATCACAAAGAGAAACTATGAATATCACTAATTGAAGGACTATCTTGAAACAAGGTATAGCTCCAAAATGTAACATTTAGCAAATCTGCCCAATGTATTCACAGTTCATAACTGATTAGTGTTTATTTGCTGTTGCTGACTGACTTTAATACTTGTTCTACAAACACGAAATAAAACCCAAACAACAACAACAACAAACCAACCAACCAACAAAACCAGATCAAAACCATGATCAATAAAGATACATATAAATGCAAAACCAGAAGACAGTTAGACTTTTCCAACTGTAAAGTAAATTTTGGCCACCATTTTCTGTCACTTGAAAGTGTTTTTGCAACACTAGCAAAATATAGACCAGTCCTTTATATGCAGCAAATTTACTTCAAACAAGCTGAATTGAGAAATTGTACAAAGTGAACTGTTATCAAAACCATATGAAAAAGAATAATTTTAGGCTTATTACCCAAGACACAACATTTCTAAATATTGAGTTAACATTTGTAAAAATTAGTTAACTCATTTTGCTTAGGTTGCATAAAGAAATAGATGACAAAAAAAGTACTTTGACGGTCTTTGTCAGATTCCTTTACTTCAAACTCTCCAGTATATTTATTGCCACTAATTAGTATGTTGCAATACTGTCAAAAGAGCAACTAACTTACACAAAATACAAGCAAGTGTGGTAAATAAAATCACTGGCTATGACAATCATATCTGCTATAATCATTAAAGGTGAGCTGGCAAACAAAGTTATGAAAGTTTCATCCACTTAATGCATACTCACAAGAGCCTGGTGAAGAGAGCCATTCAAGCATGTAACTGAGACGGACTGTTCGTTCCTCAGGCTTAGAAGATTTTTTGTTTTCACTACATTAAACCCTTGTTCTGTTTGGAATCCTATTAAAGTTCATAACATCATGATTGTAAAAATAATTTAAATTATTCTAAAGAATCTAGTATGCGGCCAGGATTGAAAGAGAATAGGGAATAACTCTTAAAAATTTATGAATATTACCTCAGTGACCACTCCTTAAAACCTTGGGCAACTTTAACCTGTCTCCAGTCTCCTCTCTTAATTCAAGATAGTATGGAAATGCTCACAGGAATATTTAGTGAGAGGATTCTGGCCCTTGCACCAAGGCTAAATGGAAGCATATACTTTTGCAGTCACCCTTTACACTGGGCGAGAGCACCTATCTGCAAGCTGTGATGCCAGAGCCACGCAGACTTCCTTTCTGGCCTGCCCTGCTCTTCCTTTAAGTCTATATCTTGCTAAATTGGACTGGGACTGCAAAGAGAAATTACAGGTATGGGCAAGGTTTCTTCTATCAGTTCTGGTTTTTATATCAACAATATTAAAATACTTATTGATAATTAACCTGGATTGTTTTTCTGGTCATTTCTTGGTTTTGAAGAAAATGAATAATTCATAACTGTAATTATAGATAATAAAATATCATTAAAGAGTTTATAACAACATTTTTACAAATTAGAGATGAAAATTTTTCAGATGATAGTGACAATGCAGATGCTTCACTGTTTGTAAAACATAGAAATAAATCAGAGCATAGAAATAAGAGATTTTTTTCTTAAGTGATAATTTTTTCATAGTATTATGTTTTTAATTATAACCTCATCAGTTTTATTTTTATTTTTATTTTTGTCATTATTTTTTTGGGAAACATATTCAGTAAAACGTACAATGAAGAAATGAACAAGTCATGGTTTCATTAATATGTACTACTGTAAATATGTAACTCTGGAAAAATAGTCTAGTCACTGAAGTAAGAGACAATGAGGAAAATAGACAAAATATAATCTATACTGTTTCTGTAATATTTTCCACAGTTGTTCCAAAAGTGTTACATGGTCTATGAGAACCTGCAAAAGTTGCAGACAAAGTGTAAATGGTCTAGTAAATCCCAAACCTTTCATTTCACAGACTATCAATTGTCAAACGTGGGCTGAAATAAAAGCTTTACAAGGCAATAATTCCATTGCAGGGCTGGTTTTTTTTTTTGGAAATGTGACATTATCAGCTGTCTCCCTTTTTTCACTTTTGGTAACTTGTGTAAAAACTCAAAGCTTTTTCCATGATGCAGCCTTTATGAAAACAATTTTTCATAAAGTGGTTAGTGTTATATCTAAAATTAATGGTTCTCTTCTATGCAAATACACAAATGATGTTTTTTATAAGTGTAGAAGCTAATAAAACACTTAAAAATGATGTAACTGAGAAACTACACAAAGCTCACCATACTCCCAGAGAAGCTGTTCAGCAACTACTAAAATGAAAGTTAGTCCTCTCTGTCTTGAAATTTATGGCCCACTGCTTCTGCTGTCTTTGAAGATGCCATCCTCAAGCGTCAACATATTTCCATACAATGTCGGCACTTATCTGAGAAAAGGCTATACTGCAACTCCTAAAGCAGGCATCCACCCCATATGAGCTCCAAACTTTCCTGTGTTCGTCACTTTTCACTAGATGGAGAATCTGAACAAAATTTAGCATTTTAATGGCTTTTTGATAGTCATATATAAAAAAAATAGAGAAGATTTGCCAATTAAATTTACTTTTTAGAACAGATTTCTGAAAGATGTTATGGATATTCTTCCACTTCATCAAGTCTGTAAATAAAAAAAGTCTATGGCTAAACTAAGACCATCTTTAAATTCCCACGCTCTCTGCTCTGCTCTTGAGATTTAATGGACAAGATCAGATTTACACTCCTAAAAAGAACAGTAATTTCTCTTTCAGTGACTATTCATTCTCTTCCAATGAAAGATGCAGCTCAACCACAGTCAGTCTAGACAAAATATTAAGTTGATGGCACATGAACAAGCAAATTTGTTCGTAGTCAGTCAGAATGAAACCAGCAAGATTCTATGGGAAATTAACAAACGACTACCAATTCACCTAGGAGTGGTATCCTGTGCGTAGAATTTCTGAATCATCTCTTGGATGTTTGTTAGGCTTCTACATGGAATAACACAGCTCTTTCCTGGATGTAACATGAATTTGGATCCAACTGTTTCAGTACAATTAAAGAACACGACCTTGTTTTGTACACTAATAATATTTAGGATATCAAAATATATTTGGTACTGCTCTGCAAACATGACACATGCAGGACATTCTGGTGGGTGCAGATTCCTACCCTGTGTTCTCTTCATCTTTCTCATTAAAGCAAAACAAGACAAAGGAAACTGATGCAGGCACGATTAGATCACTGCACTGGTTTTATACATTTTCTAGGTATTAAAAGAGAAAACTAGTGGATCATTAAGATAACTGCTTTGATAAGACTAGTAAAAGTTTGATAAACTATTGTTTTTATCTAGAAGAGCTTTTTTATTTCAGTAAAGCATTAGATATCTCCCAAAATGAAGTTGTTATTCTCATTCTTAAACTCAAAAAACCACACAAAACTGCAGCAACAAGTTTTTTGGCAAGATTTGCCTTAAATTTATATATGATGTAAACACCACAGACACCATAGTTTTCCAAAACTCAGAATTTCCTTAGTATCTCCCATCCACCTCTGAACTTATTGTTCCAGACTCTCATGGCTTTTGCAGTTCCTGTCATGCCTGATTCTCAAGACTGTGGAGGTGAAGGATTTCTGGAAACATTATTCTAAATATCACAAACAGGATTTCCAAACCTCAACACATTCCTGAATGTATTAAAATGTTGGGAATTTTGTAACTAAAAGGGAATCAGAACTGTAAGCGGTAATATTGGCATCATTCTGGCTGACAGAATGAGGAAGCACTTACTAGCTAAGACAAGTAAAATAGCACATATCTAATCTAAATTCAGGATTCCACAGCAGGTGGAGTCCTGTATCTGCAAACACCAGTCACTTGGACTCCGGCAATGGCTTTATGTAAGCTCTACCAGAGTAGAGTCTCCATGAGAAAGACATACTTCCACATGTCAAAGAGATCCAGATAGGCGCCAGTCTTGACTATTACTGACTTATCAACTTAGAACAAACCATTGGCTCAAAGTAAAACAGAAGAGTTCTGTTCAGGAAACAAAAGCTGGCTTTAATGTTATCTAACATTAGCAGACCTGAGTTTACACCTGAGTTTACAATCCTATTTTCTCTCTACAATGCATCAAAGTGATCACATTTAGGTTATCAGTCATCTGACTTCTATTAGTCATTGATATTAGGATGAAACACGTATTTCTATCTTTCTATTTTCTTTCATACAGTGTTCAAATAAATCAAAACTCTGCTTTGCAGCAGAGTCCATTTTGGCCAAATGATATTCTTTATTTCTAAGGTCACTTTCTATTTGGTGCAATTACAGGAACTAGATGGATACAAAGTTCAGAATCTGCCATAAACAAAGTGATTTCCTTATAGAAGATGACGAAGGAAGAACATTTGTAGAGATTCTGGTATGTCTCAAACTCAACAGAAATGTAGGAAGTTAGGGAATACAGTAATTTTCTCATAGTTTGAATTTTTAACAACATATTGAATATGTTGAGATTCTTGTTCAGACTCAAGCTATTATTTTACAAATTTCATAGTTCCTAGAGTCATTTTACAGACTTCAGAATTTTTCACTAATATTTATCTGCTTTTATATGTTTAATTTTCTTTACACTTTTCATTATATATTTATTTAAATATGCATTTATAAAAATAGCTTTCATCACATGATTTTCTGGATTTCACGTATGTCTCAGGAATATTTCTTTCTTTGTCAGAGTGACTGACATAAAATCTTAGCATTCACCTACAATTAAGTATGTTCATACAGTTTATGATAAAGAAATATTATATATCTCAGATACTTGAAACAGAAGTCATAGATTAGGACACAAAAATGTAAGAAGATAACTTAGATAAATAAAGATATAGAATGTTTGGATTCATTGAGAGTTTTACAAGAAAGGTTATTTCAGCTGTTAAAAATCAGACTCCTCTTCACTTTGAAAGTTGATCAGAAGAATGTTAATGTCTTTGTTCCACAAATTATGTAGCTGAGTAATATGTATATTAATCCTTCTTTACTTCATGTGAGTCCTAGGAGTTTTCAGTGCTTAGAAAACATTAGGATTCTTGGGTAAGTAGTAAGACAGCAGCATAAAACATTTTTCTCCACCAGAATAATGTGACAAACGAGCTACTCTTTAGAGTATTTTAACAGTTTTAGTGAACTGCAACAGAAGGTGAAGAGACACCCCATTGTCCAACCTGTGTATCTTAGGGATAGACATCAGCATGATTTATTGCAAGAGCTTGAACTGAGCCTGCAGCAAAGGAGCAGCAGTTTCTGATCAGTAGGGAGGGCTGGGCTGGCATGACTAACAACTTCACTGAAGTCGATCGCTCTTACACAAAGCATCTGTCAGGACTCTGCTACAAGACATTTACAAATCATGGATCATGACAAGTACAGAATGTTCTGTGCTTCTACTTCTGTTTTTTGCCTGGCTGAAGTTAGCAGCAAGATGATTTGTATGCAGTATTCTTCTTTTTCACCATGTCAAACCCTATTTTGCTTTAAGTACAATTCAAAATTTCTCACCACAGCATAGCCAATTTACCTCAAGTTCTTCCCTGATAATGTAAAGGTACCATAAGAGGGACCACTGCGAACAGACACACTGCACTTGTGCAAAGGTTTTGTACATGCTCTGCATGTACAAAAGCTGCTTCCTTTGCCATCTCTGCCCCATAAACTGATTTCAGTGGATCTCCTGAAGCCAAATGCTGCCATGGAGTAGATTTTATAGGTGGAGGTCAGGGGAAAAACATACTATATGGTCCCAGTTACTTAGCTTCTCACTAAAAATTATCGCCATTTTGACATCCACATTTGGAAATCCTCTGTATTCCTCCATGCTTTTTATGTAGTTTTCTTTTTCTTTCAGCAGCTTCTGAATGTGATAAAATATAATTATATGTAATGAGATACAAAGTGTAGCTCTAATACTTTATGATGGTTGTCAAAATTGCATTTAGAAAACCATATGGTCTGCTTATATGAATGTACTTCCATTGCTGTCCCAGTGAATTTGGCACTAAGTTTTGCTAGTGATGCTTTAATGGAAAATCAGGACATTAGGTATTGAAGTATAAGAACTTGCATGACCCCCAAGTATTTTTATATGAAAAATGGTGAGCAGGCCAGAGATTTTCATGCCTAAAGTTAAAAAAAACATGTCATAATTAATCCATTTAAACTGTGCTATACTTCTAGTATTTTATCTGTATTTCTTTTCTCTTTCTTTGCATGAAAAATTGTAGGAAGAGAATTGGTAGGGCATTTCTGTTATCATTCAAAATGGGGTACATATTTTATAATGCAATGTATCATTTATTTGGTATGATAAATACGACAAAAATGCCTATAATAATATAGAATGAATCATGCTAGTTATCATATGCTTGATGTAAGAAGTAAGAATGTTTTAATAATTACTAATGCGAAAAAACATTACATTTTTCTGAAAGCATATATGCTTTTAGAAAGAGTATGAAAAGGACAGTTAATTTCTATTATTCTTATAGTGCGAGGTAAAAAAGACATGGAAAACTAGGTATGAAAGAGTTTTATATTATTGATGGATTCACAAATAGTAAATGATTCTGAACCTGGCTGAATTATAGAATACAGACCATAGTTCCTTCACTGTGGATGATAGCACCTTTACTCATTCTGACTCGGTAAGGACAGGAAAAGGCGACAATTGTCAGTACTTATGCAACACTGTCAAACATGAAATGTGCTCCCTGCCAGGATGCGTCTTTTCAGTATAACCTCAAAATGTCAAAATCTCTCCGTTTCCCAAGTTTTCTGATCACCCCTTTTCCCAGTGAAGCCTGTTCGCAGTAGCAGAAAGGAAAGTATTACTCTGCAGCAGAATGAGTCTCAGAATAAATATTTTAAAGCTGATTTCAAAAGCTTAGTTATTGGCTCCCTTGCACTGATTTTATAGTCCCATGTTATGTTCAGCAGTGATCTTTGGGCCTTTAAGTATAAGAACATCAAAACTTCAAATACATGCAGTTGCCAAAAAAGTAAGTTTATGGATGGAATACACCATGTTTTCTTGCCCAGGATCTGACTAAGAAGAGCTGAAGATTTTGGTGGTTTTGTGCTCTAATTGGCAAAAGCACAAAGTGCGCACTCCAGTTTTAAAAACTGCATCCTGATTTCAACTAAGACATCACATTAGTTTGACACAATTACCTAATTAACCTTCTTCCAGTGTAGCCAACAGACAAAGTATTTATCCCGAACTTAGACACAAGGAAAAAGACTGACAGCCAATAACGCTGTTTAAAGGTTTTCTTTTGTATTGTTTTTGTCCTAAGTAATGAGACTAGCTTTCTTTCTGTTCAACCTTTAGTACACAGGTTACATTACAGTTAATATTTACCACAAATTGAAAGAGTAAGAACTATAAGAACTATGTTCTCAGCAGTGATCCCAGGTGCCATTCTGCATAATACCTTCATTAGAAATAAATAAAAATGATGGACATTTCAACAGCTGAAACAGCTTTTCTAAGTTATTTAGCTTTACCCACATTAAACAAAGACACAGTATATTATTCCATGTGAAAAAAGGAACATGTTGAAAGAATTTGCTTTTGTTCATTTCTCACATACAAGCTTTGGAATGAACATAGCAAAAAGAGAGGTCATTTTAGAGAGGAGGTTTGGATTTTTCTACTGCAAACCTAATGCCAATAGGGACACAGTAAAATCTAACCAGGTTATCAATAATCAGTTTCGTACAATAGAGCCAAACTTTTTTACTCTACACTAGAAAACAGGCTGAAGCACTGAAAACACTGCAGTTTCACCAATTTATGCCAGCTGAAAATATTTACCAGCTTTTATTAGGCTGGCAATATCAGAGCTTTCAGTTTGTCCCTTTTAGGCTTGAACACGGATCATACAAAGAAAAATCCTTCCTAAATCTGCTCCTAAACTGATCGTTTTTAATAGGATTTTTAAAGACTTTTGAATGAGGGAAACATAATGCATATTTTTCCTGACTGGATATTTGTAGAAAGAACTGTATTGGCTCAAACACCATATAGCTTTATTATTATTAATAATTTATTATTAATGATAATAGTTGTACCATCATTAATGTATATTTTAAAATTATCTTCCATTTTCTTTTCTAAATGAATAATGCCATAAAATAGTAATAACTTCCAAGGTAATCATAATACTGACATGCAGTATAAACCCTGATGGAAAAATACATAGTATACATAGTATACAATTTTCCATCAGAGAGACTTAAAATCTTGCATAAATGAGTAATTTTACATTTTGTCTTTTAATGTGATTCATGACAATCATTTTTCTTACAGAAATAAAAAAAATACTATTAACTGAAAATTAATTAATTTTAACCAGTGTTAGTAAACACTGGTTTGAGTGAATGTTCTGACTCTATTATTTATACATATGTGTTTATCTGAGAATTTAATAATTACTTTCTTAACTATTAATGAAATCATTATATGAACAGATAAAAAACTATAATAAACAAAATCTGAATGAAAATATTATATAATTCTTTATTTAAAATGTTCCTTGAAGAATACTCTAGATACCTCGTTTTGTTTCCTTATGCATTGGCTTTTCTGTCCAAGGGGGTGGAAACTATGCCACAGGAAGAAAAAGGAAAAGGAAAAGGAAAAGGAAAAGGAAAAGGAAAAGGAAAAGGAAAAGGAAAAGGAAAAGGAACGCATCTTCAAACATAATTTTCTTAAACTGAATTTCAAAAGGTACCTCTTTTTCTACAACTTCATAAACTCTATTAAGAACATAAAACTGTCTTTTAACACCGATACTGAATAGATTAATTACTCTTATGAATTGTTCATGTTGTGTCAAGACTTGTGTCGCTCCATCAGACCATCAATGGCTCTGGCTCTTTTTTCACAGATGACAAAGGGCTAGAGCAAACCCTTAACATCTAAACTTTAGAGAATAAGAATAGCTCTGTGATCATCAGGCGATGCAAAGAAATCTCATTTCTGGTCTAGTTATTCCACTTTTTGTTCTAGATAAAGCATTCTTAAGTTTTCCTTGGAGATAAGAGTCAGAAGGACCTCTGATTTGCTTCACCATGGCAATTCCCAAAATGCTATATGCTGAAAGTCTCCGTAGCCAAGAAACTCTCTAGTCAAAGCACACACAGATGAATACGTATCTTTTTTTAGTGTCCTGCTCAATGAACAGCCTGAAAGATGGTAGAATGTCTCCTGGAAGAACATAGCAAAACTGTAGCCCACGCTTCACGTGTGGCTTGACTGTGATCATGCCACGTGAGCTGTTTCTTCCAGCCCCCACACTATTACCCGTGGTTACACGGGGCACGTAGGTACTGCTACAGACAATTTCTGTGACAAGCAGAGCTGATCAGCTCTGAAAGCTACATGGTTTCACTCACCATCTTCCATGTCAGTCCTTGGTTGTAGTTTCTTCCTCACCATCTATAGGTGTCCATGGGACTTGACTTTGCTCAGTTGCCGCACCACACAGTGAGTTCAAGCGCTCTGGGAGTTTATTGTGCTGATTTACTGTGTCCACCAGTCTGTCACACTGGCCTTGCTCTGCACAGACTCTGCAGGGGTGATTTCTCTTCATGAAATCAACCTTCAGAGACCTTGTCTGCCATTGACACCAGGAAAGACTCTTCACTCTGTTTGGAAGTCCTCCTGGACATTCCTCCCATTAAAAATTACGTTACTGTTAAAAATAGCTCTCTTCCATGAGCTATAGGGCTTCAACTTTCATCATCTAATGCAATTGGATTCTTTTTCATTGTTCTTTGACTCTTCTTTGGTAAAATAAGGGGTTTCTCAGAATGTTTAGCGGGGCCTGAAATTTTTCTGTGTAAGCACCTCAGGAGACAGTGTCACCTCAAAGCAAATAAATAAGCTTCAATTTAAAACTAGTAACAGTCTTCCTGTACTGGAGTATCTAAGGGCTACTGAAATAGTCAAGAGTCTAGACAAGATCTAGGAAAATATATGCAAACCTTTTAGCTGAAAGACCAAAAAAGCATGATTAAGTATTAGCCTCTTAGACCATGGAACTTCCTCTGCCTCTGCCTGCAGGCTAGATTTGCTTTTTACCATAAATCAGAAACAGAGACTTTGCAACTACTTTCCAGTAGTTTCTCTTCCTCCTAAAGAATTGAATGTGCTTTGTGGGAAAGTGCTGTTGAAGGAGTTCCACTTGCCATCTTGAAAAACAGGACACCTCAGTAAAGAGCTAATCTTGGCTTCCACCCTATCTCTGGAGGAACCAAAGACCAGCCTTGTTAGCAGTGAGGAAGATGGAAAAGACAGCAGATTAACAGTCGTATGCTGAACAGAAAATCCTTGATGTTGCTATCAAAACACTATGTTACACTATATAATCTGTATTATATACAATTACACTATATAATTATATATAACAATAAATAATAATTATATATAATTATTATATATAATTGCACTATATAGCTGTATTATATATAATATATACACTATATATTTTTATACAATATATAATCTATACCTGGGCTACAATCTGTAATATCATATCAGGGATTGCATACTGAGGGGAAGTGACAGGACGACGTTGGTCACTGCAAATAAAGTTATCTCAGAGGTGCTTTTGGCTCTGGCAAATCTCTTTGTCTTATGTTATTGATAAGCAATTTTTCAAACTTTAAGTAATGGCTATTAGTTTTAAAGGAATAAATTTGTTCTCTACAGAAGCACAGAGTTTATAAATTGAGGGAGAAAGTGTTGTAACAAGTAGTTCTCTACTTCTGTTCAGGGTTGCTTATTTTCATTTGACAAGAGTACTGAACTGAAGTAACTAAATAAAATTTTCCTTCAGATAGAGTAACTATCAGTTCTGGAGAGATTAGGTGCTTGAGGTTAAAACTATATAACTATATACCAATATTCCTTATTGTACACTAGGAAGCATCTTAAATCCACATTTTTATAGAGCTGAGCACTTGGCCTGTGGATGCTGAGGTGGAGATTTTATAGGCTCCAGACTTAGCTTCCTTAAGGTTATGATTTTGGCTTTGGGAACAATCTTGAACACTAAGAAATGCTTCCTTAATCCTAGAGAATCAGGAGTATCTCAGAGGATGCTCCATGGGAAAGGTGAAAAGAGACTTTCTCATTCCTCTGGAAGGCAAGAGTGCGGAAATTAGAGAACTCTATAACCCAGGGGAGATAGAACTTTTTTTCTTGAATAATCCTGAGACGAACTCTTTTCTTCAGAGCATGTTATAGTGTTGTGATGTACCCCTAATACTTTTTCTTATGCAGCATTATCACAAGGAAGCCTGGATGATTGTTATAACAGGAATGCAAACATGGATATTATGGTTATTATGAAACTGACCCATCTTTCAAAAAGAAAAAAAGGTTAGAGATGTTTTGCTTAAACTTTTTGACATGTTTCAGAAATGCAAAATTGGTTTTCTGAAGCAAAAATATAGAAATTACCTTACTGACTATTAAACACTAGTCTGTTCAAAATGCTTCAGGGAAAGACTATTAAATATATTAGTTATGTGAAAGACCATCTGCCATATAATATACCTATTTCATATCTTTTTTAGAACGAGTGGTTTGATACCTGAAGCATAAGATTAACATCTTCTTTTCTAAAATTCAACTTATTCAAAATTCAAATTACCATTTAACTACACAACTGTGGATATTTTATTTCGTAATAATTTCCCATTGCTTTTCAATAGCACAGCATTAATTTTTTTACAGATATGTCCATCATTCTAACCCACACATTTTGATTAAACTGGATTTCAGGTTCTGAGCTGTCTCAAATGTTTGATTCTCCTCTTACTGTTTAATTCACTGGCTTTGGATCTTGCCTATTACCTGAATCAATATTTTTATATTCCTCTTCCTGATCAGAACTGCTAATTGATACATCATTTTTTAACTATTAGGTCCACAAAAGGCGAGTGTTTAAGCAATAAATAAAACTGGTCATTACATTTATCTGAAAGTAGAGGCTTCTTTGCTGTGGGAAATGTGGCAAGCACCCTGTGTGGAGAATGAGTGCGAATGTAAGAGGTATCTTGAGGTTGGAGGGAGCACATTCCCTGGTGCCCTTCAGGACACTTGTAGACCCCAGCCCTTGCTTCTTGGAGTGGCAAGCACCTCCCAAGCACAGGGAAAGCAGTAACCAGCACCATTAGGACTTACTTTCTAAATTATCATTTCACTTGTAGATATTATCTTTTAAGACCTTCTTATGTTTAGATGGCTAACAATTTATAGATAAAAGCCAAAATTCCCAATTTGATTACGGACCTTTTATAAACATGAGCTGATAATAAAATATACAAAATTAACTAGATTTTACAAACATTTTTAACTGAACATTCACACTAATTACCTGTGCATAAACATTAGAGTATCTATTCTGCAATAATTATTTGAAAGAAAACTAGCAAATTGTACAAAGGAAAGTTTGCAGAAAAATATAACTAAACGTGTGTTCATGCCTTTTTTTCCCTCAGTATTTACTGAACTCTGCTGGCGATCTTTACAAAACCTTGCAGAAATATAAACAGAAACAAAACCAATTCCTCTCTGTAATTTTGTATACATCCCTTAGATTTCTGTACGTGGTGTAAAAGCATGTTGCTGGAGGGTTTTCTGTAGCTCTTTTTAAATTGACAGCCTTTCAAAATGCAGTGAAACATTTCCTGACTGCTGGGTTGCAAAATTTGTTGATTTTGGAATATATTATATATGCTTATACTTAATTTATGTAGTCAAGAAAATAATAATAAAACAATAAAAAAGTTATTTTACTGTTATTAAAATATTTTAATATTAAGTATATGCATTTTTAAAAGGTTGACTGCATGTGATTTTGATATATCTTGCCTGAGGCTTTTTAGGTGCTTTTCGGACATTAATGTTTTCTCATAATACTGCAACAGAGATAGTAAAATATTTTCCTCATTTTTTCACAGAGCAAACACATTAAAAAAAACAGATACCTTTTGCTAGATGACAGAACCATTGTATAACTTTGTGATGAAAGATTTCTTCATCAGAACAGAAGCTTTCTATTTAAATTATTTCTTTTCTTTTTTAAATGTTTTTTCTTTTTATCTTCTTTTTTTTTTTCTTCAACTGGAAGGATGGGATTCTGGCCAAATAACCTTCTCATACTCTATAGGTCTGCATGTAGAAATAGCATAAATAGATACAGCTTCATGCTTCTGTTTGAATCAGTCTCCCTCCTCATGACTTTTTTAAAGACATTTTGCTGTGTGTGAATAAAAATACCTTTTTCTTTTTTTTTAAAGCAGAAACAGGAACTCGTCCCCCACATTACACAACACTTTTCAGAATAAGGCAACTGTGATGAGGCATGATCTTTCCTCATTGCTGTCTTTTCTGCAATGTTATAAACAGCTTTCCTCTCCAGTTGATGAAATCTTGAAATATTTTATGAAACAGAATTCTCATTTTTCAGCTTTCAGCTGTAAGTTCAGGGAAAAAAAAAAAAATCTCTGGACTGACAAATGATCATAATTGACATTACCATAGTGTCTAAGAATTCCAGCCATGTTGCAAAGCATTATCATGGCAGACAATCTACAACACTCATAGATGGTCTTAAGCTTGATATACTTAAATCTATAATCTACATTTAAGATGAAAGGCAACAGATTGATATAGGCAGATGGAGAAATACAAGGGAAAATGAGGCAATGGCATTAAAAACAGCAGTTTTCACATACTAGTAATCTGTTTTCATAATTTCATCCTAGCATCAGAGTAAAGGAGAGTTTTCAGGAGGAATTTGAAGGAGAATGATAACATAGCTCTGTGGAAACTCTTGTTAGCAGCAGGGATGCCACAAAAGAAAGCATTCAGTTGAGGAAAGAAGAAAACATCTGAAGTCAGGGCAAATGTGGACAAGCCTACAAGTCTGTATGGGGATAGCTAGCTATAGATGAGAATGGAGAATGAGACTTACAAAAGAAATCAAAAGGAAAGAAGGAATAATGGGTTTAAAGGGCGGCACAAAAGGATCATCTTGCAACTGAGAAGATAAAGATTCTTGTGCTCATCAGTTCCTATCCTACTCCAGAGTCTTAAAAAGACAGGTCCATCTCATATCAGTCTCACCATTTCTCGTACTTGTTTTACAGTATTTCCAGCAGATATAGACTTGCTTTGCCCATAAGTCTTCACCAGCCATATGAAGACTTACTCTAAATTGAAAGGCAAGATATATTAGCTTACTCACTCACTGTGCCAGCTGCATTTCTGGCTAAGCTGACATTCAAATAGGGAACGGTGGCATCCATTTAGAGAGTGGAGGAGGAGGTAGTATTGTGTGAAGACCCTATAGATATGTCATAAAAGTCCTGGCTATCTAATGCCCAGACTACATTGTTTGTGTTTGGTATTAATTTCACAATTTTTTTTCTCACAAAATAGTTGAATAGTACCTAACACCAGCACCCAAACAAAAGTATACATTTTTTTTTTCTTTTTTCCTTTAGTGTAACTGTCACCACTTGGCAGAAGGGTGCAGGGTTTGTCTTGACCTAAATAGAGGTAAGATGATGGATCACTGCAGGTGAATCATTACTACTTCTCCTTAGTAGGTGGCAAGGTGCTTCCTTGAGTCCCTATGGGCTTACCAGCTTCATCTGAACATAAGAGAGGAGACATCTGCCAAAAGCTAACTAGTCATTTCCATAGACTATGCTGTATGTTCTACTTGGTAGGTGAAAAAGCATTTACTTTTACTTTTCACAGCACTAATAAATACATTTTGTACCTGTTTCTCTCTTTCACTCTTTTTCACTTGGTTCATCAAGCTACTTAGTTTGACAATCTGGAAAATACTATTTTGAGTTCTCAGAGGTCACTGTAAGGAATGGGAGAACATTTGGGCAAACCCAGTGAGAGATCAACCATATGTTGGAAGCAGAGCAGAGGTTTTGACTCCTAGGCATTGTATTACAACAGCAGGTGTTACCACGAAGCTATTAACAAGTGAAGAGAAGGTTAGATGAAGCTGTAGAGGCTTATGGAGAGAGGCTGAGGCAAATATGTGCAGAGTTGTAAAGAAAAAACCCCATAAATAATTAGCCTGCTTAGAAAGTTAATCAGTTTTGCTCTTCTAAAAAAATAAATCTACAGAGCAACACAACTTTCAGATTTAGACACGTATGCACACAGAAACACACAAAGACAGCATATGAGTTTTCATCATATTTACCTGCAGACTATTTGATTTATCAGTATGTGTGAGAATAAAGAGGTCCTATCAATAGTGCAAAGTTTATGTATATAATTTTTCAAACACTGAGTATATAATTTCATTGTAATTACAAAGTACATATTTGGTAGAAATATTGATAGAATTTACTTATAACAGAAAACATGAAGCCAAGTTTAAAAAAATGTATCATTTATGATTATTGCTGCCACTGAGATCCTTATTTACATTGACACTTCTATTATCATTCAACTTAAATGAATTCTAATATAAATCAAAGGATATATGTGACTTATACTAAACATTCATGATACTGCTAATATTTAAAAGGCCTTACCAGCCCAAATGCTTGATTAACTTCCAATTGTGCTAGCTTTTCCTGGAAATTCTGTTAGAAGTCAGTGAAAACAGAGCATAATCCACTAACTCACACTATGGTACTCTGACTAATTCAGTGAACACAAAAATGTCTGTGCTTTTCTCCATGAATTTCCACTTGTATCTTAAAAGGATGGAATTATTATTGTACTCCAGAGGGTCATGGATGTTAAGGAATGCTTTCTTGTTTTTTCTTTATTGAACCTTTTAGTCAGAAAACTTTTACAGATTTAAAGGTTTTACATTTTTAGTTATGAAAGTTTAGGTTCTGAAAGGAAAAAAGAAGTGTTTTGTTACTGTGTTTGTTCCTTTGAATAATAAACCTGGAACCCCTGAAGTCTTCTTTAAAATGGAAAATTTGATTATTTAGAGCTGCAAGGAGTCTATTACTCCTTTGCTGTGCAAGTGAAGGTCTTGTAAATATGAACTTACATTGTGCATGTATCAAGGTGAGAACAGATTCTTCTTACACTTGGAGTGATGAAGAAAATTACATATACCATCTTGCATCAATACTAATAGGAGAAATCTATGAAATGTATAACTGAAGCTTGCAGGTGAAGCTGCAGAAATAGGAGTTCAAAAGTTCAATTTATGTGAACAGCTTGTTCTTGATACTAAAGAGAGAGTTTGTCATCCACTCCCACGGGCTCCTACTAAGAAAGGTGGCTTGATTTCAGCTTATCTCCTATCAGTATTATTCTATATTCCTACACACTGGACTTCTTCCATCTCCTTTTCTAGCATTTCAAAGCTGACATCAATCCTTCTTGACAAAAGATGCTCTACTGGATTCTTACATGTGCCTCATTTTCCACCCTTTTCCACCCTATGCTCCTTATCTTCCTTTCATAGTATGAGACTGGTGCGAGCTCTTCTAAGAGAAGTGATTTTTACCTTGAGATAGTACCTTCTAGTATAAAGGGCTATTAACCTTGCTATAAGCCTTATCTATAGGCGGTTACACTCCACTGTGAGAATGCAGTAACCTTTTGACACTGACTGCAACATTGCTTTGCTCACACCCCTACTTCCAGACTCTGCCATGCAGGGCCAAATTTCAGTCCACCGTTTCCTAGTAGAAGGTTTAATTTTCCCATTGGCATCCTGCTTAATCTTTACTTTACAAGGCCAGCTGAAGACAGAGGCATGGTGTCTACACAGGCTTTCTCATGAATCTAGCCCCTATTTGTGAGCCCCGTGAAGAGAGTGATGAACTCCCTCTAACGGGTTACATTCCTTCATCCCGCAGGTCACCATGTGGCTTGTACAGGGTAGACAGCTAACTTGGAAAGGAGTAAATCTTCAGATTATTAGCATGAGAAATATAAATAGCTGTGCAGTTTATGGGCCTAATCTCCCATCTGACCTAAATAAGCAGTGGAGAGAAATGGGTATTTCAAGAGAGGTATGGAAAGTAAGAAACTACTTAAAATGCTCTGTGCTGTCTTTTGAAATTTTTTGGTTCTCAAGGGAGATGAGGCACCTAGACAGCTGCACAGAAGAGTGAAGAACAGATATCCAAAATACTTCTGAAGTTTGAAGAAACAGCCCACAGCATATCCACGGGTGAGAGGGATGGGTGAAAAGGTCATATACAAAGTACTGAGCCCAAAGGAAATTATTGCTTTGGGAAAGCTTTGGGCTTTCCTTATAATAATACAGTTCATTACTGACTGAAGTGCTCTGTCATTTTCCCTAAGGACCAGACACTAATGCATGACATAAATCTGTACATTATGAAAAGAAGGTAGATAGGCAACCAGGGCTTGTGGGTTGTTTGGTCTGCTGTGCTGATGTTTCTGGCTTTTTTCTGAACTGTGAAAGAAGAGATAATTCCCCCTGCAGTGTCAGCATGTCTCATAAAACTCATTACAGAAAGCTTATGTTCTTGAACATAAAGCATGAAAAATCATTTAACTGCTAAACAACAATAGATTTTGACCTGAAAGTTAAAAAAATCACTTTAAAGTACAGTGTTTATCAGATGTCAAAATATGGTATGTTCTCAGTGGTAAAAATATGTTATTCTCTAAGTTAAGAATAAATATTTTTATTGATGACTGAAATTTATAAAGCAAAATCCCATTAAAGTAAATTCCAAGCCCTAATTAACAGATAAAATGATATCTGAAACAAGTTTTGGTTATGTTATCAAAGTAACATAACAAGCAGTGATTTTTCTTTTGTCATTCTGTATTGTGTTGCAAGGCAATGTATCATCTAGCCTAGAGCTGAGGAAAGAACAACAAAGCAAGAAACTGTATTTTGTTGTAAACTCTAGTTGTCTGCATGTCTCTTCTAGTGTCATTGTTGGTTTCCAGAGTACAAGGCATTCTTATTCTTCCTCCCTGAAAGGTAACAGTGTCATTTCTTAGTAGCATATCAAATATGCTCTCATAAAATCTATTTTAGTTTTGCTGGCCTTCTTGCCAGACTTGAAGGCTGTAGGTTTGTCAACTCTTTCCAATACCCCTGCAGGAAACAGAGAAAGGGTGATCGAAACGTTTCTACTGCTCTTTCTGTTCTGTCAAGGGGAAAAAAATCTTTAGCATTCCCAGATGTTCAGGTAGACCTATTCACTGATCTCATGTTCTCTGAAATGCAGCGGCAGCACAGTACAAAGAATCAAGCAGACATTGATCTTGTTTCATTACTATCCAGCCTGATAACTCTGGGTCAGAATAAATTCCAGAGTGGTTTGAACATACACTTTCATTTACATCTGCAAGATCTGTAACTTCTGCAATAGGGTGTTCATGTAAGGCCAGAATCTATGCATTGAAATCAACAGCATTGTGTGAAGAACAGTGAAATTGGTCTGTAAGTTGTACTCATTTAATATTGTTCATGAAGGAGTTTGTCATCCGCTGAGTGACTCCTATGGCCTACAGTGCTAGTACTGAGGTGGAATATGTAAAGGCCCCTGAGATGTTTGTTTGGGTACATGATGAAAAGTTTGCTTTTATCAGCAGAGGTACAGTCACTAACACTATGGATACTATAGCTACAATGTGAATATGTGTACAAAATACTTGTGTGATTCTAAAAATAGTCTGTCTCTTACTGATTGTGCTGAATGACTTAAATTCAATTCATGGATCACATAATCTACTCAGGTTTTTGCATTTCCTTTTAGACTAGAAAAACATTGTCTACAAGACTCACATATAAATGTATTATATTAATACTTAAATAACTGTATAACAGTTTGCTCATCAAAGGCACACCTGAACTTTGAAAATTCCATTTCTATTAGGCAATAGATAGTACTTCAGTCTCAAAAAACAAGGCAAAAAAGACTGCCTGTGAAGGCAATTGGCCACGAAAAGTAGTTACACAAAAGAGGTTACATATTTTGCCTATGTCTAAACCTAGGACAACTGAAACTTTGCCTTAATCTGTTAATTCTAGTGTGATAATATAACTGTGCCTATCTCATGGTTGCATGCCTAAGTAAACAACAATAAATCAAGGAAATATAATCTTTCAAAGAATGCAAAGAAACCACTTTCAATTACTCTGCAAAAAGAATTAGGTGTTGCTGACAGTTTTCAAATCTACTGTCTTAAGCAGGGAAAGATTCATTAATATTGTATTCTAACTTAGTAGATTTTAAATTAATCTTTCAATTATCTTCATGCATTAAGAGTATGGGAAGAGCTTACAAAAAAAAGAAGACCCCTCAGGAAAATAAACCTTACATACTCAGAGAATGTATTCAAGAGCTACATTTAATGTTTTCAATTCATCCTTGTGATATATGTTATTACATCTGCTCAGGCAGCAATTAAAGTCTAATTAATCTGTCATTGCAATTATACTCTCCCAAACACCTACCACCACCACCACTGATGCTACCAACATTATTTCTTACTTAACTTCTTGCACAAAGTACTAGACTAGGTCAGGGAATGAAGGTGTACTGTGGCCAAGGCCATATCTGTCTCATCCCTAATGTCCTTAAGAGTAGGACTGTAATGCTCCAGTGGTAAATGTCTCTTATAACCTATGATGGCACTGGGGATCAGTCCTTCCCCACCCTTTTTTCAAGTTGTACTCTACCCAAACCACCCTCAAGACCCAGAATCTCCCCCTTTGTGTAGCAGCTCCGGCATTATTGCAGGAAAGGGGAAAGAGCAAATCTAGCTTCTGCATCCCCAACTCCTGGTATGGGGTGGGAGTGAGAGGGTTATTGCTCTAGATCTTGGGAAAGAGAAGATGCACAGGACAAGGCTAGCCGATGTGGTAGAGCATGGGACAAAAGCTGAGTGGGACACAAACTTTCTTTTGCAAAGAGAAAGTCGGGTGTCTTTCAGCTAATGCAAATTTAAAATCACCATTCTATCACCTTGTTGATAGATTGCTTGTCACTAGTTTAACAGTTCTTTCAGACAAACCATAAAACAAATAATAAAAGAACAGCTTCAGAAGCAGCCATAAATCCAAAGAAAGTAATAGGAAAGCAAATAGAAAAAAAGAAAGAAATCTCTCCAGGATGGCAACAAAACACAGTATGAACAATATGGTGGAAGTATCCACCCCCTCATTGTTACTGAGCAGTTTGTATAAATACAGCATGTGGCTACAACATACAATTCAAGGACGTCAATAACTATTCATCTGACACGAACACTCAGAGGTGCAAAAGGAGGCAGGCAGAAATATTAAATACTTGTGAAGAAAAAATGTACTATAATGCAATTGTTGATTCTATTAATTTACAAAATGAAATTCTTGGATACATTGAATGCATATGTCCTCTAATGTCCTCTATAAAAATAGAAAGACATTATTATAGTGTTAACTACTAAAATACAACTTGTTGACTCTTTTAGAGGGACAATCAGTTCCTATAGTTGTTATCCATGAATGGTCATGTTGGACTCCTCTTCCCCATGCCAATCTGATGCATGAGACTGCACACAGATCCTCTGGTCCTTGGATGCAATGGAGCAGATGGAAGCTATTTGCTACTTTAAGAGAAACATTGACATCAGGTTCAATGAGAGTATCAGCAGATAGGCTTGCATGGATAAAGCTAGAGTGGTTCAACAAAATACCTCTGTTACTCCAACATGTGCCAGTGTTGTGTAGGCATACCTGCCAGATGTGGTGATTGAAACTAAGGAGGGTTAACCACGTTTACTCATGTGGATGGTAACCCAAACAAAGCAATAGAAACAATTAGATTAAGGTAGATCTACAAGGAAATTATTTTTTTCCTCCATGTTTTCCAGCAATTTTCTTTCACTCCTTCATCTGGAATTAGGCATGGATTTCAAGAAAATATTTCCATTGCAAAGTCTAGAAGTATCTATGAGGTTTAAGAAAATCCTCGTGCACACAACACATGAAATCAACCCTTCAAATGACACTCCTTGATTTAGGTTCTGTAGAGAAAATTTTGCTAAAATTTAAGGTTTTGTTTAACTTTAAAAGCAAGAATCTAATATAGAAGATATGTCTTTGCTACATTGGTATGTGCAAAAGTAATTTAAGTCCCCATAATTCAGGACATAGGAATTAGAAAATCCCTAATCTTTTCAACTACAAAGGATGGAATTTTGTCAATGCATCTGAGGAAGCATTGTTTCAAATGCTGAGAACAAAAGTGAATAGTGATTTATTTTTCCATGGGGAGGCAGCATGCCCACAGCTTCTCTAATGTCTTTCCATGCTGCATGCACAATAGAGCTTCATGTCCCAAGTTTTCCCAGCACCAGCTTGATGAGTGAGCTCCTTTTAACTCAGATTTTCACTATGTCTAAAGAAGAACACATCATTCATATACTGTGAATCAATAGAGAAAATGCTGTTGCCCCCATTTTTTGGGGGGGATTTCTTTGTCCTTAGATCATGTTTTAAGAATTCATTCCTCATCCTCTGAAAATGATGAAAGATCATAGAAAATATAGCATATGGACAAACTATTTGATAGTTATTTCACCTACAGACATGAACAGAACCCCATAAAAGCCTTGTGTTGAAAAAAATTTATAAATATTTAATTAAAGCTTATTTTCTAATTGCATTTTTAAAAGAGCTTTTTATTTTCTAAGGACATTCTACAATAAGTAGCCACACTGAAATAACTGAGGCTTCCCACTGTGCTTCTGCACTGTACTTCTCTGATGTTAGCCCTTTATCACTGTAAAGGTGCTTTCCTGGCAACACACTGAATAATGGAAAGGAGGTGCGTTAAATATTTAGCTTTTATGTCTTACATTCTCTTGACAGAGCTCTGAAAGAGCTACACAGACTAAAAAAACCTTGGAAATGTGGCATTTATAAATAATTTTCTAAACATTTTTAGCAATTAAAAATGGTGGAAAAAAACCCAGTAGTTTTATATACTGTGAGAATGTCAGTAAAGGCTAGGAACTTACTATTATTTATTATTTTATGTTTAAATCAGGAGGATAGAGTGCTACCAGTAAATATAATATGCCCAACATATATTATATATAATATGGCCAACTATCTCCTATAGCTTTTACTGGACAAAAATTTCCCAGCTATCAAACCCTGCATATATAAGAGGAGATGACTACTTAACTGTATTTTTCTAGTATTTTCTTCTTCCCTCCTCTTTTAAAATATGTATTTTTATTTTAAAAGAATGCTTTTATAGTGCTTGTCCATCAACACCCTATTCTATCTATTCTATTTAACAACTTAGACACAAGAATAATCAACGTTTCTCTTTCTGACATGCCTCTTCATTGTGTCTTACAGGTGTATAAGCACAACTGAAACTAGTGCTACAGGGCACTTTTTCATCAGGATTTTTCAAAACAGATTATTGCAGAGAGACTGAAGAAACTTCTCCCAACTAATGACACCACTAACCCTAATGAGATAGCTCTATGCGAGGAATTATTGAGTAATCAGAAGCTCTGCAGTGGCTCTTTCTGCTCTGTCCTCTTTTCTAACAGGGGGATAGACCTGAATTTGTACAATGATAGTGGGAGTGTGGCAGGGAAGGGAAAGTCACTTGCTTGCTGTCTGCCACCAGGCTTGCTGTGGAAATGTCTGCAACTCCTGACCCTGGCCCATCTTGGTAGCTGACAGGAATTCATTTTCTCTAACTGACCTAAGCCTTTGCCTTTCTGTGGCATTGAGGAATGCAAAATGAATGCTGATGGCTTACAGTTAGACCCCATGTAAAAGTATTCAATTATTGCCTGTTGAGCTACTGAGTTGGATTCATACAAGCGACTCCCAGGAAAAATACATCACATATTTCTCAACTGTTCCAGTCAGCTGAACCAAACCTTTATTGAAGAATTATCAAAGTTTTGCTTAAGTGAAGATTGACCTGACAAATTCTCTGAGAAAATTCCTCTTTATTTAAGAACAGTTTGTTTGTGTTAGTGGGTGAATACATGCATACAAAGGGGCAGGGGTGGATACTGAAATGTCAGGAACGCACTCTCTACTGCCCTCTAAAGACCTTCCTGGCCTATGTTGATTGGATGATTACACGGATTTTGCTAGCAAACAGAAGAAAGTGTGAGTAACATAGACAATCCAGCAAAGACTATCACAGATCAATAAAATATCAAATACAATTTCCCATGGTCAATGTAGTCTAGAGAGGTAAACAATCACTAAAAGGAAGGATAGCCTTGCTAAAGCTAGTGCAGAGTTCTCCTGGACAGGATCTACATCATGCTCCATAGTTGATTTTACTCACAAGCAGTCATTCTCACAAATCTTACATGACAGTAATATGCTTAAAACTGAAAATGAATAGTTAAGATAAAAGTATATGGAAATGGTAGTGCTTCAAAGGCCAAACGAAGAGTGCTATATAAATCATTCTCAGAAGATAGAGTACTTGCTGACCACCTTTTCCATCTTTTTTCCTTTTTTTTTCTCTCGCTCTTTCTTTTTTTCTTTCTTATTTTCTTTCCCAGCCAGGAGACAAAAAAATCATACTTTCTGATACACACATCATATTTTCTGATACTTATTGAAATATGCTTTAAAGTATAAGTTTTCAACAGAATCACAACTGGATAACTGTAACCCAGCATGGTCTAATATAATTAGAAAATTAGTATATTTTCTGCAAAAAAATATGTTTACATTTCTTTCAGTTTTCATTTAACAAACAGAAGGAATCAGTATGAGCCTTGCAGGCTGACTAAACCAATTAGAAGATTATTAAGGAGTGTCTCACTTGATTTCTATTGTAATCCTGGCAGCACAAACAAGACAGATCCTTTCTTCTGTGACCTTTTGCCCTTCCATTACAGTCATCATGCAGCCCCCAAAACACATCCTCCTTCCCTTCTGCATTTATCTACTTCTTGTGGCACACTACACCAATGAGGGAGACTGGATTTCCCTTTCCTCTGTCACACAGTGGGGACCATGTGTTGCCCTAATGCTATTCTTAACAGGCTGTGACTATGGTGTACATCACAATTCCCTCATCTTGTTTTGCTCTTTCCAAGTCTTCGCTTGTTTTTCCTCAACCCCTGTGAAGACCATTTTCCTTGTTAGCAGAGGTTTTATGTGCTTCCTGCATTCTCATGGCCCAATGCCTGAACTTCTGGTTTCGAATAGCTTTGATTTTTCATTCTGCTGGAGGTTCTCTGTTTATGCCCATTATACCTAGTCTCCCAATCTACTTATTTCTTATACTAATTATTACACATATCTTTTCTCCTTTCTCAAAGCCAGCTGTTTGGCTAGAGGTCTTTGAAGGATACCTTGAATATCTTTAAAGTTATTTCTAAAGTTTAGGCTGTTTATTGAAATTTGAACAGAACACAGGGCATAATATATTGCAATATTTCAATTCTAAATATCATACCTATAATTAAAAATCAGTGTCCAATAACAGAGATAAGGAATATGTGAAGTACTCAGAGGAAAAATCTGCCAAGAATATGGAACACAGCAAAAGATGCTGAGAGCTTGCAAAAAGCTCTTGCATGTTTCATTAAGCATTTCTACACTATGGTTCTTTCCATAAATACGTAAACTGCTAATGAAGAAGTTTGTGTGTGATGTCTCACAAGCTCAAGCATGCATAGCTCATTAAGTCACAGAAACTATATTGCTGATACAAAGTGGTCTAACAAAAGACAAGCAGGTGTGCTGAATTAAATAGTATGCATTTCAGCATTTCTCATCTGTTTAGTCCATTCCAGAAGTAAGGTAGTGCCAGAAATAGGAACGTGTTCTCTGTACTGCTGAAACATGAATAGGCTTCTGCCTGTAAATAATGATCATTTGAAATCAGTGTGGAGAAGAGTACTAATAAATACTGCTTTGAAATCTGTAATCACATATGCATGCCAAAGATTTTCTTTACATTTTATTTCCCATTAAAAGTGGTAGTGTGGATAGATGGTGGATGTACCCAAACACATGCTCTGATTCCTTGAAAAGCTGCTGAAATAACAAATGCAAGCTATGCTAAGCAACATATTTTTGTGTCTTAGTGCAAGACTTCCTTCTGAGATTACACTATGACCCGACAGAGATCTCAGTAGCGAGAAATGTCAAATGAACACTATAAAGGATCACTGATGGCTTCTATTTTCATGAATTCCTGTGTGGTGCCTGGCAGGTGCAAAGTGTCTTCCAATAAGAAGGTTATTGAATAGATTGTGTAGAATTTTTTATTTATCTAGTATCATTTTCAGAGACATTTGAACTGTATGGAATAAGTTTTGCCCTTCTTGTCTTCTTTGCCTTTCTTTCTGTTATTGACTGGGAAGATAGTGGTGAAGGAAGAAGAAGACAGTGTCCTATACAGGACCAAAACCTTTATGGGGTTCATGGAGAGGTAAGGACACTGGAGAAGAAGACACTTAGAAGCAATAACTGTAATCTAAATCTCTTTCCCAGGAAAGAGCAAAACAATTATTGCTATTGTGATAACAGTTATTGTGACTAGGTATCATCAGTTGGGCAATAGTGTAGACAGCCCATACACAGTAGAATAGAAGTCTTTCCTCCAAAATCTCACAGTTTTTGTTTGTGACAAACATACTAGAAAAATATGTGGACACTGAACCAAGAAAGGTTTAAATATTTCATTTATAGTTTGCTCTGCCTGGCCATCACTAGTAAATGTATTTCAGCAACAAGTAGTCTGAAAGAAAAATACCTGCATTAGGTTTTTTTGCCATGTATGAAATGTACAGGTATCTGAGTGTTAGAGGATTTTTGATGCTCCTCCAGTGAGTTCAGGTAAGGATGTGGGAAGATGAAGAGGTTTCTGAGATAATGACTTCATTTTGTTCAATGACTTATCTGTCACTTTTATGGAGGATCCTGGAGAAGGAGGAAGTCTCTTCTGCTCTCGGGATATTTGAGTGAAACTTCAGCATGAGAGGAAGCCCCTTTCTTTACAGGAACTGCCACTTATGAAGCTTTTGCTGTTCCAAAAAGTGCTCTTTCACACAAGTCTTTCTTGCTTTACCGCTACGAGAATTGTCTGTCCCACCTCTGCTAGCAGTATAGCCAAAGACTAATTGGAAACTGAATTCTCATCTTTTAAATGTCTCTCAGATAGACAAGTGGAGAACAGTCCGTCACTCGCAGTTATTCTAGGACTGCAAAAGACACAGTGTTTAAATCTTAGATAGTCCTTTGCAGTTACACTAGAATAACTCTCAGGAAATAAGAGTAATAAGTAAAAGAAGGCAGAGCCCAGACTACAAAATTATCATTATTCATTACAGGAGAAAAATATTTATGATAAGGGTGGGATTCAGCCACTGTCTGAATAGAGAAAGCCAACTATTTGCTAAGAGAAATATAAGAAACAGAACTGGAACTGAAAATTTGGTGGTTTTGGTCTTTCTGTGAAGGAAACATGTCAGCAGTATTGCACTTAAAAGTCTCTTCTCTGGCATGCAGGGTATATTACTAAAGAAAAAAGGGTACAACCCTCGAGAGAATGAAGCCTGGTAAGGAGAGAAGCCGTATTTTACATATAGATAAAAAAAAAAATCTTGAGCGTGCTTTTAAAGTCTTTTTAAAGAAACAATTAAATTGTTTTTCCAATGCAGAATTGATTCAATTTTCCTCAGGCTTCTGAATCAAATACATTCATAGAGAGATGCAAAATTTTAAATCTCTATGTTATGTAAATGGAAAGGCTTTAAATTGCAAAGACATCTGAAGCTGATCGGCTGAAGAGAATCAGAAAAAGGTTGGGACTGAAGAAACTCTTAGAATTCCTCTCAATGCAATACTTCTGAAATTAGTTTTATCTTCACTTACATATGCTAGACTTCCACCTCACTTTTTTTTTTTTACTTACTTCCTACTTCAACCAATACATTTTTAAAAAGTGAAGTTTTACGAAAAATATCTATTATTTAAACATCCTTAATAATATTATCTACTTTAATCAAAATTAATGTAAAGATTGTGCCAGAGGCTTTTTCTCTCAGTATTAGTCATTATTAGAAAAAAAGCCCTAAGACTAATGCAACACAAATTATTTTAGCTGCATGACAGAGATTGTCCCTCAAGCCACCTACTTCCAGTTTATTTCTGTTATCGTCTTATGCTTTTAAAGAGGCAACACATTTTTATAAGAATTGACCTTTACTAATGATTAACTGATTCTTTTTCTTTCTTTTTTTTTTTTTCTTCTCCAATCTTTCTTAGAGTAAAATAAACATTCTTTGGAAAAGTGTTTTAGGTAGGCGGAAATCCATAGCACAGGTGCATAAAGAAGAATGAGACCTATTAAAAAAATTTCCTTTTATTGTCTTTACCCAGTTTAAGTTCTCATATTAAACTCCAGATTTCACAGTAATGTATTTATCTTTTTTATAATTTATTAGAAAACAGTCAGTAGATAAAATCCAACTTTTTCTTGTGTGTTAAACCACTTTTATTGCTTAGTATCATAAGGACAATGATGCAGATGTGGTTTCTCATCTGTGTGTAAGATAACATGTTTCTTATGGATTGTTATTCCATAGCCTGTAAAATCTCGAATTACTGTACTCTGGTCCTACTTGTGCCTGTAATCTACATCATGTGGATGACAGAATCCAACATTTTTCTTTTAAAAAGCTAGATTTGAAGGTAGACTGCTGGCTTTAAAACAACATATCCTTCTATATCCTTCATAAAAAGAATAAAAATCACTCTGTTTTTGTATAGAATTTACTAGAGAATAAAACTGATGATACTTACATGTCATGTTAGCTTTTCATTATTTAGAGTGTATAGTTTTACATTTCCTCTAGTTTGAACTGTAAAATTATAATGAAAAGTTCAGTTTTACTTTTATTCAGATTTTGTTATTTTCTTTTCTTCTGATCTAGCTGAATATATTTCAGTGCTGCAAAATACGAGCTACAATAATGACAGGTAATAATTTTTAGATGATTGTGTTTGTTTTTTTTTTTTCTAATTAATTTGAATATAAACACAAAAGTTTAATTCAAATACAACATTATGTTGTGTTTTAATAAACAAAGTGTATTTATGTACACATATGTACACCTGTATGATATATAATGTGTTTGGGGGTAAGTAAATTACACGTTTACTGTATGGAAATACACCTTTCAAATATGACATATAAGTTATCATTCTGTATGCAAAGGTCATAAAAAAATACATATAAACCGCCTCCTTTATTGAATGTGTCTGTAAGATAGAAAGACTTAATGGTATAACCCTGCTTTAAGAAGAGCTAAGAAAAGAAATGAAACTTCCTGGAAGTTGTGCTCATGTATGATAAATTGCTGTACTGCTAGGAGATAACAGAAGGAAATATGAAAAAGATTTTCAGGTTTCAAAGTAGAATATAACTTTTGATACACTTCTGATATACACAGCAGTGTGTGTGCACTTAAAATTCAGTGCTTTCCCATAGAAGTAAAAATGCTCCAGTCGTTTCAACTAATTTAGCTTTACTAATTGTGAAGAAGCTGTATTTTGCTACATTCTGAATAGACAAATTTGATATTAGAAAGACAATTTAATAAGGAATCAGTGTTGTTCTTTAACTCACAAATTCATTATCACAGTTTCTGGCATTGCATAACATCTTCTATGCCACAGTAAGTGACAACGTGGACTGTTACCCATTTGAAAAGCAAAGAAAACCCTGCTGTCTTCGTTCGATGATGATACCAAACTGGGAGGACTAGCTGACACTCCAGAGAACTGTGTTGCCATCCAGCGTGACCTGGACAGGCTGGAGAGCTGGACAGAGAAGAACCTAATGAGGTTCAATAAAGGCAAGTGTAGGGTCCTGCACCTGGGGAGGAAGAATGCCAGACACCAATATAGGTTAGGGGTGGACCTGCTGGAAAGCGTTTCTGAAGAAAAGGATCTGGGTGTCCTGGTGGATAGTAAACTATCCATGATCCAGCAATGTGCTCTTGTCGCCAAGAGGCCCAATGGGATCCTGGGCTGCATAGGGAAGAATGTGACCAGTAGGTCGAGGGCGGTCATTCTTCCCCTCTACTCTGCACTGGTGAGGTCACAACTCGAATACTGTGTCCAGTTATGGGCTCCCCAGTTCAGGAGAGACAGGGAACTGCTGGAGAGAGTCCAACATAGGGCAACTAAGGTGATTAAGGGATTGGAGCATCTCCCTTATGAGGAAAGGCTGAGAGAGCTGGGACTCTTTAGCCTGGAGAAGAGAAGGCTGAGGGGAGACCTTAATAATGCTTATAAGTATCTAAAGGGTGGTTTGAGTGAGGATGGAACTGGTCTCTTTTCAGTGGTTCCCAGTGACAGGATGAGGGGCAACGGGCACAAGCTGGAACAGAGGAAGTTCCATTCAAATACAAGGAAAAACTTCTTTACAGTGAGGGTGACAGAGCACTGGAACAGGCTGCCCAGGGAGGCTGTGGAGTCCCCTTCTCTGGAGATTTTCAAGACCCGCCTGACTGCAGTCCTAAGTAATGTGCAAAGCAATCCTGCTTTGGCAGGGGAGTTGGACTAGATGATTTCTAGAGGTCCCTTCCAACTCCAACAATTCCATGATTCTGTCATTCCGTCTTAAACTTGAGCAATGCTTTAGCTTGCATTTACAATGTACTAAATACATATTTCAGGAAATGCTGCCAGGGGTCAATTACTGAGGCTCAGCTGATCTACAACAGCTCAGTCACTTTTGAGCCCCCAATTAAGTGACTTGGAAATAACCAGCAATTATACATAAACCACAGTTTCCATCTTCAGCCATCTCTAACTAGTGAAGTCCTACTTTTCATCTGTGGATTGCTTGTAAACTGCTACTGGCAGTCCAACACTTTTCTTGGATGTGTGCGTTGAGGAGTTATAGAAGTAACACCTAACATACCAGGGACTTGTACTGGAGAGGAATCAGCTCCATTGCCAAATCCCTTTGGCATATTCCTTACCTACATCTACCTGGGATCAAGATTATCAAAGAATCTTACAGTCACTAACCACCAGTGTCAGCAGATTGGTAGTTAAGACTTTTCTTATAGCGCATTAGATTGGTCTGCAGTCTCTCTCAGCTTCATCTTTCTACTTTCTTCTCCATCTGCCTGAAACTTCTGCTGTCCTGAGGATTTAGACAACTCCTTGAAAAGCCCAAACATGCTGAATACGGACCTAGAAATGGGCTGCTCTAAATTCGTTTCTTTCCAAGAAGAGTTAGATTAATTTCAACCCTAAAGCATGGGCTGCCATCTGGAGAGTAATCCAGCCCCCAGATTAATATGATCTTTGTATAAACCCATGCTCCAGTGGAGCCTTTTCCCCTGTGGCAGTTCAGAGCTGCTTCCAGGCACAGCCTCAGCAGTGAAATATCCACCCAGTGGGGTGACTGCCCACATGGATCTCCTCATGCATTAAGCTAATTCTGATGAAGTATGCTGAATTTAGAACACAAAACTTCATGAATTACACTTCATGCCTTGGGATAGTATGACAGCTGAGAGGAGTTGGTCCACACCCACACTTGTCAACAGATTGCCACAAAGCAAAAAAGGAGATCAGGGCAGCAACATTGCAGAATACTAGGTGATAGATCGATCAGTGATACCATCTTGTCATAATAAGGATAACACTTCTAAATGACAAGCAAAGTTCAAAGGCAGAGATGTTCAAGCTCTGAAAGATACTGACTTCTCTTGGTACAGTCTTCTCTTTTGATCTACTTCAGGCTGGAACTCTACTTCTAATTACATAAAAAGTTTATGAAAAATGGAATTAAGAAAAAGGATGTGCACAGACACTCACTGAATGCAGTGAGGGTGGGTGTTTGGTAGTTTTGCACGTACGATGTGGACGACAACAGGTCATTATTCTTACAGTAAATTCTGATTTTCAGTGTAGAAAAAAGAAGCAAAGAATTTAATAAGTAAAGTGGTTTCCTTTTACAATGATTAATTTGGAACCCTTTTCATTGATGATTGCCTATAACATAAAGTCAGACAAAGTAAAAATAAGATAACCCACAATCCTAGGATTAGTCATACCATACCTTTTCAGAGTATTGTACAGATAAAGTAGATTCAATAACCTTATTTCTGCAGGTTGTATTAAAGTCAGTATATTTTTTCCACAGCAAAGGAATATTTCAAAGTCAGGAACAATCTTGAGATTTTTTTTTTCATGCCACTAAGAGGAGCAACTAAAAAAAAGTCTGAAAAATAAATCTTCTGACATGACAATATTAAAAGACTCAAGGTTTACCACAAAAATATCATCTGCTAAAATTAAAATTGTCTTTGAAGTTTGATGAGCTGTATGACTAAAGTCAAGCCTTAAAAAATATTTGCTATGTTGTTCTCAGTATCACTAATTTATCATGTATACTTCTGCTGAAAAACAAGAACCATCAACCAGTATGCTTTTTACTCATATAAATGAGCACAAAGGAGATGAAGCAAGAACAACTGATAAACAAAATTAACTGAATGTCTAATTAAAGAGTTCATATGACTAATATACTTTTTTCTTTTATCACAGTAAAATGTGTTCCTTGCTCTCAAATTTCTGTAACTGGATATCAGATAGCCAATTAAGTAATAGTGCGATTCATGTATAGCTTTAAATAATGTCAAAATAATAATGAAATTACCTTTTGAGTTTGGTAATGGTAAATCATTAACAGATCTCTGTTTATGGAGTTATATTTCAATGAATTTATCAGTCAAAATGAAAACGTGCTAGAAGACCTGGGCTACAAATTTCTATGATATACCATACCTATGACATTTCCAGTTACAAAATTCATGATGTTAAATGGTTCAACCTAAAATGTTTCTGAAAGCTCTATCTTAAATATTTTTGAAAGCCTAGCATTCACTTGTTATGTATAGGTACCATGAAGGAAGAAACTCACAAACTCCAACCTCAGGTATGTCATGCTGGATGCTTAACCAGAGTCTAAGATCCTGTACAGTGAATGAAGTGAGTTGTCAGTGTGCTGAAGTCCAGACAAAAGCCACCTTGATGGGAAGACACAGGTAGCTGCAGAGCAGTTCTAGTTTGATGTGATACGATTTATGCCGTACAGGTGCCTATTGATTTATATCAACCCTGTGGGGAATCTACTGTGACCAACTATTGAGTGATGTTTCATAATCAATTTGAGCCAAAACACCTTTATGTTGTCTTCTCCCTGCTTTTCTCCTGGCTATGTACACCCACTGTCACCATGTCTTGGCACTAAGGTTTGTTGCACCCAAGTCACTATTAGCATAGCTAGCCATCTAGCAAAAATTGCTTTACTTTCCTTTGGGATTACTTTTCAGTCATCTCACAAATCCTATGAGCATGAGTGCTGAAACTGGCTGAAAGAAGAGGAGAGTGACAGGGGGCAGGTGTCAGAGCAGCACAGATTTACACTGCATTAAAGCAATGGCAAAACATCACATCGTTAATGGCTAATGTAACTGTCAGGTAAAATTGTGTGCCCTCAAGAGTCTCCACTGACTAATTCAAAAACCTATTATTTGAGTCAGAGGTCTCAAGCTGGACAAAATAAGCGCTCTTCATAATATATAAAGATCAGCAACACAAAGGTATCGACAGCAATGGAAGTTAGGCATCTAAGTATTTTTTGTGCATCTGACACTAAATGGATTTTTATGTTTTTGATAACTTCTTCTTTCATGGTGACTGTTCCAGAAACATTTTAAATGGAAAAAAAAAAAAAAGGAAAAAAAAAGGAGTTTGCATATCCAGAGATTCCAGGAAACAGTTAATAGCAAAACCTGTCTCCTCCCCAGAGTTCTCTCTTCTGTAAAAGTTTGTACAGTCCTTTTTCTCTTGAACTGCTGGTGTGCTGGCTCAGACTGCACTGGAAGCCAAACTCCGTTTTCTACCTTCTTACCTTAAGGAGAGACTGATACAAGGAAATCCCAAAATAAAGTAACTCTGAAAAAGGATGCAGTATTCATAAAAATAAAACAGCAGTCAGCATAACAATGCTCTTGGAAAAGTCTTTCAAATTTACTGAATTATTCTTTGTATGTGTCCATCCAGTAAGCATGTGAATCCTTTTTTTTTTTTTTTTTTTGACTTAAACTAGGTTGAACTGTTATTGTTGGCAATGCATTTGTATGTGTGTCTACTAGAGTAATTAAATAATTCAGAGCATTCTGGACAAACCAAAGATAGTTCATTCCTCAACAGTAATTCCAAATAATTTCAGTCTTGGACTTTGCCCTTTTTGTTTCTTTATTTGTTTGTTTTTACAATGAAGAATAACCTCACTGATTTTATGTACTCACATGATGGGAGGTATTCATGTTTATAATAAATCTTTTGGTTCCAGTGATATTTTACTTTCTTGTGTGGCAACAAAAAATAGTAACTAAGTAGTCCATTTTCAGAATTTTACCTTAGGCAATAATATAAGAAATTAAAAGAGGACAGATTGTAGAAAATACTGTTGTGTTATCTTTCTGCTTATAGCTGTCTAGAGCATTCTGAGAGAGATCTAGGGCAAAAATTATGATTGGCATGTGAGTGTTAACACATTCCTAATAATTTTTTGTCAAATATGAAATTTGGAGTAATAATTATATGTATCCTGTTATTCTCAAGCCTAACACAAAGCAAAGGAGTTCACTGACTTACAGTTCTTAGTCATGCATTCATCACTAGCAAAGTGTTATATGAAGGTTTACAATACATGTCATAAATAAACTGTTGCTGGAATTTTTTGTAATTTTTTTTTTTGATCAATTCTGCTGTATAACATCAAACTGAATGTCCATGAGTCTTTTTTATTATTATTATTTGCAAGTTCCTCAGATATTAAATATAATATAAAATTAAATAACTAGTGAATTGACCGCTTATAAAAAAATGTGTGTTGAGTATAACTAGGAATATTATATCCTGTGTATTCATCCATAATATGATATGTAAACAGACAAGAATGGCACCTAGATATGAACAATATGAACTTTAAGTGTTACACATCTATTAGTAAATATTAAAGATCTTGTTCAAGTGATTGTTTCAAAAGACTCATAGTACTATGATGTCCTAAACTGTAAGAATTTGCCGCAAGTATTTAAACCCCTCAATGTTCCTTCAAATAAATTTCCATTTTGTATTGACATGACATACTCTCAAATCCCCGATAATTATTTCCATTAAGAATGCATGCGGATTTAGACGGATTTTTCAGAATGAAACCTGTGTACAGCACCAAACCTTAATACAATCTACAAATCCATAGTGCATTTAAGACAAAAACAATGTTCAGTGCAGCTTGGAAAACCACTCCTAATTTGGACTGCATGAGTATATGCTGACTTCACCAGTAACACTGGAAAGCATTTACTGTAGAACTGGAAAGCAGAGTAATTCTTGGGAGAAAAAAATCTGTACTGGTGTTTGTTGTTCCACCAATAACCCAAAGATACTGAGATCAACATGACATGTGAAGACCATTGCTGCTCACAAGAGATCTGTATCTCTAAATCAGAATATTCTGAAGGAGTTCATTAATTTAAAATTGTTATCAATCATTAATTTAAAATAGTTATAAATTATAAGTGCTTAGGACACAGTATTAAATTTTTATTTTGATAATCACTACTTATTATTTCCACTGTACCATTAAGAGCTGTTTTATTTTTTTTTTGTATTCAAGGAAACACTTCTGTGTCTTTCAACATTAGATATGATGAAGTGCCTACATATAATTTAAAAACACAAAGAATAGCTTGAAGCCAAAACTCCAGCAAAAATAATCGCAGAACAATGTGAATCCTGATGTTTCAAATTTATGCAATTACAGCTTTTTTAGGACTATAATTTCACAGGGTGGAAATTATATACAATATGCGCCTATTTCTAAATTACATTTCTTGGTATATACTGTTCTATATTTATTATGATTTTGGTTTCAATAACTTATATCCTGCTGTCTCCCACAGAGAATTCTTATAAATGTTTTGTTGTTGTCTGACTGCATTTATTCTGCTAGTAAGAGACATAAGATTTTTTGATTGCTTAAGAAAGTCTTTTCCAATAATCCAAACTTTTGGATGATTATTCAACTGATACGGAAAATCTTTTGAGGTTCCACAGTTTTGTCTCATATTATAAAAATAAACTGGATGATTACCTTTTTAATAGGAAATGTGAAAAATTCCACAGTCTAAACCAGAAAATTCTCATATATTTCATTTGTACATAAAGAATGAAATAGCCACAGAGCGACTGAACAGAGAGTTTTTATTGCATTAAATCCTATTTTGATGCTTAACACAGAAAGTACTTCAGATAAGTATGGTATATACTATACTGTAGAGCAGACAATTCTCAATGGATTATAATCTAGCATGAATAAAGAAGTTTTATTATTCCATCATTAATACAGATAAATATTTCCTAGACAAAGTATTATTAAAGTGAGATAGAATTTGTACAAATGCGTTGTCAAGTTTTATCTATATGGGCATATTTATATGTTACATATGGAGAGAGAGATTAGGTATACATTTATATGTATTTATTCTCAGATGCACATACAGATGGAGAAGGAGAGACAAATAAACCTTAAAAATACATAGACATGCTATTTCTAGTTATGACTTTTAGGGTTTGATTAAATTTGGATAAAGAGTGAAAGGAAAATCAGTTGACATGCCACTGAACTGTAACTGCACACTTTTCATTTAGTGCATTTTAATGTCTCTGACATGCTTGTTGTCTGGTTTTTTAGTAAGCGTTTTCTGTCCCCTCATGGACAGCCTCAGCTACAGAATAGCTGGATTAATGCAATCTGAAGGTTGAAAGTCTAAAGAAGGGACTATAGGGTACCTAGGAAACATTTTTCTTTTTTTTTTAGTAGTCAGATTTTAGTGATTAAAATCTCCCTTATTGTCATGTGGTTTTCTTCTTCACTAGTTTTTTTTTCTTTCTTCCCTCCTCCTATTCTGAACCTTAGTCGCTAACCTCCTTATCCTGACATGAGTAGGCAGCCAGCCCGTCGAACACCCATTCA
>JAOXNO010000001.1:124370347-124412078 GCA_028565335.1 Limnodromus scolopaceus
GATTTGAAAGTCCTCAGTCCATTTTCACTGTGGGAACATACTTTTATCCTATACTCAATTTGGACTTGGAAAGCTCAGCTGAAAATGCTAAGAAATAAATTTGAAACTTATTTTCTTTCTTTCCATTAGAATGTGAAAAACAGCAGGGACCTGGTGGAAGTGCTCACCAAGCCACTTTCCATCAGCAGTCCTGGCTAACTGGGGATGTCGTCTACCTAGGCTTTAGTAAGGTTTTTGACACTTTCCCATGTCATTCTCTTGAGAAACTGGCTGTTTATGGCTTGGTCAGGCATACTCTTTGCTGGGTAAAAAACGGACTGGATGGCTGGGCCCAAAGAGTGGTGCTGAATGGAGTTAAATCCACTTGGTGGCCAGTCACAACTGCTGTTCCCCAGGGCTCAGTACTGGGGCCTGTTCTCTTTAATATCTTTATCAATGCTCTGGACAAGGGGATTAAGTGCACCCTCAGTAAGTTTGCAGATGACCTCAGGTTGGGTGAGACCGTTGATCTGCTTGAGGGCAAGAAGGCTCTACAGAGGGATCTGGACAGGCTGGATCAATGGGCTGAGGCCAGTGGTATGAGGTTCAAAAAGGCCAAGTGTTGGGTCCTGCACTTGAGTTACAACAACCCCATGCAGCACTACAAGCTTAGGGAAGAGTGGCTGGAGAGCTGCCTGGTGGAAAAGGTCCTGGGGGTGTTGGTCTACAGCCAGCTGAATATAAGCCAGCAGTGTGCCCAGGTGACCCAGAAGGCCAATGGCATTCTGGCCTGTACCAGCAGGACCAGGGAAGTGATCATGCCTCTGTACTTGGCCCTGGTGAGGCCCCACCTCAAATATTGTTCAGTTTTGGGCCCCTCACTTCAAGAAGGGCATTGAGGTGCTGGAGCATGTCCAGAGAAGGGCAATGAAGCTGGTGAAGGGCCTAGAGAACAAGTCTTATAAGGAGTGGCTGAGAGAACTGTAATTATTTAGCCTGGAGGCTTTGGGGAGGCCTTATCGCTCTCTACAACTATCTAAAAGGAGGTGGTAGCACAGCAAGGGTCAGTCTCCTTTCCCAAGTAATAGGCAACAGGACAAGAGGAAATGGCCCCAAGTTGCACCATGGGGGTTTGGATTGGATATTAGGAAAAATTTCTTGACTGAAAGGGTTGTGAAGCATTGGAACAGGCTGCCCAGGGAAGTGGTTGGGTTGCCATCCCTGGGGGTATTTAAAAGCCACGTAGATATAGTGCTGAGGGACAGGGTTTAGAAGTAACTTGACAGTGTTGGGTTAACAGTTGGACTTGATGATCTTAAAGGTCTCTTCCAAGCATAACGATTCAATGATTCTATGTTTCTATGATTCTGTGTATGAGCCTTTGGTCAGCTTGTATCTGGTTAGATGAAAAACCTACACTTCAAATATTTGAGATCTCATGAACCAGTCTGCAGTTAAACCTTTAAGTGTACAAGTGAGGCTTTAAGCAAATCTTTTTCGATTGAAAGTCCTACTATTTGACAAGTAAGTATGCTAAACAAATTTACCCCACAGATTATGATATGATATTAAAACATTTTAGAACAGTAAGGCTAGGAATTTCTTAATGGAAACTTTCCTTGAAAATATTAGTTTGTTGAAAACTAACTTTTTACAATAAATAATTCAAACAGGAAAAAAAAAGACATTTTATATTGGGCCATTTTGGTGGGGTTCGAATTTTTTGTTGTTTGGTTTGGTTTTTTTTTTCCTTTTCAAAACACTCCTAGTTGTTTTCTGAAAGGAAAAGCCCAGCTCTCAGGTAAACAAAGTAATATATGTTATGTGTAAAACAAATATTGAATTTACAGTTTTGGTTATTCCCACATGTAACTGTTGCCCATATTATGTTAATCTAATCATGGAATATATCAACGAACCAAAGCATCCAATTGAATCACAAGATTGAAAAAAGTATCAATTTCATTTAAAGAATGTTGGTCCAATCAAACAGTTAAACTTAAAAAATCCCTATATCATAATGAAAAAATTCTATTCCTCTTACAGAGTGAATATAGCATTTAGATGAAACATGTAGAGATAAAAATTAATAATTTTTGATACTATTTCATTTTAATTTTCATCCTGGAATGAAGCAGAAATTACTAGTTATTTCATATCACTTTAGTTAATTTATTTATACAGCTACTGATTCAGCTAGGTAAGGAGGGCTTTTATCATTAACACGGCCAGTTTGTAAGGAAGATTTCTTTGACAACACAGTGCTATGCATGAAGTAGCATTCTCCTCTCCCTGGTGATTTACCACTGGAACTTCTTTGTATTCTTACTTTAGAAATAATACATTAAAAGCAGATTTAGTGACAGTTTTTCTTGGATAATTGTGGCAGAGGGGGAGAAAGAAGGAATTAACTAGGTAATAGTCAATTTAATTTTATTTAAATCATGACCTAAAAACAGATGGGAAAAAATATTCACTGCATATGTGGTCACAGGAGTAATTTTTTTGTATTGGATGAAATTCAGTAAAATTCATTTCATTCAGATGGCAGAAAACATATTTAGGTGCCTGTTCAAAATTATCTTTTAGGTCCATTAATATAGTGCTGGAAATCCTTTCTTTCTTTTTTTCTTTTCTCTAAAATCAAGCCTAGCTAAAAATAACTCAACAATTGCTTTATTTTTCTAGGCGAATTTTGGCATTTCAAATTACAGCCTTGTGCAGAAGCAGGAAACACACTGAAAAATGGATAGGACACAGGCTGACTAGTTTAGGTGCTTAAAATAATTATTGATGGAGTGTTGCGTTTTTGGGGGTTGGTTTGTTTTCTGTTTTTGTTTTTTTTTTCAATTCAGATCCATTACTATCTGTTGTGGAGACACACCTGTCTTCTTTAGTAACACAAAGATGAACCAACTGGGTACTAAAATCAGATTTTCCTTGAGGAGGACAGATATTTGACAGTGCTGGTAGGAAAAACAATGTTACCTGAAAGACAGGGGAAACTGATAAGACTAAGAATTCACCAATACAGAAATCCAGAACATAATCCTTATATAACTATACATATGAGGGATATGATATATTTATATCATAAATATGTAACATCTACATTAATCTAGTATAAAAAATACAGTTATCTGAAGTTTTAGGCTATTTCATATGTAAGAAACAATATAAATTCCTTTCTAAACTGTTCTGAACTGAAAGGTTTGTATTTTCATTACTATTACGAGGGGCTGTTATGTTAGCACAGATTTGTTTGCTCACTTTTGATAGAGTGTTGAGGCTAAGAGGAAGAACATTGTGGGATGTAGTTCCTTGGGTCATTATGCTGTTGTTCTTTGCCTGTGCATCCCATTCCTTGCCTGCTTTTCTCCCCTCCCTGGCTTGTGCTGCTGCCAGCCCACAGAGTGGCTCAGGGCTGAGTTGGAAATACTCCTCAGCTCCTTAAAGTTCCAGGCTTCTTGCAGCCTACATACTTCTGAAGACTGTATTTGACACAGTATTTTAGCTGGAGTCATTGTTTCCAGGGAAGGAATTTATATTGAGGTCACCACAGCTACCTAAGAATTGTTTTAACAGGAGAAAAGCTTAAAAAGAAAACAGTATTTTTCCCCTTACAACAGGATTAAGTTATTGACTACAAATTGGAAGTGAAGTTACAAACAGAAAACATTAAAGGCAGAACAGGATAGGTTGGGAACTAATCTTTCTTTCCTCATCTAGGATTTCTCTGCTTTGTGTTTTGGCTGTCTCATGCTGTCTTTCAAGAAAAGCCTTTGAGAAATTAATTCCTCCTTCAATTTCTATCCTGTGCTTCTATCTTGTGCTTTTCTGGTTACTATTCAGTGTGATAAAAAGGTATTTTTTGGATGAGCACTCAATGTTTCTGTGGCTCTCTAAGGTTGCTCATTGCAGTGCAGCCATTCTTAATTCTTTCCCAAACATTAGGTGAATAGCAGGACACCTTTCACAGGACTGACTGAGGATAGCAACAGTGTGATGGGAGCCTGTAGATTCATAGGACTGAAGAGTGCAGATTCTCCAGCTTTAGCTTCTTTACTTTTGTCTTAACGTGTCAAACTGTAGTTGCTAACTTACACCATAACACTATCAGTCACCCCTTAGAGAAAGTCCTTCCTTAATGTACAGTCACCTTTTGGTCTGATGCTGTTTTATGGAAGCCATGCAATGCAATAAAACAACAGGTACTTGGTCCCATGACATTAATTTTAATTGCTGGTGTATAGAAGACACCAATATATCTCAGTAATAAATATCATATCTCTGTCACTCAGGAGCACTGGAGCCAAATGAATGAGATATGCCTGGAGTCTTCCCACCTTGATTTAGACACTGCATGTGTCTAAATGTTTAAGAACTGAACTTCAGTAGCTCCTTCAGCAGCAAACAGACTGGGGTTACTGATGATCTCCTCAAAAGTGTGCCCAGTACCACTACCCAGAGACCTCCCAACAGGGGAAGATTTTGAGGTAAACCACCGTTGTTGACGCTTCAGCACACCATGTGCACCTCCAGAAGCACACACGTTCCTGTAAGTTATGTATGCATCCCCCAGGGGATGCCCTGACACTTGCAGCCTCCTTCATTTCCAACTCAAAGTGGAGGGCTGCAAGGTTAGAAAGCACAAAAATGTGAGGGGAGATCAGAGATTGCCCCAGGTCCCCAGTGTACTGACTGGTGACCTGCTAGTGAAATACTAGACTACCTCAAGCTCCGAGTTCCTTGCTCTCCCTTTTCTGTGCCACCCATTCAACTTCTGCCTCTTCCACCAACATATTTATTTTCCAAATAAGGACAAACACACCATCCCAAACACATTCTAGAGGACTAGCATGTTTTTTGGCAGTGTCTAGACCAGTCTGCAACATGTGGTTACCCCAAGCCTCAGGTGGGTTGGATGCTGCTGGCTTAGGTAACTAATTAAGGTTTGGCTAAGTGAATCTCAACATTATTCCAATGTTAGAATATTTTATATTTTTTGTAGTGTATGAACTGGCCCCCTGAAATAACTGCTAGTTTTCCTCAGTGAAAGTGAAATGTAGACCTTTCAAATGTTATCCAGCGGAACCAAGACATTAAGTCTAAGAGTGGAACAACATAATTTTCCTGTCAGAGGACTATCACTTTTTTGCACTTGCTCCAGTTCTCACAGGGTTTTTCACAGGCTTTTAAACAACATTTTAATATATTCTTGTAGCTTCTTATTCTTGTAGCAAGGTATTATAGCTTCACATTCATTTACAGGCAGACTTTCCCATCTGTATCTGAAAGTGACATTTTCAAATTAACTCTTTCATATTCGTCAATAGGTATTTAGTTTTCTGAAAAGTATCTGTTAAAAACCCAGCACTTCTCAAATTATTTAATCTGTTTCTTAGAACTATGAAAAATCAAAGATATGATTTTCTAAAAATCATAGATAAAAAGCCTTTATGTAGCCATTAATAATTACACTCTTATTGAAATAGTGTCACCCATATAGTATAGTTAGCAAGACAATGCCAAAGCCCAAAACGGTTCTGCCTTTTGGGTTTTTTTCCATCAAAAATATCGCATTAAGCAACATCAGTTAGGAAAAAAAATGTGTGGAATCACTTTGTTTTCTGTTCCCTTGGATTGTCTTCAAATGGAAAGGTAAGATCAGCTAGGACTGTGATACAGGAAAAGTTTTCTGACTTGGTGTATCAGAAACAATACTTCAGAAGAACAACAGAAATTAGTTCTAGATGGAAATTTGTTACACCTCCCCTTTTCTATATAGTTGTTTCTGAAAACATGTATATCAGCATCTCAGAATATTACCTCAAGAGCATGAATAACTTTAAGTAATATTTTATGAATATTAAAAAAACCCTGTATTATTCTCTGGCCACTACTGGCCACAGGCTGGCAAGCACCATAAAATATTCTGCCAATGACTGTCAGAATTAATTTGCAAGCCTTCTGCTTTTTCTGATATTGTGCTGCAGAATGTACTGAGTTTTGTTTGCTTTATTTCTTTTTTTTTTTCCAATGAGATTTAGACAACCACCAGATTTGTTTCCATTTGTTTCTGTAGCTAAAATGCTAGAAGATCTATCAATAGGTTAGTGTTCTGACACCAAAGCCTAATTCCAGAGTAACCTATTGAGCACTGTTTGTTTCTTACAAGTTGCCCTCCATGTCAATCCACAAAGGAGATGGATTGTCATACCCTGCAAACTGCAGTAACTCCTGTACTTAGCTTTGGAGCCTTAATTACCTGTACAACAGTAGGGGACAAAAGTGACAGAACATATCCACCACCAACTAGGCTAGAAAAAGTGAAACAAAATGGTTTCTTCATGCATTGGTTTCTCTCCACTCATCTTTACATACAAATTTGCACATTCAGAATAATCAGATGCTATTATGTTAACTTCTCAGTGTTTGCTGGATAGTTTTAGACCAGTGTAACATTTCTAATTAGAGAACATCTTTGCAATTCTGTAAGTAATCACCAAAGCAAAGGAGTCTTGCAAGCAGAATTTAAACCACAAAATCCCACAGTAAATATATATATATACACAAATATACAGAAAACGAGAAGTTTAGAAATAAAAGCTCAGATACACTTACAACTATAGATTTTCAGCAAAAGTAAAAATGACTATCAGTAATATTCAAGGGCTTAGTATTCGGTATTAACTACTACCATTTTTTTGTGAACAACACTCGTCTAGATAGTATATGATACATCTCTGCATGGAAGCAAAGTATGTCTAATGCCTTTTCAATGAAATTGTTAATGCCACCTTGCCATCACATTACCATCATACATTAACACATCAAATACCTTCATAAAATTTGAATAGAAATTATGTATTTGTTACTTACCTAACTGTGTTTCCTGAATCGTTAGCTTAGTCTCCAAGGGGTGTAAAAGCTTTGGTGGTTTATCTGTTAGTGGTGCTAGAAAAGAAAAAAATTCATGTATATAATTTTCTGATTATTACTGTGCAGAATAAGACTTGATTTTTTACCAATTTTTTCAGGAATTCTTCAGTTTTTCTTTTGTTTAAATAAGGTTCATGCCTTCAGTACCTTTAAATGCTTTTGCTTAGAGAGTAAATATAGCACCAAAATTTAGAATCTTTCACATGCTAAGGTATTGAAGGCACTTTTGTTTAAAAAAAGTCATCCCTTTAAACCCATGAAAACATTCACTGACGTTACAATTTTGTATGCTCATAAACATTATACAGCATTTCATAGTTTGTTATAACATTCAATTACTGTTCTATCAAATATAGTAATTAATTGAGAAATAATATAAAATAAGTTGCTGTCAAAAAATTAGAATATTTGATGAAATTTTTATTTAAAAAAGATATTACAGTCACTGAAACTTTTGAAAGTGGAGTCCTACAAAAAGGCTCAGTTCTCAAAATCCAAGGGATGGATACAGTGAAATAATGTCAAGATTTCTAATAAGATGAATTCCCTCCCTTTTGATCTACCCTGATATAATATTGGTAGACTTAGGCAAATTGGGGAATAGGAATAAATTTGTAGTGGCCAAAAACCTTCTGACGGTTGTTGAAGCCTGTTCAAAACATACAGCTAAATAGTGCAGCTATTCTACTACACTTATCATCTGTATACTTAATTCATAGAAGTGACATTGATTATTACTACTTTTGTTGTTGTTAGCAAGTGTACTTTTTACTGATCTCTGACAGATGAGTGTATGCTGCACAAAAAAAAAAGGACATTCATTTATTTTTTCTTTAAAATTGATAGTAAATGTTCATGGGAAAGCTCCAACTTTTGTAGTCACCTGGAACATTTTGATATTTTGCTTTTCAACATTAATTCGTACTTCAGTCTTTAACACAGATTATGGGCTGTCAGAGATATAAAGTACATTTGACACTTTGATATAACTCTATAATATTTATTCCCTCCAACTTGTCAAAATCACTGTTCCCTTTCTTACTGACACACACACATCCACATGTGTATGGGTTTAATCTACTAAACACATTTCCTGTCAGTTGAACTGTAGGAGAGACTTAGTTGCATTCTCTTTACTATGTTTCCTCTGCTCTTTGATTAAATTATCAATGCCCTTTAAAATCTACAGTATTCATTTCAACTTTGTAGCAACTACAGAATGGATCCATTATTAACTTATATGTTTCTGCTTTACAGAAGTTCTCCTTTGTCTGATAGAACATAGACCCACCCAATTTATGTATAGTATGTTGGCCCATCAGATCTAGGATTGAATCAACATATCTCTTCAAGGATGGGAAAAGAACTGGATTTGGTCCACAGACCCTCTTTCATCTCATTCTTCCAACAACAACTTCTACTCTCTACAGGAAATCATTCTGCACTACACAATTTTGAGAGAGCCACAGCTGTGAAAGGCTTTTCGGCAGCATCTCTGGGCTGTTACTTTTTTTTTACACCAGTTTGAATACTTTTTAGCTCTCTTTTTGTCTCTCCTTTTTTTTTTTTTTTTTTTTAATGTTTCTTTTTCTTGGGGGCTAAAGTGGGTGGAAGGGAAAAAGATTCAAAATATATTTTTTCTTAAGCTGCAAAATTAGTCATTTCCATTTCTTAACTTCTCTGTAAAGGCTCATAATTTATCAGCACATTACCATTTTTTAAACATCATTCACTATGAATTTAAATTTAGTTTTGCAGTTCTGTCATTCTCAACTCAATTACCATTCATCAGATAATGTCTTCTGAGTCACTGTTATTCTAAAACTGTTTTGAAACTCTTTGAGCAAACACAGTTCTCTCATTGTAAGTAAAGATATATTAACTGGTGGAGTTAATCCAATATAACAAATGAGTAGACTATAAAACAGTATTTTCCTCAGTTTAAGGAAAGATCAACATTATTTTTGTGGCCCTGTACTTCAGGTCTCTAAGAGGCTTCCTACTTTTTAATAAATAGGCACAGGATGTAAATATATGCAGATAAATCATCCTTTAACAACAGTATGAAGTTATAAAATTTGTGCCCAATTTAATTTTCCCATAATTTTTGAGAATCAAGAGACAATTTAAGAGAGAAATGTTACTGAAAATAATAGATTACACACATAACTGATGTATTGGAATCACAGGAGCATGTAGGCTGGAAAGATCCTCTGGGGGCCAAGTGGTCCAACCTCCTGTTCAAAGCAGGTCCAACAGAGCACATTGTGAGGATCTCATCCAGTCATATTTTGAACATCTCTGTGGATGGAGATTCACCACTTCAGGCATTCCAGTCCCTAGCTACCCTGTGGTCCTGCACTAGGCTGAATCTACTATGTCCATGTCTTTTGTACAGCAAGGAGCCCCAAATTTGATGCAGCATTCTAGATACGCCCTGACAGATGTTAAATAGATGTGAAGGATTACCCTCCTGGATGTGCTAGCTAAATTCTTGCCAAGAGCTATGCAGTTGGCCTTTGCCAACTCATGCTCAACTTACTGTCCACCTGGGCTGCCAGGACCTTTCCTGCAAAGCTTTTTCCTACTCAGTCAGTCTCTGGCTCTACACTGCTGCATGGGGTTATTCCACTCCTAGGGCAAGACATTGCATTTGTCTTTGTTGAACTCCATGACTTTCTCCAGCTTGTCAAGGTCTCCCTGAACAGCAGCCCTGCCCTCCACTTTGTCACCCATTCCTCCCATTTTGCTGAAAGAGCACTCTCTCCCACCATCCAGGAGTACATAAAAATTCTAATCAACATTAAAACAAGATACACCAGTGGTTACCTGTGTTGTATAATTATTTTAAAGTGATAGTTATAAATTTGTGGCCAGGAAGAATTAATGCTTAATAAGGCAGTGCATCTCTAAGCTCTCTAAATTGGGGTAAATATCAGTATTTCAGTGTTGCATCCTCTATTGATGCCTATCAGCCGAACACTGTTGTGGGTATGTCTATACTACAAGCAATCATATCTCCCAGAGTCAGGTCCTTCACCCATTTGGAAAGGAAAGAGCATTCCTGGGGATTCTGCATTCCAGAGTTTTAGGCTCTAGAGTAATACTGTGAATGTGAGTGACATAACCAAGGAAAATAATTTGAATAGCTCAGTACAATTAAAATATCAGATTTTCAAAGATGATTTGAAATGTTCCCTCAGTCAATCAACACCTTTAGTGTCTGTTATTTTATCTGTTTGTTAGCCTGTAAATGCATGTATGTTTTCCTGGTAATTAATCCATATGGATTGAGGCAGAAGTGGGAATTTCTCCATCTCCCTTCCAAGTTAACACTCTCCATAGATAGCAATGTTAATGGACAGCACAGAGTTTCTGTAATCCTCATTTTGTTTAGAAACTCTGAAGTAAACCTATGCATCTTCTATAAACTGTTCTATATCCTTCAAACCATGAGCTGTGACTACTTGACTGGGTCAACCAATGCCACAGGCTATTGAAAATTAATACGATTTTCCGATGGATATATTGAGGCAGTTTTCTACTAAACTGAACAGCAAAGCCAGAATTTAATCCTTTCTTCCTAAACTTGTATGAAATAGCAAGAATCAAACAAAGATTGCAAAATGCACAACTACAGCTGGTCTCTTAATCAAGTTAAATACCTTTTTTTCTTTTTTATGAATAGATGTAGGAAGGCAATAATTTTCATGTCCTACAAAAATATCCATGATTTAAAAGCACTTCCTGTTCTGTACTGTATGCAAATAACCAGAGTTCTTTTGAATTTATCTTAAAAAATAAAGAGAGGGTCCTCTTCCCACCAGGTAGTAGTTATCAACATGGTTGTCATACAGGAGGAACAGTGTGTTCAGATTTCTATTCTTGCATGAGGGAATTCCCAAGTCTCTTGGCAAGAATCTTAGTTCCTGGATATTATTATCTACTGATGCATAGGTGGACTTCTCCCTCTGTCTCCCCATATCCCCTCCCCTTTCTCTTTCTCTCTTTCCCTACTTTTTTTCCCTTTCCCACTTAAGAATATTATCCGAGACAAAGCTAACCAAAACTGGTATATTCCCTTCAAAAAAATGGGGTTTGGCAGGTCAGATTCTTTCAAAGAAAAGTTGTTGGATCATAAATCAAGTTTACAGCCCATCCTGTTTGATTTCTGAACCATCACTGATGAATGATTTGAAAACAAAGGTGTGTCAAACTTGTTTTTCATTAGAAATAAACTAAAGTTTTTTTAAAAAAAATCATAAGTAACCAATTCTGAAGCTGTATTAACAATTAATATTTAATCTCAGAGATACCAGCAGCTGGGGAGATATTAATCTTGTTCAAAGAGAAAGTGCCTAAATTCACGTTTTGTGTCTATCAGATTGGCTGTACATTTAAAACACATTGAACAATTTGTCTTGCAGTGATGAAACTGAGAGCCACCACAATCAGTCACCCAACTGGAAACTAGCCAGTAGATAGTATTTTTACATCAGCCACCTACTTCCATACATTTGCTCTATGCAAAATTCAGTTATTTGAAGAGACCAGCCACCTAATGAAGAAAAGCTTATTCCAAACTGCACATCAAAATATCTCTAATCTGGACATCTAAACGGAACTGCCTCAAATCCCACTAGCTTTATAATAGAAAAATAATAATTCCAAAAATCTATGACTATGTCTGTTTTACAAAGTGGTCTCAGATTCTTCCTTGTAAATTGTAATGGTTGCAAGTAGTCTAAGTTTCTTCAAGATAGACAGGGCTGTGTGGAATTGTCTGCATCTCAGGCCGTTTACTGGCTGGACACTTCCTACAAGGACAAAAATTCACAGGATTTCACTCCCTTATCTGGCCAGTCTGCATTATCTATATTTTTAGAACTTTTCTTGTTCAACTTTTTTATTGAAGTAAAACTTACTTTCTGCGGATGAAAACCCTTTTGATCTGTCTGAGATCTGAGATAATACAATGAGATTAAACCTTTTATGTTTGTGAACTTAGACCATTTTTAGAAAAAATGACTGACATTGCCCTGGTAGATACTTTAACTATAGCACAGGTTAAATAGGGGAAATAAATTAATTACTATGCTAAGGCAAAATATTTCTACACTTTGAAATCAACGGAAATGAGAGAGATGGAGTTCTTTTATTGAAGTCCACACCATTTCTTTGAATTCACCCCGCAATTTGGAAAGATCCCCCACCTCTTAGCTTGCCTCTAGAAACTGAGCCTCATTACAATTTAATTTCCTGCTGATTTTCTGAGTCTGGGTTTCCTTTTGTCTTTTCTTCTTCTGCAGAGGTAAATGACTTTGGGGGACAATGCACCTCTGTCAGAAGAGGGGTATTAGATCTGACTGACTAAAAAGTTGAACCTTCAGGCACTTCTCAGCATAGTGCCTGGCGCTGTTGCCTGCTACTCATGCCCTCAGAGTTGGCCAGTGCCTGGTTACAAAGTGCATGTGGTGCATTTACCCCACTAACTGCTGCATCTCAACATTTAACCAAGCATTGTCAAGCCTGATAATCTCATACAAACAGCAGTGGAGAGGATTTGAAATGAGTTTAAAACAATAGATTTTAATATTTGGTATGTTCAATTGTCCACCTCACGAGAGGGCTTGTGAAATAAAGCACTGTCATTGGAAAGTCATCGTTTATGAAAAGCTGCTGTAGATGGCAATATTTTGCAATCACAGGTAATTATAAGAGTAGGAGGAAAAACTATAGCATTTCAGTTCATAACTGCAGTACCCTGGAAAACATTGTTGTATGCTTCTGGGTTTGATTTCTTTCTTTTTTTTTTTTTCTTATTTTCCCCAATAGTGAAGTCTGTAAAAGAAATAATGCAGTAGCAGCAGTCTATAGTAGGTTGCAATAAAATTAATTATGTGCAGCCTGAACCCGCAGTCTTGAAACATTAATACACACAGTCATTGTCCAAATGAATATTAATATTGAGATCTATGAGGTTCCTCAGATCAATTGTGAGTAGACTAAAACTTAAGTAATGCAATGCAAGGATGTTGGGTTTTTCTTCATTTCTCCTAACATAGGTATAGTCCTACATATTCAGATATATCACTAGAGAAATCATTGCCTTTTAAAAAAATAAATCTATGGAAAGGTCTTTCGTAAAAAAGAAATTCTTTATACCTGCTTGAGATTTCTAAAAACCTTAAATCTCATTTCTCAGTTACAATCAGATTAGTTTTCATCCACAAGGGCATCATTTACAATCACGTATGCCATGAATTGCACAGCAGCCTGGTAAGAATATTCTGCCTCACTGTGTGAACAAGCCTGGTTATACCCTGAATGAAGCAGTTCAAACGGAGGGCAGACACATATAAGGATAACAAAGATACGCATGTGAAGCCATAGGCATATGACCGTAAATGAGCTGCTCAATGTGACTTAGTTATTATCACTATGAGTGACTGAAGATCAGCTTTTATCTTCTGAAATGTTCCCATAAATCTTGGAATGAGAGACAAAAATTCTGCCTCTTCTTTCAGTTTATGTCTTTTTTGTTGTCTTCTCCTTACCACATATTAAAAAACCACAAACCAACCCTATATGAAAATAGTCTTTATTTCTCATACCTAATCCTTTCTTCTGATATTTTTCCCAAACTGAAGTTATAATCCTCAAATTTTTTTCATAAGAAAAATTTCCTAAAAGAACTTTGTAATGCAGTGACTATAATATGAGCACTTCATGCAAGGAAGTGCAGAAGCAGTCAAAATAGTAACTAATAAAGAGGCCATTATTATGAAGAAGTTTCAGTCATGTATACTGACAAAAGAAGAGGCATTGCTAAAAAGAAATCTTAGATGGGAATAATATTTCCAAGAAGCCTTTTAAAATGTTTTAAGCTAGTGAGTCCCCTGTGATTAACAACAGGTTGTATACTGGAGGAGAAGAGTGAATGCAGCCAGATGTTGGGGTTTTCATTATCTGCTCATCCCTAATTGAATCTGATGGGACATTTGTGCTACACCTATGACTTCAGAGAAGATGTATGTATTGCTCTTTTTTTTCTGTTAGTTTTCTTGAACACACAGTGACAGTTCTCAGTGGTCTCCAAGGAAAAAGTACAAATAAACAAAATACTGTTATCACAGATGTTAATGCAGTCTTGAAATAGAAAAAAACCCAAAGAGTATATGTAGTTAACACTATTGTGTGAAATATCAGTCTTACATCCTTATAGTATCAGTCTCTTTGTGTGGCAGATTTAGAATTTATATTTCAATCTTACAAAGAAGAAATGAAGGAACAAAGCAAGGCTTTGATCCTAAAAGACTTTCTATTATAGGGACAGGATTCCCCCTCCCCCATAGAAAAAGAAGAGACCCAAACTACAAAAAGACAAATAAAAATATTAAAGGATAAAAAATATTTTTTTATCTCTTGCATAAAGTTCCTCTGCATTACACCATTGTTTCTGTACAAAAATAATTCCTAAAGCAAGATAATGGAAATGAGATTTCCTAGGTCGGTCTATGAAAAGGATGTCATGCTAAAGTTTGGTCATGACTACTTGGTCTGTTAAATTTGTCCCTCCACTTTCATCTAAGAGACATCAGCTCATCCAAAAAAACCCTCTGAGAAATCGTGACCAAGATGGTTGCTGGTGTTTTGCTATAAACAAGCACGTGATATATTATCTGTGCATTTAATTAAAACAAATGCTCTTGTTAGCAAAAGAATGAAAACACACATCCAGGGGCACCTCCACCAGGAGATTCTCTGATGCTTCAGCTTAACGGTGAAGGTCACCAGGATTTCATTCAGCAGGAATTTTGTCTGTTTTGTGAAGTTTATATTAATGGCTCATGAGTCCTAAAATGGCTAAAATAGCAATCCCTTCTCCTGCTAGAGTGCCATAAGTGGATGCTTTGCATAAACATTTTTATACTCCTTGGGGAGGGTACTCACACCTGCTGCTTGTCACGTGTAACAGGGCACTCTGATAAAACATGTCAATGGGGTCTGCCGTCTCAATCTTTTACTTCATCCCTTGTAATGACAACACCTCACAGACAAAATAAGACTATGACAGAGAAAACCACTACAATTGGCATGTTTTAATAGTCATGCACTGTGCTCTTAGTTTGAGTTTGGCTTAATCTGCAATTTTATCTACATGGAGCTTTGCCTAAAACATCCTTGTTTTTACCACTGTGCGAGAACAGGATTAAACTAATCCAGCTCACCTCAGTTAAACTGTGTATGTCGCAGTTTCTGCCGTTGCTCTATTCCAAGACAAATGAAAAGTTTTGGGAGGTTGTTTCCTAGCACTTTTTAAGTCTGGAAGTGCTAATGATTTTTAGAGGGATCTACACAGACTTACTGTAACTACTTGTATTTATTTGCAGTTAGAACCCATAAGACTATTTTTTTTTTTTGCCCCTATATCTATGTGTTAGGTTCTGCCTTTGTTTAGAAGATTCTTTGATGAAGTGGTGTATTGTATAAATCTTGTATAAGGCTTGTGAAACAAATAGAAACATATGCAGTAGTCTTAACAACTGGGCTACCTGAATAGATTACATATTCATGAAGCAAAACAGAGAGTTATATAAATCATGAGGTTTAGGCAAACATGTAAGAAAATTCAGACTCACACATTTCACGGCAAGTAAGCATTCTGCAACACATACTATTAAAATTTCTCTGCATATCATTATAGATTCCCTTTTCAAATTATTTCCCTTATTCTATTCTCTTTCCTTTTTTCTCCAGTTTAAAATATTGGAAATATGGGGGGAGGGGAAAAGAGGGATAAGTATCATAGGGTTATGTTCTTTTTGACTAGCCCAAACACACATTTTCTCAACAATTACTTAATTATTCTTACTAGATGACTCCCAGAAAATCTCATTTGTATTGTTCAATTATTTAGGTATACTTGGATTTTCTTGTTCAGCTCACTTTCATGCTTTCTAGTTGAATTTTAGTATTCACTGTTGGTTTTTTTTCAATCTTTTCACAATCATTAAAATTTTCCCTGAAATTTATCATTAGTTTTTATTTTTGACCTATTGTTTTGTATACCCTGCCTCAGATTTAGGTTTCAAACCCAACTAACTGGAGTGTATTTTCCCTCATTTAAAGTCACCTATTGTAAGACACTGATTTAAGGAACTGAATAGTAGTATGTGTGAATCTCTTCCTGCCTTGCTTTTATTTTTCTCTTTTTTTGAGAGTTAGGGCAGATAGTTTTTGGAAATACTGTAACTCTTGACCTTTGAACACAAATTCTGGATACTCTGTGCTTTTTTTTTTCATAATTAAATCTTTCTGCTGATAATGCTGACATTTCAGAATAAGATTTCTTAGCCTCTGAGGAGGCCTTGTAAAGGGAATAGGACCCTGTGCACCCTGACCACTTCAACCCTTCCGAAGCGCTGACATTTAAAGGCTTTGCAATTAAAGTTTTTAAATATTGCATAGAGCTTCTTCTTTCAGGATTTGTAGTCAATCTTTTAATTCTGTTGCTCTGTTTCAAATTGTCCAATATAAAAGGCAACCTGCTTTAATTCTCTCTGTTCTGCTTCTGTCATTGACCTGTATACCTCTTTCTCTGAGTCATTTCAGTGGTTTAGTCTTAAGACTAAACTTAGCCACAGTGTCACTTGTGCCCGGTCACAGTACCAGAGACAATGGGCACATACTGAAACACAGGAAATTCCACTTAAATCTAAGAAAAAACTTGTTTCTTGGTCACACACAGGAACAGGTTCCCCAGAGACATTGTAGATTCTCCGTCCTTGGACATACTCATAACTCAATTAGACACAACTCTCAGCAATCTGCCCTCGTTGACCCTGAGGGGGGATTGGATCAAATAATCTCCAACAGGTCTCCACTTGATTTTTTTTTAACAAGCATTTGCACTTACAATCAGGTTTAGAAAGACTGGAGAATTCACAGGGTGTCCTGGGTAGTTAGTACCTATGAAGCAGACAGGATGAGGGTGGAATTGGGAAACATGTCACGCAAATTGCACTGCACAACTCTACAGTTTATCATACAGATGTTCTGCCTAGTTCTGTACTGTCTGTACAGACCCCCCCCCCATTAAAACAGCAGACATCATGGCACAGGAGACTTAAGGTTTACATTATCTTTACACAAATCTCGTCTGAAGTCTAAGCCCTGAAGTTTCAGTTTCCATAGCTTTTCTGTTTGGTAACACGGTAAAAAAACAAGGTCTGCCATAAGACATTAAAACCAAAAAATTTACACCATCCCTGTAAGGGGAGGGAAGGGAACATGCCTGAAAACAATAAAATTTGGCACTTACTGTCCATTTCATGTACTAAGCTTTAAATAAAGCTCACTATATAAACCCAGTACAGCAGATGTTATATTAGCACATATCATACGGTTACTTGGCAACAGAGATTAGACATCATAAACATTTGGTCTTCAGCAATGTTACCAGAGCTGGTGGTTACACAACCATAATTTAATGCTTAGTGCACAAAAACCCCCAAATCGTAGTTGTGAAAATCTTATATACTAAAATTTCTTTAAAGAAAGCCCCAAACCCAGAAAATCTTGTTGAAAATAATACCCTATTACATATTTTTTAAAAAAATAAACACAATACAACCCCCCTTCTTTTAATTACAAACAGGTTGATAAAAAGCATTGTTGCTGGCAAACAATGGAGATCACATTGGATTTGGGTTTTTTCAGATATTTTAATTGGGAAATGACAGATTTGACTCTTTAGGTGACTTTTTTTTTTTTTAGAAATCTTCTATTACTTTCCTTTGGAAACAGGAAACAGTGGTTGGACAAAGTTTATTTTATGAATTAAGGAATTTAATGCTTGTTAAACATCTGCACATCTGTTTTCTTTGGCCAGAAACATACATATTTTCTTTGGCCTCCTATGAAAAATCTATGAAATCTATGAGAAATCTATGGCATCCTATTTCTTTGCAGAATCTCTACCATCATAAATTCTCAATAAGTATTTTGATTGCCATAACACAGTCCTCTTCATAATCAAATATCTTAGACCAGAGGAAGTGGAAATGGAAGGTTTTTCCTTATTTTTTCCCAAACCTGTTATTTCTTCTGAATATCAGGAGGACTTTGTAATGAAATGTACAGATTGTTTACACAGAAAAGGAAGGATTATTCAGGAATTTTCTAATGCTGAAGTTTTCTGTAGAAATGTCCAATTTTCCTCACAAAAATGTCTAAAAAATCCCATGACGTTATTTTGGGGTCCCTGGGGTTAAAATAGAAGTGTTCATTTTGGATACAACATTTAAAGTAAAGTAACTTTTTAATATTAGTCTTCATCTGCTTAGGCTTCTGCTTCTTGGTTCTGGTGGTACAAGCCCCACTAGAAAGAATATATTAAGACACGATTGTGTCTGGACTGAAATACTCTATTTCAGAAATTCAATAATCTGTGCTGGTGTGCGAGGGAAGAGTGCCCTGCTAACAAATCTGTGCTGCTTCTAGCGTGTGAGCTAACTAAGTGCACAATACTTCACTATAACATATCATGAGTGATTTAGGAACCTTAATCCAGTTTTCAAAAATGGTGGAGGAAAATAGGAGCTTAAGTATCATGCCAGTTCTCAAAAACTCTTCACTTGATATGGATCCCATTTGTATAATTCCTATGTTTTTGTAAGTCCCCTTGGTACCATAATTCTTGTGTAAATCTAGGAGCCGGAATCTAAAAAAATCCCTGGAAAGCAAGTGACTTGCCTGAAAATCTTTCTTTATCTGAAAACCCAGCAAACTAGACTCTTTCCCCATGGATAAGAAGTCTGTAATGCAGAGTCTGTGTAGAAAGTATCAGCAGAGCTCATTTTGTATACAAACACAGCATAACTCATTTTGCATACAAACAATCTTTGCTTCTGGTTTATATGGCTGACTTCCCTTGCATGTTCAGAGAAGTGCATAACCTCCATGTTGGAGAAATGAGAAAAATAGTTGTCACTTCAGCCACAAGATAATAAAAGCAAACCTATTTAGAACCTAAAAATGTAGAGCTGTAGCAACTTCATAATAATTGAAGTTGTTTTTACTGGAAATAGAGAAATAAAAAGATTGAACGAGAAATATTGTAGCTTTTACAGATGCCAAATAAAATTGTACAGAGAATAGGAAAAGTTTGTTATCATGAAAAAATCCTCATTCTTATATTGATTGGAAGATTGTTCTTTGGAAATATTTCATCCTTGTGGCTTGTGTGTTCAGTTTTGATAGCACAGAACAAATTTTCATCCCACAAACAGCTGTGGGAAGCAGATATTACATTACATGGTTCCAGCTCCTTTAATCAGAGAAAGACAGCAAATAAAATTTATTATCCACCTGTAGTAGCCGTATCTTTGCTATGTAGTGCACTGGCTAGGAGCAGTCTGACCAAAAGACTGGCATCTCGGTAATCAAACAGGCTCTTTGTTACTATTAATATTTAAGCAGTAAACATTAGAACACAACACCACCCTGGACAGGACAACAAGTTACATCGGAGGAAGAGAAAAGGATCTTCTGAGTCAAATGAACAACAGATGATACCTTCTGCTCCTACATTATGTTCCAAGACAAAGGAAAATAAACTCAGAAAGAGGCAATGCAGTCCACAAAACCAAAAAGACTAGCCTCCCCACTTTTTCTTATATATTAAATAAAAACAGGTATACTCTAATTTAAGCATGATTTTATAGATGTTTTATATTCATAGTAATTATATTAGTAACTATTAACAAGGGTGAGGGAAAAGAAAAAGGCATTTTAAAGGTGTATATTTTAATTACTAAAATATGCATACAGACAGCTAGATGGATTTTCAAAGTCTCTTGATATCACATTCCCGCTGTAGCCCAAAGGTACTGGGTATTCAGGAAAACTAGGCCTTCTGTATCATGTACAAAGGGGTCAGAATATGAGTCAAAAACATAAAGACTGTTCTAAGATTTTCTTTCTGACTCAGTTATATCTCTGTTCTGTACAGTCACAATATTTGTGGTTTTCTTCCATGTAATTTCTCCCACAGAGGATCCAGAAATTATTGCCTCCCTAAGAACTTTAATTTTCCTGTAACACTTCTTGGTGGCACATACGGATGTTTTCTCCTTTATTATGTTACACAACCATCCAGCTAAGATGGAATAGTTTTTACTGTTACAAGTAGGTTTCACTTTGACTTCAAAAGCTATCACAGGCCCTTCTCATGACTGATTCATAATATATAACTCTGGGAAGAAACACTGGAAGTATCAGATTAGTGCCAAAAGTAAATAATGACACTATTTTTCAAATCAACTAAAAAAGAAAAAGGTAATTACTATTACTTTTTTTTAGTGGTTTGAGAAGCATCATGCTTACAGTATTCCTTTCTGTTTCCTTCTCCTCTGCTCAGCTTTCTCATTTGTCTAATACAAACCCAGTTAAAGCCTCATTATAGCTTTTTAGAACAGATCACTGGGGAACACACAAAAAAAGGAAATATAACAAGGAATGGTAGCTCACATAGGGTGGTGGCAAGCTTAATGGGCTGTAGTGCACTAACTGGAATTAGTCATCGAGTGAACAAATCACGAATTGAAAATGTAGAGACTGCCACAATGGAGACTCAAAAGAAAGTAAAAAAAATACACTCCAGAAAAAGGAAACTCGAAGATACTTTCTGTGCTACAAGTTTGTATCATTTTCAAGCATACTCAGTGACAGAGAGGAAGAGAATGAAAAGGAAAGCAAATCACTCCCAAATTTGCTTTGCATAAGGAAGAGGGGAGGAAAGCATGATAACATCGCACATTTCTACTGAAATTAGCTGCTTTGTGTATAAATGCAAAGATTCAAATTCTTGCAGCACTTGAAGCTTTCTCCCCTGTCATTACTTTGCTACTTGTTTTGTTACAACCAAATTTATCAAGTGTTTTTGGGGTCCCAAACAAATTTCATATATATTTTTATCCTTCATGTGTATTTCAAAAATATTCATCAATATGCTACATGTTAAGCATTGTTCAGCCAGACTCACTTCTGATAAATTTGAAATGAATATATTTCATTTATGACATCAACAGAAAAACAAGTAAAGAAACAGATAATAAAAATGGCATGAAACCAGAAAAATTATTCTGTTTCAGTTCCGAGAGTACAACTAGTTTTAAAGTACAAGGTGGATTCAAGCTATCAGAAATCAATAAGCAAGAAATTGGAAAAATTTGTGATGTGGAAGAACCTTGGAGCTGTGCCGTAGTCATTTTCCTGGGGAAACCCTCATGCTAGGAAGCAATGTGTAGGCAAAACAAGTCACAATGAATGTGTGTCCCTTGATGTACACACATCTTTTCTGCTCCCCCCACCTCCTTCTTTTTCAAAGGAAAAAGTAAGAAAGGAGGAGAATGAGCTTTAATACATACTTCAAATCATATGAAAATGGAGTGCAAGGAAAAGCAAAGAAAATTATGAGTATATAGCAAATCATGCTAGAAAATTGTCATGTGCAACATTGGACAGATTTCACAAAACAGATTTCACTAGTATTGTAAAGATACTAATAGTAGGTTGCAATAAATTCCTTTTGAACAGAAAGTGTTGCTGAAAGATTTATCATTTTTGCAAATATATGGTACCTTATTCATATATTAATCAGAATGCGTCATCAATATGTGGATATTTCAAAGAGGGTTTCCAAGAGTGTGCTCATGATGTAAAACATCAGAATCACAGAATGCCTGAGATTAGAAAGGAAAGGACCTTAACCTGGAGGTCATCTAGTCCAAAACCCCTGCTCAAAGCAGGGTAAAATAACCAACTCATGTTCAAGGCACCTTAAAGAAGTAATCTTTGTTTTATTAATAATTTTTTATCTTCCTAATCATCTTGTGTATTTTCTATAGTAAAGATGTTTTGGATGAAGAATGGAGGCCATTTTGTTCCCATCCACCTCTTGTTTGCCCATGCCAGAACACCATCACGTTGGGGTTCTGACACAAGAACTGACATGAGAATGAGACTCTTTCAAACTTTTCTAAAACAGCTTTTTGACTGCTAAATATTTTACAAAGAAAATAAGAGCCAATTTCTCTGCCAAGTGTTGTCATTTTTTGAAAAAAACAGACTTACTAAAAGCTGCTTGTAAGTGATAGCCAAGTTATTAATAGCTGAGCCTTGGCAGCGGACTTAGGAACATCAAAAATATGTTTTTAAACTCAAGAATTACTTCATACAAAAGACTTTCTTAATTTTATGAATCAACACCAGAAAAAAGTTCTTTGAAGCTAAGAACAATCAGATATCATTCAGACAATAATTCTTCTGCATGTTTTATTATTTTTATTATATTTTTATTATATATTTATATATATATTTATATGTGTATATATTGTGTGTATATATATATTATTATATATAAGGTGCATTTTTATTATTGTAAATGCACCTTAAGATGCACTTACTAAAATGGATTTACCTTATTAATAGGCATCTCCACTTTTATACTCTTCTGTATAAACTGCTGTCTTCACAGTCCACAGATATGTTTTAGCTTCTCCATTCCTTGAATATCTCCCCATATATTCAAGTAGCTATAATATACATTTTTCTGGTGTTTTGGAAATACACAAATGGAAAAAGACCAGAGTTCAACACAGAAAAGATAGACAGATGCCTATGTACTAATTCTAAAATAAATAATAAGCTGTTAAAATAAATAAAAGATGGTCAGTTAGGGTTAGCAACATTTCTGTAATACCAGGAATTTTAACTGTTGGAAGAATTAGTAGACAAATCCTACTGATCTCTAATAAAAGTAGGAGATTCAAGGAAATAAAATAAATTTTATAATAGCTTCTGTCTATTAGCAGAAAGAACAGTTGTTTTTGAGGACCGAAAATGAAAATGTGCAAAATATCCATCAGCCTTCTACCTGCTGAGAACTATTTGCTTATAGAACTATGAAATTACTCTGTCATAATATAACTACTTAAATGTATTATTTTTTCTTAAAGATTTTCCTGCTGCTCAGCACTTTTGTCTCTATTTTATATCCAACTTTATAACTATCCATAGCAGTCCACATTGAACACCTCAGCAGAAATAATTTCCACAGATTTTTACAGTGGACCCGTATGCAGGACCCATAACCCTAGCAGTGGCTCTTTAGACCTAGAGGACTTTGAACTAAAGCAGTGCTTACAACCTCCCTACTGATGCACAGAGAGCAAGTTCTGCCTCTGGACCAGTTGGTCCAGTCTGAGACATTCTCACAATGTGTAAGCTGGTGCAAAAGTCCAGCTAACAGTGGTCTTGGTCTTCATCTGTATCATCTGTGGGTAACAGCTCCACTAAGCAAACTAACTGTTCAGCATGACGCTCCTCTTTAGTAAGCTGGTTGTTTCACTAGGAATGGAAGTCCAACATCCCACAACAAAACAAAAAGTAAATACAATGTTAAGAGACAGAGATGCACAGTTATTTTCCAAAGTATACTGCAGAGGTGACAGTTAAGGGGATGGATGGAGGAGGAAAAAAGTCTTAAAACCACTTCAGTGACATCAGAAGTGACTGCCTGAAGTAAGCCCCACTTTTTTTTTTTCTTTTCTGCTAGACATTATTGGCTTAGGCATTTTGAAAAAAACCATACATCATAAATGAAAACCCAATGCTTAATTGAAATTTGGAGTGAAGAAGAATCATCAAGAGATCCACATTTCCAAAAACTGAGAACAATACAGGGAGTAAATCTTAAACAAAACAAAAAATAGTTCCCTGTTTGAACTCACAGTGAGAATATGCGAAGTACTTTCTAGGTCTTCCCTACAAATTTCTGGATCTTTTTATTCAAGCAATTAACATGATTAAGTACAGTTTTCCCCATCTGATTTAATTAGCTGTAATCATACCAAACTATTGTAAGTTGGGCATCAAAGATGTATGACACATCTTTTCAAATACGTGTGCAATTATTGTGAAAATGAGTGTAATAGTAGCATTCACTACCCCAAGGCAATTACAATTATGAGAAGCGCTTGTTTGGTAAAAGGTCACAATGCGATGTCTTGCATTTGCCTGAAATAGTCTTGTCACTGCACAAGCTCTAACAATGAAAGCATATTTTAAAGAATCATGATTTAGTAATTTCACTTTAGAAGTACTTCCATGTGCTTCTTAATATTTACCAGTGAAAATTTAAAATATATTATTTTGAAAGAAATGATGGATTAAACTTTTAAACTGCTTTTTTTTTTTGTACTCAAGCTGTTTATACCTTTACCTGTAGGCATATTGCTGAATAAAGTATGCCAGTTTTATGAAACAGCAATCCTACGACCACGATAATTCCTTAACGCTATGTGATTTGCTAAGAACTTTTTTAATGACCCTTTCAAAAATACATTCATCTTCAAGTTTCTCCCCACTGTCTCCTGATTAATTCACTTGCATTTTGCTGGAGGCTACTTGCATAAAGCCTTTGCCTTCAGCTGAAAGTCTGGGGAGGCTGTTTTTGGTATAGTTCACATCACATCAATCAAGCACCAGCGCTCTTCCTCTACCCAGCCACTGTGTGTTAGTGACCTGGTTCTTGAAGCCAGGCCTCTTTGCCAGAAACCAGTTTTCTAGCCTGTGTTGTAACACACTACAGCTGTAGAGGATGTAACGTAATTAGTCACTTTAACATTTGCTGCCAGCAAGTTGTCAAACAGCATTTGGGGAGAGAGGAAGAGGAATAGTATAGAAATTGTGAGAAATCTTAATGTAGATTACTATGAAGATAATTATTTTTTAAGCATCTTGTGCCTCAAGAAGGAAATGGAATGAAAATGGAAACTAAGCTGGCTCCTAAAAGCATGCAGAAAATGACAATGCATAAAGCTCCTGGTTCACATCATGAACTAACCACAAAAAACCCACAAAACCCATTTGATATGTAAAGTCTGTTGTGAGGGGGAGGGAAATAATGATAAAATATCAAATCAATGAAGCATCCTTACTAGAATAAATAATGGTTATTTGTAATAGGTTTTGCCAAATCTGTAGTAAACTACAAACTTCTTAGGAGGTGGTTTCATTGCTTGGTCTTTTCCTCTTTTGATTTATGAATAAAAGGCCAAGTAATATGCATAATTGAAATATGTCATTACATGTTGCTGGCAAAAAGCACTCTAATGTAGGTCTACACTGAAAAAGTATGGTTTCTTGCTTGTTGACTACACATACAGGTGAAATATAACAGAGAGTGCTGTATTTAAACAAGGCATAGTATACCAAGGCATAGTACAGATATTTGGAGTGACAAAGTATCTTAACTGTAAAAATAAGCAGAAGAGAAGAAAGGGAATACAATTACAGAATTTACAAATTAGACAACAGAAAGGAATCTACAACTTACTGAATTAAAAGTCTGTTACCTTGAATAATGTGTCACATGATGACCTGTGTCATTATTTTAAGGACATTTCATCTGTTGCACCTCCTCTTTCATCTTTCTTTCCATGTAAGAAATATATCAAACACTACCTGCCTTCCTATGGAATCCTGGATCCTTTCAAACTTATGTTTTGATGAAAACCCATACATTTCATTTTCCTTTGGAAGAAAAATTCATCACTATCTGAAACACCCCTGTAGTCTTAAAACCGAAATATATCTAACATTTAATACATAAAATGCTTTATCTTGTGTACTAGAACAAACAGCAAAATATATAAAACCCCATATTTTAAATTTTCCCAGCTATTGCCCACATCTTTCCCCTTTTTCAAGGGGCATTTTCACACAAAGGAAGAAGCTGTCTTAGCAATAAAGGCAATCTGTGGATTTTGTTTACATCTACATTTTCTGAAATACAACTAAAATGTAGACTATTTGCCATTAACCTAATGTAAGTGTCTAGCTAATTTTCTCTGTGATCAAACTATTTATTGATTCACAGAGAGACACACTGTAACTACTAATAGCCTTCTACTTCTGTCTGTACTTTCCTGTAAGTAAAAATAAAATCAGGAAAAGTATTCAATCTTCTTATAAAAATAATTGACAATGACATCTGAATACTTTATTACCTCCACACAAAAAAAATAATCTTTTTGCAAAGGATGTATTCTTCTGCATAAGCATCTATAAACTCTGTTTTCACTAAACAATAGACTCAACTCATGCATGACTATAAAACTGTTTTCGTATTTCAAAATAATTTATCTTGCTTAGATACCCAGGACAAACAGTGATTAGTGTTAATGCACTTCTTGTTCATAAACATGTACGAGAAGTATTACAAGGTACATAAGTGAGAGAAAATTTGTGAGCAATACAGAAACATCAGAGCAAACCTACATCAAATAAGTTATTTAATCAACTTTTTAATGTGATATGCAAACATCTGGTCTTATCTGGAATTGCTGGCAGTGGAGCTGTTCAAAACTTTATTTGAATTAAAAGCAGTTGCAGTTTGTCTATATTTGCAACATTTCCTTAGTCATATTTACTTTACTGAGCTCAATATTCACAAGAATGTACCTTAAGTTTACACGTTTGTTTACAAATTCAGGTTAAACAATAGTTGAAGATGTGATTCTCCCATCTTAATAAGGTAATTAATTTGAGCACAAATGATTATCGGATTGACCTGTCTTCTAAGTAGCTAGCTTATGATCTTGAAAGTGAGATTGTCTTTCTTCTGTTGCTCAGAGAAGACAAAGCTGCCATTCAGGAGTTTTGTTTTTTCTTCTTGGGGAAAAAAAAAAAAAAAAAGCTGAAGTCTCCTGACTAATAATGTTGCTTCTAACACTGAAATGTCAAAGCTTATCGGACTGCTGCTTATCAGTATTAAAACTTGGAACTTATTTTCATAGGTATAACGGATAAAAATGTCAAATGTAAATTTAAAAGTAAGTCAAATGAAGTAAGCAACAAAACAGCAAACAAAGGAGGACAAAATCCTAATATACTTCCTATTCCACACAATATCCAAGTTCCATGCTAGTGTTGAAATTTTTAGCAATGACAGTGTTATAAACACCATCAGCATGTGCACAAACCTGTTATTGGGGCACATGAAAAACTTGGTGCAAAAGCCATAGATGCTTAGTAATAACCATATGATTATATAATGGGAAGAACTCATGAATCCTCAGTCTAGACAACTACCCTTACCTGATGTGCAGCAAGCCTTTTTGGAGAGTTATACTTTTAGTGCTTCCTTGTTTTATTGCCAGATAATTAAAAAACAGACAAACTTTCAAAATCAAAGTACACTGTCTAGATTTCAGGTGCTCTTGCCTGAATTTAAGCCCTATTTTTCTTTAAAGAGACTCTAACTGAAGGGAGAACATGAAGAAGACTTTAGAAAAAAAGTAAATCAAACCAAATACTTTTAGTACCAATGCTAGGAGTATCTTTTCCCTGGAGTGGTGGGGAAGCAAAGACCAGAAATTGTAGTAAGGAAATATAGACACACACACCAGCTACTAAACCAGACATTTTAAGGAAGGGATGTCAGAAGTGGGTTGCTGGCAGGTTCTGAAAGATGGTTAAATATGAGTTCTAAAACTAATCTTGCTATCTATCATCGGCCACAGATTTTGAAATGCAATCACTACAGACACTCATAAGAACTGTCCATCACAAGGATGAGCAGGAATCTATGAAGCTTTGTTCCACTACACAATATATATAAACACACATTTATGTAGATAGATGTATATAGTTCAAAAACACATTTGCAAACGAAGTTCACTGCAGCTCAGATAACCCATTCCCTGATCAACCGAGGATCAGAAAGGTATTTGAGTGCTGGAACTGCTCTGGATTAAGTCTCAAACAAGGGATACCCCAAACTTCTGACCTTGTGAAAGACACAAAGCTCATTCTCAAAAGATGACTTTTCTTTCCAAAGAAGATTCTAGAATCAAGGTTGGGATACCTGGCTCAAGGCTCCTTTGATACATATCTCTTTACAAATTTTCCTCTATGCATCACCATCCCTTGAAATAAATATGCTCCTAAAGTCTAAGATTCCTTTAAGAAGAAGAGAAAAACTATTCTCCCTCTTGCAATTCTGAAATAACACACGATATGAATCAGAAGTAAACAGAGCAACAAAAAAGTAGTCACACTTCTAACAACCTGAAATCATAAATGCTGAAAGTATTATGTGCTCTGATTCATCACAATGAATTTCACTAGGAATTTGAAAAAGGTCATTCAAATATTAAACATATTACTATTTCACTGAAGACAGATTCAACTAAAAGCACACAGTACCTCTATTCTATAAACCTAAAATGGTATCTCAGCTATCAAATGTCCCTGATATCCCCCATTGCACCTTAATTTATGCTAAACTGATGCAACTTAGTTTTCTTCTCTACTGCCTAAACTACAGCTAAATGTTATGAGACTATCAGTGGTTAATACACCTGACAGGAAAACATTAGGCATTTAAATCTGGGGAATTATTTGTAACTGAGAACTAGGAACTCATAGGCTGAGGCGCACCTTCCTCCCCTCAGGGCCAAGAGGGTAAAGCATCTAGAGCAGCAGTCTCTTAAGTGGTTCGCTCCCCACACATTGACCACTTGTCAGCCTGTATAAACAGGAATTAAATATTCTCTGGGTTAATGAAGCTTGTTCCAAGTTTTATAGGATTACAGTATTCAAAACCATACATGATGCAATAGATGTCTGGTGGCAGGAGCTGTACTCGTGGCATCTGGCCTTAGTGCCCCCACCCTGTCTGCCCAGGGACCATAAGCTACACACGTGCATGTGGAAAGGTCAGCTGCCTTTTCAGCTTCGAGAAGATCTACCTAAAGACACTGGCCACACAGACCTGAAATGTCTTGTTGATCAGGTAGAGTTATCAGCTCCTGTCTTAGACATTTCTAAGGATGATTTCTAATCACAGTCATACTGTATTAAACTTTTAAAAGGTTAAACAGATGAGCTTAGGTAGTTTTAACTTGATGAGACATTCTCAGATCATTACATCCTCATCAAAAAGCAAGGGAGCATTATACTGCCATTCACTCATCAACAGGTTGGGATGGAAACAACAGCAAAAGTCTTGAATACAATTTCCTTGATTCCTTTAAAATTTTCTGCCATACACAGATCACAATCATTTAATCAGCTAATTAGATGCCAGCAACCTTTGATCCTTGCTACAGACAATATATATTGAAAGTGTATTTGTTAGTGAAATCTGTCTTTAATACAGCTCTTTGGAATGATTCAGAATACCTAAAAGAAGAGCATGATGTTGTTATCAAGTTTGCCATGGAGACTGAATTTCTGCAGTTGTAGCACTACTATGTCCTATATTGAAGTCCAACTGATACCCATTGCCATGGTAACCAAAAAGTTTCAGCAAGCTTATAAGAGTTTTCATATGAGAATTTCATAACAACAACTTTATACTTTGTGTTTTTAATCCAAAGACAAAAGCTCTAAATAAACAGTTATTTTATATATGTACATGTATTAATAAATATATTAAAATATGAAAGTGTCTTACAAAATTAATTCTGTCCATGTATTTATTGCTAAAATAAGTAGCTAGGTAAATTCTTCTTTGCAAAATTAAGATTTTGCAATAAAGTTAAAAAATTATTTATTTTACATTTAAATTTAATTATTTTAAAATTTATTTTATTTAGTCCAATAGAAAGGTCCTTATAAATAGCTCAAAGCTATCTTCCACCATTGGTCACAGGCAGTTGACTTATTGTTTTATTGTTTGTCCACAATTATATCAGTAGACTGGGGTTTTTTTAGGTTATTAAAAAGTATTTAGGCATGCACTACCAAACCAAATGGGATGAAGATGTATGTCTTTGCTGCAAACACTTAGATACCCATCACTTTGCTGCTTAATGTGACCCTAGTTGGGAAGAAGCAAACTTCAATAATTTGATGTAAAGTTGGCTAGGTCTATAAATCAAAAAAATCAATATTTAACATTTCCTATTGGAGCAATTTCAGACTCTCAGCTATGATAAATAAAGGAATAGACTGCTTCCAGCTTCTATTTAACTTCAGAAAATGTGTAGGTCATAGATACATTTTCAAAATTTCTTTTTTCCTCCATGAGTTGTTCTAATGTATATTCTAGTCTTCACAAAGCTAATCTTCTTTTTAAAAAATCAGCAAAAATAACATATATATATTATTTATATTTCTAAGGATTTTAGCTAAAACCAACCTTGCATTTATTTTCTATCATGCTTACAGCTTTAATAATATACTTCCTGTAAATCATGTGGACTACATTGTATGCATTATATTTATATCCCATTCAACATTCCCTATACATACAACTACACATTCCTAAATGTGATATATTGAGTTTCAAAATCATAAGGATCAAGGTGTAATAAGTTATATTAAAGCTCAAATGAATTCAATAGAAAATTCAGTATTTGTACAGTGGTTCTAGATTATCGTATCAAATACCCATTAAATGCATTGTTACAGGTAAACAAACTGGATCAAATAAAATATGGAATTCACCTTGAATGACCAATCAATGTTCAAAATGTTTGAATAGATTTAAAAAAAATAGTTCCTGCATATTTTCAGTTCTTCCCTGTTCCACTTCTCCTTGTTCCAGTTTAATTAGAAGTGAAGGGAAAATTGTTCTTCAAGGATTTCCACATTCATGAAGCAAAAGTGGTGGTTTAGAATATCATCCAATAAACATTCTATATTTTACAGGTGCACTGAATCAGAGAGACATCTGAACTCTGTGAAAAGCAGCCTACCAATAATTTCTATATATGTAATAACGTTATCATGCAAACAGTGCTAAAAGAGTTGATACAGGCAAAAATCAGTTCCTGTACTACAAGCTCTTCATATGGGTTAAAAATAAAAGCTATTTCAATTACGTGGTTTTGATGACTTTTTAGATAAACAGTTGAACACTCATGCTCTAAAATGATATGGTAAAAGCACAATGAAATGTTGAAGTAGTACAGAGTTATGACTCATTTAAAGAGTAATAAACTGAAGTGACACCATCATGCATGGCAACTAGAGATTTCCTGTATTTGGTTATAAAAAACTTTCACTGTGTAACATTAGGACTCTAATATAAATGAGATCCTTGCATGTTCATTGACTATCATATATGCAAGTGGAAATGAAAAGCATTTAAAAAATATGACCATCTATCATTTTCTATTAGAAACCCACAGAGATTTTCCTCCAAAGTAGACATGGAGGATTAACTGGTTCTTGGCCTCATGACCTCCCAGTAAAAATGTCTCAGCTACCAAATCACGATTGCCAGTTAAAACTTGGTCCACCTCAGACTACAGTTTTCCAGGGACTGTCTTCATATTGGACAAGACATAGAAAATATTTTTTTTTCTAAACTTGCCTCCTCCATTCATCTTGTGTGCATCTAGCTGTGCAAGAAGCCTCAGTGTTTAATATGCACACTCAATGAAGATGTCAGTGCTTAGGGCCTATTTCTAGGTGTAGGAACATCTGAATTAGCTGCTCAAATCAGCTATAGTTTGACAGAACTGTGAGTGCAAAGCACAAAGTCGACGAGGCGCCACCTTCCCACAGAAATGAAACATAGTTCATAAGATTCATTCTTTCTCAGGTCATGCAAATGATAGGTCGACAAACAGGCTAACTCAGAAAGCCAGTCAAATGAAAGATGACGGAAAACAAAAGTGGCTGGAGTCCAGAACTGGCTACAGTACAACAGATTATTAAAAGCTGTATTTTAAAAGCAATAGGATTACCAGAGTACATGTTCTTAATACAATATATGTTTATCTTGTGCGGAAAAGCAAAACATGCCTGAGTGGCTCAACACACTCTCACTTTGTTTGTGTAGTTTGCTTTTTGTAAGTATTCTGATAATTAGCTAATGATTCTGAAGTATTTTTAAGTGTTATGAAAGAGTGAATTACTTGTATAGTCATACTATTATATTATGGATTACTTAAAATACACCCGTATACATGTTTTTCTTTGTATAAAATTGTCTAGTGGTTTAATTTTCAGGTTCTGATTTGCAATAATAGAATGACAGAAAGTTGAAGTCCCTCTGAAAAGCAGTGAACCCAGTTCTGTTCTGACAACAAGTGTAATGATGCTTGTCCCTTTGTATTTGTTCGACGAGTTTGTTGTAACAGATATATTTGAAGGAGAAATATATCCTTTTCTACTAGGTCCTGTGCAAGGTTGAAATTACTATTATATTTGAAATTTTATATGATAAGATGGTAGATAACAGTTAAAAAGGTGGCATTCTAGTTCTACATGCTGTTCTGCTAGAAGCAATTTCTCCCTTGTACCTCCAATCGTCATGGAAACATGTTATTAATTACTTTTCACTGTAATTCCCAAAATAATCCACTTCTACACACTGGTATCTTTGCTCTTCACAAAATATCATTGCTTTTAGACTCTTGATAATGTGAAACTGTCTTGGACCACATGATTTAATGTATCTGAAATGAAATAAGTTACTTTTACTGAAGTATTTGAAAAATAAGATATTTTACAATTAATGTAGTGCTAATGTCAGACTTCCTGAGCCTAGATCAGGGTACAGGACTGTATGTGGCTATACACAATGTCCAAGGTTGTACCAGTATGCAAGCTGTTGCCCAACCCAAAGAAAACAGGAACTTTTGTGACTGTCATCACACTGAACGGTTGTAGCCAATAAAGTTCCTGCCACCATCGGACTAACTCTTTGTGTAGAGACTAGAATACAAAAATCCCCCAGATTTCCCTCTGAACCAAATTGCACCAAAAGTTACTATCAGTATGAAAGAAGATAGCGTATTATTTATTTTTTTTTTCGTGATTCTAATTTTAGTTCTAGGTAGAATAAGTGACAAAACTTATTTTTGCTCTATACTTTTCAGTTTTCAGCTTTTTTTCATACTAATTCTATTCATGAATATTGCCTTTCAGAGTTCAAATTAATGTCATTAGTATGAGAAATATCAATTTTATGTTTTAGATTTTCATAAAGGTTATCAATCCACATTTTCTGCTGCTTGGAATAAGTATCCTGCTTTTGAAAAGCATAAAAAATTGAAAACATGGTGATAGTTGTAATCAGGACAATCTGTACTTTTTTTTTACAATTCATTATTTAAGGAACTCTTCTAGTTCAGTCACAGTAATTGGTGATTATACAGTGTTGTTAGCATATCGTCTACCTTGTTCTGAATACCCTGCAGCAAATTTTCTGTTTATCATCTGCTGAGGTGATTAAGCTGAGATTTCTGCTTCTTTCTACTAGACTTTCCAGCTTGTTTGTAAAATCAAACTGACTCAAACAGTAGGAAAAGCACAGGATTTTCCTATGGTTTGAGGCAGTTTGGTCTTAATCCCTTAAATTGCTCACCAAATCTACAGTGGAAAAAAGTGCAAGGCTAGCTTTTTCATGCTGGAGGACCACTGGTACATTAAGCAGCCATCAGTCTCTCAGGATGAGCATTTGCAGCAACTTTGCTTCCATTTCCTTCCTGGTCCTTTCATAACTTCTGGTCTTCCCATCCTGATGCCCAGGAAATGTTCCTTTCCTACTGTTAAAGAACTTACTCTATAAGACTCAGATATGTACCTCAAAACACAATCAACTGCTCGGCAATCCTCTCCAAGTTTGGAAAACTATATATAAAATCTTCCTTACACAGGGTCACTCACTATATGAACAGTTCATTATTCTCCTCCTAGACAAAATTAAAACTGTAAATACCACACCAACAGCTTCTCTACATTTTTTTACAGTTTGAAGAGATACATAAGCTCCATCCAGAAGCAAGAAACATAGACAGTTACAAAAACTATGAAAAGAAATGTTCCAATATTGGCTTTCAACATCTAAATGAAATAGGTATTGTATTTAAATAAAGCTTTAATGCAGGATTGCAATTTGTGCTGAAGAAGGGCATCCAACAAATATTCCCTACTCAGACAGATCTTACAGGTGAACATGTTTTATTAGAGAATTCTTATGCCATTTCCTGTTTCCTACTCACATGGCCAAATCAATCCTACTAATAAAAGTCTTTTCTGGAAGCTTGGGAGAATGGCTAAAGTGCTGTTTTTCCCATGCAGTTTCTCCTCAGTTAAGTAGAAGTGAAGATCTGGGGAACAGCTGTTTAAAAGCATAGTATGTGCTTACATGAAATGAACCAAATAGCCCATTTTTGTGGGTTTTTTTAAGTTGCCAGTAGCCACTAAAAATTGCATAATATAACTACAATCATTGTACGTTTGTAGTTTACACTGAAAAGTGCATTAGAAATACATCTAATTAAATACTTTTGATTATTAAAATAATAATTTTGCACTAACAGAATAGCATTTGCCTAGTTGCTCAACAATTATTTGACATTTCATTTAGATATCATTGTGAATGTCATGGCACAATGAGATATGAGCTGAAAATAATAATTTGGAGGTCAAAGGTAAAATTTTTTATATAGCAGCATTGCTGGATTTTCTTTGTGCAAAAAACAATACCAAAAATAGGATATATAGCTAGGATATATCTCAAGCCTCCTATGAAAAATTCGTATTTTGTTTCTTACAGCTTACAGTGACAGGAGCTTGTGTCATGAACCACATATTCTGCTTGCTAAAAGCCTATATAACTTGTCAGTTGTTGTCTCCTAGATGTGTCTCCCATGTCAAATACTAAATAAATCAGATGAAGTATTTTCGGAGTGCAGTATTCATCCTGTGGAAGTTCTGTAGAAAATAAATAGTAATTTCTGAATTGTGTTTCTAGCTCTCTGATGCAAAGGATCGCTAAATAGATTTCATACAGCTTTTCCTATTTACTTGAATTGGAGCTATTGTTAGCAACTGTGAATTAATAAAGCCAGGAGACACAGGTAGCTACTTGTAAAGTTCAGGACAAGGCAGGTATTTCAACTGTACTGGTGTCCCATTGGTTGTTCATCAATGGCAGCTATTCTTAAGCAAACGTAACTCTGCAAGACCGGTAGGAAAGTAGCAGAAGACATTCTTCACAGCAGCTTTTCTGAGAAAAGGAGTAGTGTCTGCCTGCGTGACAGATATAATGGCAACATTACTTTTATCTGCCATTTGTGTCTGAACACATAGTTTTTTATTCAGGAACTTGCTGAATGCTGCTTGGGTTTTTTTTTATTACATAAATTAAACAAATGTAGCAAATTCCAGCCTTTGAGTAATTGAAGACAAATACTAAAAAAATTTTGACGTCATAATGGACAAATTTATGAATAAAAGTCTCACTAATACTGTGCTGGAAGAGATTTTCTTGGCAATTTTGCCATTTTTACTTACTGTGAATCACTTAAAACAAGGGAAACAATAAATCAGAAACATAAGAGACCGTCCCCATCATCACAAAATCTAATACTACATAAACTGCACCGCTCTAAAATGAGTGGTGAAAGGATTAAAGATCAACAATAAGCAAACAGCCAAACACAGTGAGATGGTCGAAAAATGTGTACAGTAGCAAATTGCTTAAAAAGGCTAGCTGGAAAGAAAGAAGAAAAAAATCTGAGGATTGCCTATGGTTTCTACTTACGTTCCTCGCTGAGCTTCTTAACAACCTCAGATGTTTCTTTCTGACCCATGCATTTCACTGAGCACTACGTAATATGAGTATTGTGAAACTAAGTATCTGACATTCCAGGTCGGAAATATTTCTGTGCTCTTCTCAGCTTTCTTCAAGTAGGTCAATTTTCACAGGATGATCAGCACAGAGGAGACATATTTTAAAATCTTTCTGAGAGCCAAAACCTGCCCTTTTGCCTGCAGTGACTTTTGAGTATATTTGCTATGCAGAAAATGCAAATGAAAGTAGTGTGCACAATTTTTGTTGAAGGAGGTAATATAAACCCACAAACATAAATGAAAAAGTTTGCTTGAGACTCTTCCTTAAACAATGTATTAGGTTTCTTTTTTTCTGGATGACTCCTATGATTAAATGCTCTCACTGAGACTCATGTAAGGGATGCTCATTTATGCCATAATTTTAAAGATTCGAATACACCTTACAAATGCGGGCTGAGTTTAGGCGTCCAATTTATATATGTGACCAATTTATACTTAGACCTTGTTACAATCTGTATTCAGACCTGCAGCATAGCTGATGCACAGCAGAGAAATCAGGGAAGGTGCAAGTCACAATTTTATTCAGTTAATGTGACACATTTTGCAGAACTTTATCCATTATGATCCCACGGAATTTTGTACCGTTTTACTTTTTTTTTCTCATCTCTATGCCAACAACAAAAAGAATGAGCTTGCTTAAAACAATTGTTATAATAGCAACAGAAAAATCCCTCGGGTATTATGGTACATTGGAACTAAAGCAGAAATTAATAACTCTGTGTGCACATGTCTGTTTACACTTATGCATATGTTACTTTGTCCTATGGACTTAAGATTTATTTTGCTTTTTATAAAAAACAAAACGTAATTCTACTTTAATTTTTATTTGTGAATTCACTGCAGTATAAGAAGTTATTACAGAAATTATGTAATAAAATTTTTAAAATGCTATCAGTTCTCTCTATCCTTTTTGCCATCTACAGCCTGTCGCTACAATGCTCACCAGATGAAGTCTTGCTAAGGAAGTGAGGGGAATAGAGTGATGAATTTCGAAAGTGTAAGTGATAAACAAAAGACATCACACTCACAGCTCTCTGCTCCTGTTACAGCTAAACAATAAACAATGCTAACAATTGAAGGTACTAGTAGGGTAAAAATCGACCACATAATAAGCTTATTATGATAGCATTTTTTTTATTATTATTTTAATTTATCTAGATAAAACTATGCTGTAAGGCTCTCCAGCTCCTGTACCATAAAACAACCTTCAGCAAGTGTTGCAGGACAGAATCTTTGTATAATCCATCTGCGCACAAAATGCATCACTTTTAAGTTGTATTACCACATCATTAATAAAATCCAACAGCCATGATGTGCTGTAATCTTTGCTATGATGTGCTGCTATTAAACAAAGTTATTATGCCTGCTTTCTTTGTTTCATCCCTGAAGTCATTTACATCATCAGGGTACTTAAGCGCAGCTCACAGTTCATCACAGCTTTTCATTCAGATTAAAATGTGACCAGAATGGAAATCCGTGGAAAAAATATGCAACTTAATAGAGTTTCTCTGTTAGAGCCAATGAAGCTGTTACCAAGAAGTGTCACATTACACACATACCAGGTATTTTTTTGGTTATTGGTTTCTGGGGTGTTTCAAAATCACTTTGCTCAGAATTTAGAAGGCCTACTGTAGTACAGAGAGGGGCAGGGGAGGCTGAAAAGAACTGTGAAGAGAAGAAATTAAACACTGAGAGGTCTCCTGAGTCTGTAGAACCTGCTAAGCCCTATTCGAATACAGCTGGGACATAAAAGGAAAATTGCCACATGGGGAGAGACAGAGAACTTGTCCTACACAGTAAAGAGGATGTACTTCATTTCTAACCAGTATAATAATTATTTAGCCAGTATTAACTCTTATAGAGCAGTAAAGTGTGTGAAGCTGTGGAGACACAGGGAAAATAAGAAAATGTATAAAAAAAGGTTTCCTTTCAAACAAAATGATTTCACAAGGTAAAATCAACCTGCTGCTGCCAGATAATGGCATTCATCTGGTGGATCTGCACCTCACCAGTTTGTTGAACTCTGGAGAAAGAGAACACAGTGGAAAATTTCTGTTGCAATGGGATGACTGAAATCACAAGAACGGATGTTCTCTGTTTTTGCAAATGCTAGAAGTTGAAGAAAATCTCCATCTGTATATTTCCAAAAGAATCAAGCTTAAACTAGTTATATTTTCAGAATGTAGGCATAGACTATGGCATTGTCAGCACCGGATAGGTGGTTCTGCACCATGTATCTCCTAAAAGTAGGCAAAATAGAAAGGTGAGTTATCCAACATCATGTATTGACAACTAGGGCCAAAGTGGCACTTTGATTACGCTCTGTGTTGTTGTTTGAAACTAGAAGTATCAGAGATTGTATGCTGAAAACAGCAGTCTGATATGTCTAGTAAGGATGCTTCATTAAGGTATTGATGGAAACATAATGAGATAACGAGTATGCAACCTCTGTAGCAGGATCAATGACTGTCCACATGCTAGCTTGTGTGCTACTCATCAGTGAAGAAAGATGAATCCAGACACAGTGCTGTAGCTTCTCTTTGTAATGACAAGAAGCTATTAATTCAGTTTTAGATGAGAAATAAATTATACCAGTACAAGCTATCTGAGAAAATTAAAATAATCAAGCATGGTATCAAGATTTATATAATCTTCATTGAAATGAAAAAACAAACAAACATTATGACTTTTTTCCTCACAGAGGAATCAAAGAACACAAAATATGTGTTTATATGATTTAAAAAAATAAAATTGAAAGAACCCCAGATGCCCTCAATTCTGAATTTTGCAAGTACTTCAGTAAACAAATAAATTTATTCAATAAAATTACTCAAGTACATTTGGATAACACATGAACTTATGGACAAAACTGTTGACTCTATTTTTCCACTTCCACAGCAACTCACACTATGTATGTATGAAAATCTCTGAAGACACAAAAAAGCATATATGTTACACAAGTACACAGTGGATCATAAGATAGAGCAGATGAGGTTGACAGCTGCATTACTTCATGTTTGTAATGGGAACATGAAATAAATACACAATTATGATTAGTGAATAAACAAATGCCCCAGATTCATTAAATTCATTTTTAATGGAAAATTTCTTCATTTTCCTCTCTGGTGGGCACTGAGAGGAATTTTACTCTACTGCAGGGCAGAATTTAAATATGTCTCTATTCCTTCACATACTTTAGATTTTTTTCCACTTAATCTAAGCAATGGATTTTCTCAACTTCCAAGTAGAATTCTACTAATAACCACTTTAAGGGTTTTCCTTTTCATTCATGAACAGTTCCATCCATAAAACAAAGGAGATGGAGATGTTTTGTGGCCCAATATTCATAGCAGTCGTAAAGTAGGAGGAGGAGAAGGATTCTAGGCACTGTGACTGGAACATCTGGCGTGGGCTGGAGCGTATCAGAATCCCAAATCCTGTCAAGTTAATAACTGGACACTACCTTTAACAGTGAGTCTGCATCTCAGAGACAGTGAGACTAATTTCAGTTTAAACTGAAGGAATTTTTGCCCCTTAATACAGGAGCAACTGCTATTGACAACTACTTTAATGTGCACTGTAGATCTAAATTGATAACTAGAAAATATTTTTAATATTTTAGGAATGCCTAAGTGATATTTAATAGCCTGAAAACAATTGGGAGGAGTGCAATCATTGTTGTTATATTGAACAATATTTTTTTTTTAGTAACCAGCATTTATACATGAATAAGTAATTAAGTAAAGATTCCACTAGGCAAGATTTTTGAAGAATTGCTTGTTCACACACATATCACTTTTAAATGCTTGACTTAAGTAGTATTGAAACGATTGATACATGATTTAAAATCAAAATTTATATTTATAGCATTTTTTCTTTAAATATAATGTAAAACTATTGAATATATTTGCAATCCATATCAAGTACGAAAAAATGCTAAACCTTCCCTCAGAAGACATTATGCACTGAAGTGAATAAATAGCTTTTTATGAACCATTTGGACATTAGTTAATTATTTCAAAACTATATAATATTCTAAAATGTATGTTTAAAATTTCCAAATCACTTTATTTTAAAGACCTATTTCTAGCTGTCAGAACTGATGAATTTATATCTCCTGTCTAAATGTAGAGTTGCACTTCATTATCCAATAACATAACAAATTTCCTGCTGAATAGGAAATAAATTGCCATACACAAGAATAATGTGATAATGGAATATGAAAGTGATGAGAGACATCAGTTCCTTTACTCTGTTTATAACCAGCTTCAAGGTTTCAGATTTTCCATACCAGTACTTCACCATCATCGCCTGTTTTCTACCTAAAATATTAATTGAAACAGACACATCTGGACATGCACCTCAGGATGAATAGAAGCATGAAAATTGAAATAAAAGCTTCATTTTGGTGTTTTAAAAAACAGCAAATCCTTTTCAGGAGACTTAGTCAATATTAAGAACGATATTGAAATCATAATAGCTTGACTGAGAGTAATATTGATAGCTACAGCAGGATAAAAGGAAAATTTCTCTTTCAGTTTGAGCTGCGGGTATGGAATACACACAGGTGCAGAAAATAAGAACATTGATTTACATTTGCTTGGATGAACTAATGTAAATTCTGATCAAGGCACTGATATTGCCATCTTCTATTTGACAATACAGCTGTACATGATTCAAGAGGGCCTGGAAAAAGGAAAATAAAAATGATTGCATGTTCAGATACAGAGATAAACTGTAAAATCTTTGTACCTATATAAATAAATGAGAAAGTTCCCTTTTGTTAGATTGATTGCTGAAAAACACCACTGTTTTTTACCATCTTCCAAAGGCTGAGATTACCGTGTGCACTATAATCTCTAAAGGATAGATGTCCAATTTTTACAAGTCACTGGTGAATTCCTCTGTTCCTGTAGTATTCATAGCAACTCAATCCCTATAGCAATTGGGAAGAACACTTGCCACTCTGTTTCTTTGTGTCAGGGAAATAAGATATCAAGTAAAGACTTAAAGAACAAAAAATAAAATAAAACCCAGAAGCTTTTGAAGACAGCTATGGCTAAAAGCCTTAAGCAAAGATAATTCATACTTCGGTAGACTTAGTTTATAACATATTGACTTAATTCCATCAAAATGTAGTTCATTTAACAGGATCTTGAAAAGTTGATTGCAAAGACTGGCAAGCCAATGTAAAAAGAAAGCTGGTGAATGAAGCTGGCATATTACATGTCTTCCGTTATTAAATCCTTTCAACTTTTTAATTTGTGCGTGGGCAAATGTCTTGATGCAGACTAGAAAGAACTAAATCAGAAAGAAAAGAAACCACTTAATTCTTTATGAAAATTCTGTCCCAATCAATTAAACCACATCAAGATTGTCTGCTTTAATCATGGAGCCCTTTTTTTGGACCTGACCAAAATAAAGGTAGTAGAACAGACAAAAAGAGAAAGCTACACAAAATCAAGCTAAAAGGAAAAAATTGGTGTACAAGTAAATTGATTTTTCCATTTAATAAAACAAGATTTTAATCCTAATACAGGTTTTACTGTCAAAAACTTGACTTATTCATCGCACATTCACAGCACAAGTGTGTCTTAGTTTCATTCCTAGTCATGATGGATCTGCTTGAAGCATCTGCACATAAAAATTTTCTTAAACGAAAAGCCACAGTCTGATAGGATAGATTCAACTACACCTTTAAATAAAGATTATATTATTATACATACACACATACTCACTGCACATATTACACTGTCTCAATGCTACAATGAATAAGAGGATAGAGACCTCATTTGTATATATTTCAGATTTGTTCAGTACAATCAAATAGTCTTCTATTGTATTGTCCTACACTGCAACACACCAAAATAGCATGAAAATAGCTAGCAACAAGAAAGCATCACCACTTGGAATATTTCCAACATATAGGTTTCAGCTTGTTTCATTCGGTGTTTACTAGAAGCGGGTATTCACTAGACAGTGTTGTTCTTTGTCCTATCTTGTATTCAATATGTGGATTTTCTATCACAATTTCATAACCTGGTAGAACATATTTTGCACAAAATAAAGAAGAGAAGAGAAGAGAAGAGAAGAGAAGAGAAGAGAAGAGAAGAGAAGAGAAGAGAAGAGAAGAGAAGAGAAG
>JAOXNO010000001.1:124412178-124422497 GCA_028565335.1 Limnodromus scolopaceus
GAAAAGAAAAGAAAAGAAAAGAAAAGAAAAGAAAAGAAAAGAAAAGAAAAGAAAAGAAAAGAAAAGAAAAGAAAAAGTAGTAGTAGCCTTCTTTCACTACTACCAGAACTCAGTATTATTAAACATTCCTATATTTTAATGGCACACGCCTTTTATAAGACATCCAGCATGAAAAATCCATGAGCTACCATGAAAGGTGGAGATTGCATTTACACATTGATACCATGCCAGCCTGCAAGACAATGAAAAAGGGATGGCAATACACATTCCTGCATGGAAAAGACAGTAAGCCAACCTAAAGAGATGAAGAATAATTGAGACTCGATCATGTGAAACTGTTATAAAATTAAAACTCTGAAAACAATCCTGCCTTTACATTCTCCGATTGAAAGATACTGGCAAGAACAATTGCTAAGATCAAATAAAAGAATTTTGTTTACAGTTCAAATTGTTTAAGAAAGTTTTCTAAAAAATAACAAGAAAATCAAAATTAAGAAAAAGATCCTGAATATTTGCTTCACACTTAGAGTCAGATTTAAATAGGCAGTAGTTTTATAGCATCAAATACCATTTACATGCAATTTGGTACCATATATTTTTTGACAGAGAGTATATCATTGTTTCTAAAAGAAACAAGCAATATGAGAATTCTGAGATTTAAGTAGTGAGATTTTTTCTGAAATTAAAAGATTTTGTACATTGTCTTTGGATGCAGTATTTTTATTCCATTTTCTTAACGGAGTATTCTCCCTGGAGCTATAGGAATAATAGTGCAGTGCATTTTTTTTTAGATTTCTCACTTTAAAAATATTTTTAATACACACACCTTGATGATTTATTAGAAACATGATTCATGGTTTCCTTAGACTGGTACTGGGATTAGAATTATATGGGTACCATCAAATACAATTAATTATAAAGCTTGTATATAATATCAGATCATTCTGTGGTACTGTCATGAGCATAGTTATAGCATACACAAAAAATATCTCACATGAATAGTGTGAAGTGCCCACGTCACCTCAGAATGTGTCCAGCATGACCAAATTTCTGCCTTGGCTGAGTGGTGAGATCAGTATGTACTACAGTACACAATCACTTAATATCTCCTGCTGATTCATGTAGAGGAAAAAATTTTTGCATTTGTTTAGAACTTCTAATCTTTTTTTCCTTTGCAGCTGTGCAGTTTGGAAAGTTGTATTACAAAAGAAATCTGGCAACAAAATACAAATTAAAAGGATAAATTAAAAGTGAAGAAAAAACAATACATTTTAAGTGGAATAACCAGAGGGCTCATAAATTCAGATCGTCTAACTAATTGTCCTTTAAGAAATGTTTTAGTTGCTTTTTAGTTAGTTTGGGTTTTTCCCTCCTTTAACTTTTTAAATAGTGATAAGCAGTCTCACACGTTATTTATAATTAGATTGACATCTCCAGTTCAATAGCTGGATTTGGACTCATATCTTGGAGTTATCTTTATACGTTTATACTTTTTAAATCTATCTCATTTTTTGCAGCTGGAGTAATGCAGTTCAAGTAAGACATGGCTTGGACATAAGAATTCTGACAATTTTCTCAGCCCTGTTTCTCATGGGCAGAACCCTAAGTCACTACATTTAAACATGATTCAGTACTATATGTTTTCAAGTACCTTATCTCAGGAGAAACAAGTCTAAAGTGGCATGAAAATAGGATTGTCGTTCAATAATATCTGTAATATGTTTGTTTCACTTCCTCAGGACTGTGATCCCAGGACACAAAATTTAAAGGTGCTCACCCCTAACTAATCAGAACAAAATAGGATATTTTTGCCATTTTCGTGCTTTAGTCTTGAAAATCAAATTGCTTGTACATAATACAAAAGTCATGGAAAACCAAATTGAAGTATTTGTCTGCTCAGAATTGTAAAGAAAAAGCGTAAATGAAAGACAGGACTTAATATAGGAAGAACAGCGTATAGTAACTTATATGGATTTAATTTCTCAAATTCAAGTTTTATACTTATTGAACATCTTCTGTCCACAGATACTAAAACAAATCTTTTTTGGTGCCCTGCAGGATGATTCTCTCTTAAATAATGATTTGTTTGGAAACATATTAAAGGGAAGTAGGATTTAAGGGACTATACACAAAATGTTCCAAACCAAGATTTCTGGATAATTAAAGAGAATAGAAATGTCACTGAAGGATTTTTGCACTATGAATAAGTGGAAATTATCCAAGACAGAAATCTCACAGGTTTTTTGACATGAACTGTAATTTTTCAAATTCTAGTCTAATTTATCTTGTGATAATTCTGCATTGTTCTGGTAAATAACAACCATTAAATTCTCCCAAAAGATAGTGACATTGTTATGTCCTCGGTGGAAGATCACAATTCCTTAAAACTCTTAAATTTGATGGGTCTTGCCAAAAAGTTACTAACATGTCCATATATAACCATGGTAACAATGAACATGTTTATCTAGCTAACAGGTTCAGAATTAGAAAACTGTCTTCAGAAGAGAAAATTTTACCCTTAACCCACTAGCTTGATTTTTTTATAGGAATAAGCTAATTAGGAAAATGTTAATATTCAAATTAGAACACCATTTGCACATGCATTCCATAGATAAAAATGTCAAAAAAGTAATTGTATAAGTGTTAAAAGATAATTGCAAACTATCTTGTAGGAAGTAAAGATAAAACACAAACCAGAAGAAAATGTACAATGTTATGTTTACAGTTCAGAGCTTTCAGAAATTAACTTTAAAAGATTGTCAGTGTTTTTCTCCCTCAGTCCTGCTTCTTTGTAGTAAACACAGCAGAATGAATGGCTCATCTATCCTTCACATTTCTTATTGATTCATTAGCATTAAACATGAATGGTTGTGACACAGATGCAATTAAAGACTATTTTACAAGGACACAATCAAGATTTTATGTGGTAGAAAGACACTAATAGAATAGATGCTGGTTTGCTCAAGTCATTTCACTATTACTGTTTTTACAATAAAACATGAAAGTACTGTACAAGATTTACATAATTGCTACAATGGGTTTATTACTTCAACAAGTACTTTCCCAGGTCATTCTTCTATACAAAGTAGATTTAAAAATACTTTTTTTGAAATTTAGTCTTTTTTTTAAAAAAAAAAAAGAAAAGGGAAACCAAAACAGAACAAAAAACCAAACAAATCTCAGACTGTACAAGATGTACAAAAGGAACAAAAATAATTTCCACATTGTAAACTTAACCATACGAGTATTGAAAGATAGTCACAATTACAGGGACAATTTCAGCTACATAAATGTCACTGAAAGTCATTTAAAAACAGGAGTATCTTAGTTAATTTATGCAAACATCCCCGTATTTTTCTACAGAAATAATCACAGATGTAAGCTTAATGATTGTAACTGGACAAAAAATGAAAAATTTTTGAAATCCAAAATCTTTTGTTTTCATAGGAAAACATACAGTTCATCTGTGCCTTAATAAAGAACATTTTATGGTCAGAATATCCCTAAATTCAAGAAAGGTTCAAAATAATGTCATATTCAGGTCTACAAATCAGTACAAATAAAAAAATATTTATTTAAAAAGTTTTTTCATTAAAACTATTTTATAGTATAGTAATATTTTATAGTATAATAGTACTTTAAAGTATAAAAATATTTTTAAAGTATTTTCAATTAATAAATGAGATTGTAGCCATAAAATTAATACTAAAGTACTCACTACTCATAGCAACATCTTACCCTTACATTATTAAGCTCAAGAAGGCATTTCAGTGCTTTGCTCTCCTAACTTCCTTTTACTATTGAGGTATGTAGAGAATTGTAGTAAAGTAACTTTGCTGTTATGTTCAGTTCTTAAATTTTCCTCAGTCCTTTCCAATGGAAATTATGGAAGTGAAACTGGTCTCAGTAGTTTACAACCTTTATATGATGAATAAAATGTTAGATGACTATGATGATTCCACATCTGTCAGAGACTTCCATAAATTTTTGATGAAGTAGCACCAATATGTTGAGTTAGATGGTATTTCTCCCTTCTTTTCTCCAATAATATCTTGGAGGATAATAATGATCATTGCTCAGAAGCAACGATATCTCCCCAAGTTTGGGAGCTGCAGAGATTGTATCACCTTCCTGTTTATTTCCTGTATCAGGCTGTTCTTTTTCTAATGTCCCTGTGTGTTAGCTAAGTTTGGGCCTTCTTAAGTGTTGAACTGGGATGGAATCTGAATAAGACTGAATTGAATGATAAACCAGTAAACTATGATGAAATATGGAAGATAGTTGGTTTTGGTCATTTTGTTCAAAAGACCTATCCTCCTTTTGAACATGTCAAATGTAGTGTTTTATTTTGGTATGCGCCTTTTAACATCAGTGGACACCTATCTCTTTTATCAGTTTTGCTTGAAAAAATTGCTTGAAAAATTTGCTCATGTTGAAGGCTTTTTACCAAAGCCTGCTAATAGAAACATGAAAGAGCAGCTGTGATAATACAACTCAATGATGTCATGGCTGTGTCTACCGATAACCAAGGAATCAGTGTGAAGCAGATTTCAAATACAAGTAATGAACTTCAGCTATTCCAAATGTGGGAGAAGTTATGAAAGCAGCTTTCCTGGCTGCAATCCCTGAGTCAAATGTGCAAAGCACATACTGAAGAGGTGAGATCAAGCAAATCTGACAAAACAGCGGTATTCTCATAGTACACCAGCAAAGTTCCCTTTGGCTAGAGGACTTCACTTCAGACCTCCAGGATTCTCGATGGGCGATGTACTCTTCCACTTATTCCACAGTCTCAAATACATTGATCGCATCTAATTACTAGTTCTCCAACACTAAAACTCCAGTTGGATGCTCCCAAAATTTGCTTTGATCAGCATTACCTTCTACATCATCAGACACAAGACATACTGGCAAGGAAGGAAAGGGTTAACTCTCTTTGCATATTACTACACAACACTGCTGATCTTCACAATCTGAAACACTGACCAGCTAGGTTTTCGTAATTTCTCACTGACATAGACAAAAGAAGCCACTGGAACAAATTCCCACCCCTGTACATATTTGGAAGGCAACAGGAAAGGAATGAGAAAAAAATAGCAATATCATACAAATATGCTGCAGGCTATTGAAAGAGGGTGGGATAGTGGGAGCAGAGCTGTGGTTGTACTGGCACGTTATTTCCATCCGGAAGTTTCCCCCACTTACAAATCATTCATTTAAAAGAGAAGAGAGGTTATCAAAGACTTCTTAAGGATAAACAGCAATTATTGTTTTGACAAAATTCAAATACTTCTGATAATAATTTGTTTGTGAAAATTAGTCATTATTCTTTCACTTCTTAAAAAAAAAAAATAGACACAAAGGTCTTTTTTCTTGTTGAGAATATTTCCATTTTGAGCAGGTTCATATGTAAGGGAATAATTCCACTCAAAGGGCTATACTGAGTCCTGTTCACTTTTTTTCCTAATTAAAAAAAAAACCACAATCAAAAAACACAGAAGTATCCCATGAAAAGAAGGATCTACAGAGGGACCAATCCTCTCCTAAGTATAAAAAAACTACAAATTTGATTCAAGAAAACATAGTAAATCTCAAAATGATGTGTACATTTACACTTTTATAGCAGACAGAAAGAATTTGGGATTTGCCCAGCCATCCAAAGAACAGTGATGCTTCCCTTTGTTTAGGAGAGATTTGTATACTTAGGTTGAACCTAGTGGAATGATCTTTCCTAGATAACTGAGAACATGAGAATAACAATAGGTGAACAGAGAGGCAAACAAAATTTCCTATCAGTCCCAAGTCATAAAAAGCATTAGTAGCTCTTTTACGGTGCTGCATGCAGATAGGAGAGACTCCCATGACCCACTCTCCAAGCACAAAGCAAGGAGAAAGCTACATTTATTCATGTTCCCTGGCATTAAAGAGGATCAAAAGAAGGGCAGGAGGCATCTGCGAAAGCATAAGGAGTTGGCAGGAGGGCAGCAGCAAATCGCCACATATGTCTGCAAGGCTGAAGGGCAGGAAATACATCACCACTTGTCCGGCAGCGCATCCAGCACCAACAGCTGGGGACAGGTGGAACTGGGAAAGCAGCGGTGGAGGGGGGGACACCCTAGGTGGTCAGAACACTGAGACACTGAGGAAGAGCAGGGGGGACGTAGGGATGAAGTGTTGCAACCTAAGAAATGGAAAATAAGGGAGCAGAGAGTCTTCTAAAAATGGCAGTTCTAGTACATAAACAGGTTAAATGCTGCCTGTACGGTTTGTACAAGCCCCCGCTATAGATGATTAAAAGGCTTGACAGCACCAGGTAGTTGCCATTGTTTTCTTCATATTGGATTTCAGTGCAGAGCCATCACTACAATGCTTTTAGCCCACCAGACTTGGGAAATGAATGAATGAACAGTTCATATTTTATACAGAATCAGGTAACAATGTTACTCTATGTCCAGAGAACTTCAAACCGCAATGTTATCTCATGCATGAGGTATGAAATTCACATTTTGTAGGTAAAGACTGAAGTTCAGAGACTTTGATTCAGGTACCTAAGGTGCTACAGGAAATCTTTGGTAATACTGGAAAGCGAGATATGTCACACTCCTGGGCTAACAGTCCTAACTGTCAACCAAGCATTCAGGACAAACACTGCAAATCCAGTTAAGCGCTCCCTAATCTACTTGTGGTTTTTCCTCCATATTGTAGAAACATACACTCTACTTCCTTTGTTTGGGTCATAATGGAATGTAAAGCACACAAATCTTAATTGGAAATTTGTCAATTATATTTTAAGGGAAGAAACGGAAAAAAATAAATAAAAAAATTATGTACTCGCATGTAATTGGTTTGCACTTAAGCTGACCTTATTGTTCATATGTCAGAAAAGAAATAAGTTACTAGGAATTTTCTAACAACACATTTTATAATGAAGCCCTTGTTGGAAAACACTTGTCCTATAAAATGCTTGGTAATAAGTTCTGCAGCCAGAAACATGTAAAAATTTGGCACTAATCAAAGATATCAGAGATGCTGATTGAATTGCCAGTAGATTTTATCAGAAAAGGAATATTTTAAAAAAAACCAAACAGCATTACAAACTAATTGTAAAACTCAGTAAAGATGGTCTCTGGAATTCCTTCTCATGTTCTCATCACAGACATGGACAGTAAAGACCTGTACCAAAAAAGGTTACTCACCTTCCTTGAGCTGCAAGGTTGTATGCCATGTGCTATGCTATATGCAGTGCTACGTACCTATGCAGCTCATGGAACTGCTGCAGAGGAAAGGTGGACTGGGCATGTGAAGTGACATCAGCAGGCAGAATAAAATGACAGAAGGAAAAGGATCTTACTGTCACATTGAATCAGGATTAAACTGTGGCATGTGGTAACTGCACAAGAGATGTTATACCCTGTTGGCATTGACTCTGGACACAGAAGAGGAAAGGGAGAGTCTGTGTTCAATTATTGGGCCCTGCTCTCTATCAGGAAAAGAGAACTGGGATGGAAAATAATAACTAGCTGAAGTGCTAGTATTGAAATATATTTTTTAAATCACTTGTCAGAAAAACCTTAAGAACTCTTTTAAAAAAATCCCTCTCAATTAACGTTTTATTTCAACTGAGGAAAATTTTACTGTTGGATTCTCCCAGTCATCCCACCTCATTAGAGCTTGAAAAGGGAAAGGAAAAAAAAAGTCATCTTTTGCTCTGCTTTCCCCAGGGGAGTGACCATACCAACAGCTTTTGCAGGCAGGGTATCACTGCACCTGAGACTCCTGAAATTAGGCACAGCTGGGTGACTGAAACCAGGTTTCAAAAGGCTGCTGGCAGAGTGGGTCTCTTTAGGCTAAGGAGGGAAGGAGCAAGTGAGATGAGGGTGAACTAAGCTGAAGTTTTGGATGAAGGATGTAACAGGCACCTCACTGAATGTATTTTTTACACTTTTACTTTCTAACACCTAGAATATGCTTATAAGTTCAAATGAACATCATACTTGGTCATCTAACATTATTTCTTATTATCTGAATTTTGAATATTGCCTCAATTCACATATGTTTAACAAGACCCAGCTCACTTTAACCAGGTTTAGCAGTCACCTGAAAAACTTGTAAACAGTAATTGGAAGTAATTTTTTGGGGTAAAATTAGCTTAAATAGATAACTCTGAAGGAATATTTGAGGAGATAACCCATTGTGCTCATAACATTTGCATAGCTGTAAGTTTGGACAGCAGCAGAAGGGACTCCCACATTACCCTCAGGAGCCTCAGACTTTTTGTTGAAGGACCATCTTTAAGTATCAGAATATATATGTGTTCAGAAAAAAACCCTGGTGCAACAGGACAGAATAACTGTAACTGGGAGCAGTAAGCCATGTGGCAGCTTGCCCACTGGGAGCCCTGGGGAAACCATTAACCTGACTCCACATGCGGCTAATGCATCTCTGCAAAGGTTCCTCAAACTAATTGGTGTGTGGGCATTTTGATTGTAAATAGAGTTATTAGCAAACCTGCATTTTTACAGAGTTCTGTTTAAATAGCTCCTAAAATAGGGTATCTAATTTTTCAATTTTTTATAACCTCGGTTGAAAAAGTTTGTATCAGTAGCAGAGGGAGTGCAAAAATCCAGTGAAATAACAAGATCGTAAAGAAAAACCTTGTAAGGATTACAAGACAGAAAAACCTCTGAAATATCTCTAATGAATGACTATGGCTCTAAAGGACAAGTCATGTTTTAGAGCAATGCATGATTTCAATTGACAGCTACACAATAAAAAATAAAGTAGGAGCAAATATTTATGTGCATATTTATGTGTAACTGATTCATAACTGATACATAACTATATGTATACATAACTACACAGACACATAACTATGAGCTTAATTCTGACATCCAGTCACATTGACTTTTTTTTTTCTGAGATTACTCTCATCATAAATCATCTTGTATTACTGGAATCTGATATATTAAAGCATATACCTCAAATTCAATAAATTGAATACATTCCGTCTTAGGTGTATGTTGCTTTACTTTATGTTTGTATACTTACATCCTTAAAAGAGTTAAATATGTCTCAATATTAAGATTTAAAAAAAAAAATACAGGAAATAATGGGATTTTAGTTAAAAATCAGAGAATGACAGAGTTGTTTAACTGGAAATATTTTATGTGGAAATTGCACAAGGTATATATGAAATGGAACAGTTTTCATTATTATTTTCTTTTTCTAATTAGAATTTATTATTATTTATTCTATCCCCTATCTTTGCTATTCAAATTGTGGAGTGTTTGGATACTAATCATTGATTTCAGGAGTCTGGACACTGTGGTAATATTTAGGTTGCATCTTCTAACTTTATTGACTAAAAATAATCAGGATATTCTGAAAAAAACATACTTCATCTGAAAATATTTTTATATGACTGTTGAAAATTCATAAAATAGTATAAATTATTAGGAAATATTGTTTGATACTGAAGAAGAGAGAATGGAAAGCATGTTAGCTAATTATAACAGTGCTAATAGAAGGAAGGTTTTCCATTTAATTTCTGGTTTGATAAGGAATGGAAATAGAGCTGGTGGCTTTGAATATGATATAGACTAAGCAAATTTAACAGATACTAAAAGAATTTTAAGTTTTGTCTTAGTTTGACCTTTCTCTTGCCTGCCTTCATGGTATTATCTTTATGAATAAAATAATTCACAGAAGTTCAGGAAGAGGATTACTTTTTGTAACAAGGATTTAATCATGTAACTTCACTGAATTGGAACAAAGTTGATAAAAATATATATAGCATAGAGAAAAGAAAGAAAGCAGAATGAAAAAGCAAATGTTTTCTGTGGAGGTGATGTACAACATTACAATAATTACAAAAAAATAATTTTTTGCTGAAATAATGATTGCTATTAATGGCCTGACAAACATTTAGAAAGTTCAGAATATTTCTTTATACGATCGAAGTTACCCTCTGCTGATACAAAACATGAAAATGTTATTTGGCATGTTGTTTTCTCAAGAGTTAACTTTTACAACCATTTTGAACATTTAGATAACATATCTTTTCTGAGGCATCCCAAGATAGCTTCACGGAGCCTAGTACTTTCAAAGTTGAGTGTAGAAGCAGCCAAAAAAGGATATTGTACAATAGTTACACAATTATTATTAAAATTTGAATGCCGAGAGTAAAGACATAGTAGGCAGACAGCGTAATGACACCTAATGGATTGAGTTAAAATAAAAAACTTATCATAGAATCATAGAATCATAGAATGGTTAGGGTTGGAAGGGACCTCAAAAGATCATCGAGTTCCAACCCCCCT
>JAOXNO010000001.1:124422597-124459302 GCA_028565335.1 Limnodromus scolopaceus
TCCAGAAGATCTACCCACTTCAATATCATTCAAAGTAGTCCCATGACTTTATTATGTAGATATACCATCTGGAAAGCTGGTTGATAAGGTTGCTATATGCACCATAGCAATTTAAACCTGAAATCCATAACAAAGTCCTTGGATTTATTCCGCAGGTATTTTGGATTAAATGGATAAAATCCACAACTATGAAGCAAATAACAACCGCTCAACAGACAAGACAAAAATCTTTTGTCAGGAGAGCTGGGTGGCTCTGCCATAGGTTCTTTGTGCATGTCCTGAAAACTGCAGTGATGCCACATAAACTTTAAAAAGAAATTTAAAAATTGTATAAAATACCATTATGGGTAACTCATTTTAACTGTTGACCCCATGTGTGGGTTGTTGGGTTTTATTTAGTATCTTTCGCTTAGTTGATTTTGTCATCTTTATGATTTTGATTTGGTTTTATTTTTTATTTTGTTGACAGTTTTTAGTATCACAAATCATGTCCCTGCTGTTTGTGGGTTTTCCTACAGTGCAGAAGGGACTGAACTGTGTTTCAGAAAGTGGTGGATCTAGCGTGAGTTAGGCAGCTTCAGTGCTTAGAGCAGTCTGAAAACGGCTGTGCAGAAGTCACTATGGGCAGAAAAATTTGCCTTCTAAAATTAGTGCGGAGATATAAGGAGTTTTAACTGAGCTGGGAACAATTTGCCTTTGCCTGAACATACAAAAGGAAATTCCTGAAGGTACATGGCTTTGTCTTTAGATGCCAAAATGTGTTAAAAATTCAGTTCTAGCAGACTTTTCCAGGATACCTCACAGAAAGCTTGTGGCAGACAATGGCATTGTGCCCCAGTCCTTCATACAGCTTTGTCTCCTTTGTCCAGCAGATGGAAATTCTTCTTGAAGTCATGAGTTTCTATTGGTTAAAAAGGGTCTATACATTTTATCAAAACTATTGCATAAGGTAACACAGTGATCTAGATGTGTGTATCTTCACAGCCATGTAAATATAGTTGTCTATGAGCAAATATAGAATATTCTTCATATTCAGACTCTTGATTGACTACATGAATCAGTGCTAAAAATACAGTTAATCACTTTCTACTCTCTTCTGCAACTGACAGACCAAATGTGACAAACATTAGCCCATCATAATGTGTTAAACATGCTCTAAAGTTCCCACTGAAATGTATGATTCAGCTGCTTTGATATGCACATTTTGCTGAAACAGCACAATTAGTTATCTTCAGAAAAGTGTACAATTGAAAGAGCAAAGTCTGTTTTTGATCACCACTTTGAAAGCTTCATTAGCGCAATTTTATTCAGAGCTGCAGCTGCTTCTCTTTGGTGGTGGAAACTAATCAATCAAACTGCAAACTTATACTTCTGAAAGACTACAAAGCAGCATCCAAGTCTCAGTATATTTTTGGTATGGCTTTAAAGCACACTAATAAGGAACAGAATATGTAATTCTCTTTATACTAAATACACTATTCACAGCAATGACAGTTAATTAGCAAGTAAAACACAAAAGTAAATATTTGGCAAGATTACAACTTTTAAGAAAAGGAGTATAAATGAACTACTGGGGCAAGGAACAGATGTTTCTATATTGTGTACCTGACAGGACGGCTTTTTAAATGAGGTCAGTGACAAATTCTTTAAATTATGGGTTTTGTTTTCATTCAGGTCAGAAAGGATTACTAACTTGTCCCCTGTGATAGCCTGTAATTTATTAACTGGAAGCTGCTCTATAGTTGTTGGTTTTTATCTCTTTACTGCCTCAGGATACAGGCATAATTGAGACTGCCAAAAACCAGAATTAGCTGGAAGGAAGTTGTGAGGAAATTTGTCTGTTTTCCCATCAGCAAATGTCTACGTACTAGCATGACGAAAAATTCTAGTGTGATCTTGGCTGGACAAAGTGGACTTCCATCACTTATAAGGAAGATGATAACCCTTTATACAACTTTGATGAGGATTTGTGAATATACAGCAAGGAGCAAATTCTATTTTGGATACTCCTTTGCATGAAAATGTTATAAAATCTCCATTAGTTCGATGGAACAGTGCAGATTTCAACTCTAGCTATATATTGATTGGTTATGATTTAGATATGGGACAGGTACAAGTATCTCTATATGGCCACGTGGAGCACAGTGGAAACACAGTCCTGGCTAGATAGAATGGGGCTGGAAGTAGAGACATATTTTGCAGGACACAGCATCCTCAGCAAAGGGAATTATAAATTACATGGGGAAAGTACTGTAACTTTGGAATAATGAAGAGGGGCAAAACTAGCTTGATCAAGCAGGGTTCAGCTAGGTCTTCTGCAGCACTCAATAAACACTATTTTACTCATAGAAAGGCCAACATGGCCACAAAGGCAATTTGGTTTGATGCAGACCCCAAGCTGCAGCTGGCTGTGCTGAGAACAAGCTTGGGTGGGCCTGCTGGCTGTCCCACAGCGCAGGGTGTACCATCACCCAGGGCCCTGCAGCAAAAGAGGCCTGTGGGGTGTATGCTGATTTCATGAAGACTTGCTTGGGATGCCAGTGCATTACACCTAGCCATTTCATCTGGGCATCTCAGCCTCTCTGACTTTATACAGCCAAACTTGAAGCGATGAAAAACAGCAATAGGAAGGAAATTTTTCAATGCTAACAACATATCAAACACTGTAGATAATCAGTGTAAAACCACTGTTGCATGGAAGTTTAAGATAATGTAGATGTCTCCTTGTTTTCATTACATGCATTCAAAATAGGTACAGTAAGACTGAAGACAGCCAAGACTGCAGACATGTCATATTCCTTGTTCTAAATAAAGCATCTTTAAAGTGCAAAAGAAGGAGGTATAAGAATTCATCCTTTTTAGGCTGGTGACTGAGAAGTTGCAGTGATTTTAGCAAGATTCTTATCATTCTGAAGTCGTTGAACTAGCTGATAGTGACAATGCACTACGAAATAATGTAGCATGAGAATTCTTTTGTAGATCTGAAGGTCAAAATCCTTGTATATCCTTGCCTCTATTCTCTGAAAACAGACTGTCTGCTGATGAGATTTCCTTTATGGTAACCTGTTTTATGGTACCAAACCCAGAAATTGGTAGTGATTTGAGGAATTCTTTTCTCAACTTCAGCAAAGAAGCCATAGTAAATCACCTGAAACTGAAAACTGTGGTCTGCACATATTAGGAAGTTAAAAGGCACTGGAAAAAAGCCTTTCAAAATGGAAATAGGCAACATGACTCCAATAATACTTTCTTGGAAGAACGTACGCAAGTGAATAATCCTTGTTCTGATATGTAGTTCAGCTAGCCCCTGGGATAAGTAAATGCTATGTGAATGAAGAAAAATTTGTAGCGTCTCAAATAGTGATTTTTATTAATATAATAGACATATGAATAATGAGGTAAAGTCCTCCCTTCTATTTCACTCTCCAAGACTGTTTTCAAACACTGATTTGGTTCTGTCATGGGCAATCTAATAAAAGAAGATATATTTTTCTCCAGATACTATTAAAGTAGCCTGTATAATTTTTAAAAAGCAATTTGCATCAGACCTTTTATTGTTCCAGAATTTTCATAGATGCCAGCTACTATAAAATAATGGGCATGTTGCTCACAAACACAAGCTGCAGACAAACAGTTTTCCCAGAAGTCCTGATCTCATTCTGTCATTCATAAAGAAATCCCATTTTTCTAATATGTAAAAGTCTTCACATTCAGCACAACATGTACACCTATGATCAGAAGATGTGTTAATTTAAATGAACAGCAAGAGGTCCAGCAGACTTTGACCCTCTTCACTGATATTCCTTTGAGGATAACATAAGTAATGAATGGGGGGCAATTTAATTAAAAAAATGAACTCTTCCTGGTTATGCATGATTAAGTTCACAGACCAATAAAGATTAACACTTAACATTTGCTTGTTTTAACAATGCTCTACGGGCCAGTAGCACTGTATGAGGATGGCATTTTCTCCTGTAAGAGCTAACAGTATTACAGTAGTGGATCCAGTCTGATTCTGAAAACTGCTGGTATGCAGTGAAGAGTTTTAGGTGAAGAGTTATCGCAAGCATTCAATATCACTCTAAGATTTTAGAAGATTTCTTTTTAGATTTCAAATGAGGAAAAAAAACCTAACCAAAAAAACCCTCCCCAAAACAACCAAAAAAACAACAAACCAAAACCAAAACCAGTCAGGCTTTTGATGTCATCCTTCCCATAACACATCTCACCACCGAAGTTACAGTGTATATAACTGTGTCAATGGGACAGGTTTTCTTAGTCTTTCCTATTTATGTGCAATTTCATATGTATGCTAGCAAGTCTAGATTAACAAATGAAAAACCCATTTTTTTCATATATATATTCAGTTTAGTGCACGTGATTCAGATAGAGAAAAAATAGATTGTCCCTGTTGCTTGAAACTAGTTTAACTGTTAATAGTTAACAGAAATATTCTGGTTTAGTTTTTTAAACATATATAAGGCTAGATAATGCTGTCCTCAACACATGCAAATAAGAAAGACATTCTTTCCATGTGAAATGCAATAGTGTTTATAACCTCATGAAAGACTACATTGACACAGAATTCTAAAGATGTAGCAAAAAGCCCTAAAATTAATGTAGCATTTCTGCCCTTCAGTTTCAGGGATATAAAAGGTAACCAACTAACTTAGTGAAATCAGCTGGTTTTTTTCTGGAGTTCCTATCATGTTAACATCTCAACATCCTACTACAGGTGTAACAGTTAGATGTGATGAAGCCCCTGTAGACATGCCTATCTGCCTCTTGTGAATATTGCAGGGCTTATACACCAGATCTTGTGTGTTCAACTCCCATCACAAAAACATAGTCTTTAAGACTCCTCAAACATATTAGACTATTAGACTTTCAAATATATTTTACTACATATCAGAGTATAATACACCAATAAATAAATATTTGTGTTGCTTAAAGATTCTATGGAAAGCCTGTCCGAAATCCAAAGATCTTTTCCAAGTATGAAACCATTGTTCAAGCCTCTAAATGATGCTGTCTCTAAAAGGACTCATAAAGTTTGTTGTATCATAAGGAATTCTGAAGAGATTAGCAAACAACTAAAAAAGTCACAGTTGTGAATCAGGAGCTTCCACAGGAAATTTCAGAGTTTATGTACAACAATAATTCAGGAATACACTGCCATATTTGACCACCTCTGAAAGTCTCTGATGCCTCAGGTGATGGAGGAGCTCAGGGAGGAAATTTTCATGTAGCTCCAGACCAACCAGATCTTTCATAGTAAATGGGCTTTTCTGTGAGCTGGTGAGTGCACTGCATTAATCTTCAGAAAGTATCTTGCGTTCTGGTGAACTGAAGCTAGACCTACAGACAAATTATATGCTTACAGAAGGATTTTCCATACTGGACTTTAAAATCCTATCATCCATTTCATATACTTCAAATGAAGAACAAAATGTACGCAAAATACTTGTAAGAAGTTCAGTGGTAGCTGAAGCCTTAACAGGTTTACAAAGCTCCTTGCCGCACCAATGACAGAAATATTTGTATAGGAAGGGGCTTCTGCCTTCTTTTCTCAAGATTCATTTCCATTGTATTCAGCCAGTGATCATTTTACCAGTGCAACCTCCCTTGGCAACATGATCTATTGCCAAAGTGTTCTCATTGGTATGAAGACGTTCTTAATATTAAAGCTAACATTTGAACTGCAGCTCACTTTATTACTTCTTCAGCGTATTCATTGGAAAATTAGAATGACTGATACCTCTCCCATTTTTTAAGACAACACTTTTAGGCATATCATCCCTGAAGGGAATTAGTTCCTTTAACCATCCCCAAAAGCTTTTTTTTTCCTTTAATCAGATGTTCATCCATTTTGCTACTCAGAGAGTCCAACTGTAAACCTAACACCGCCGAGTCCACCACTAGGCATGTCCCTAAGCACCACATCTATACAGCTTTTAAATACCTCCAGGGATGGTGACTCAACTACTTCCCTGGGTAGCCTGTTCCAATGCTTCACAACCCTTTCAGGAAGAAATTTTTTCTAATATCCAATCTGAACCTCCCCTGGTGCAACTAGAGGCCGTTTCCTCTCGTGTTATCACTTGTTACCTGGGAACAGATACCAACACCTACAACAACATTTCACAACATTTTCACATCCCTGTCTTTGCCTGACATCAGTGTGGCAGAGATTTCATTTTAACAGACTGTACACTTCTGTCCACAAAGCCTCAGTGGAAAATGCTAGGTTAAGTGGGCTAGAGCAATTTAAACACACTGAATATCATTTGTGCTGATCAGGCATGAGTTTTGAACTCTGAGTCTTCCTTCTCTAACAGAAAAAGAAATCTGAACTGTTTTTATCTAGAAATCACAAAAGGTACCACATGGTCATCAATTGCTTGTTTGCTTGCCTATCTGATGAAATGAAGTGTGATCCTAAAGTTATACATCAGAAATCCATAATATCTTTGAGCTGCTGCGGCCATTTCTGTTGTTCATGATGACCACGGGACAGTAATCCAGGAAAGCAGTTAGCTTCTTGCCCAACTGGATTACAGTTAGACACACTATGCACTTTTTTGATGGTGAAAGTATTTTCAGTGGTAATTTTCACATCTCCACATATTTAAATAAGCAGCACAACCCTGAACATGCAGTGCTGTTAGCACATACACTCCTCTGTCTCCTTTCTTCATTGCTTGATGTCACAGTGATTCAAAGGTGTATGTGGATAAAGTCAGACAAGGAAGCCAAGGGACAACCAAAAGCAAGTTGACCCTCTTTTTTTCTGCAGATTTGCTTATATTTAATAAACTGGTCCACCATCTATTGCTTATGCCTCAATATATTTTTTTCAAAATTATGTCACATACAAGCCAGTGGGGGTTAAAAACAAAAGGATCAATACCAGAACTGGAAAAGTTAGCAGGAAGGAAAGAATCTGTGTCGCTCCAGGTAGGAGTTTGTCTGTAGGCATGCCTGTTCAGACATTCCTGTCTGTAGATATAGCAGTAACTGCTCTTCATCATCCTATTACTTCCAGAACTTTGCTCTGTCTTCTAGGAATATTCCACTGTCTAGACTTAAGAAGCAACCAGGACTCAGAGTCCTGTGTAAGAATAATCTATTAGCCACAGCCATGCCAACTCTGGATGCCAGAAGTTTGTATTTCAATACTGATATCTTCCCTCTCCCACCATCCTGGTGTGAATTTGAGTGACCCAGACTCTTATTTTGGTTTCAAAATTCTGCTAACTCTCTTTAGTCAGTCCCTCACCTATCTTTACAGCTACTAATCCTTATTTCCTCCTTGTCTTTGTACTGAAAACAGAATACAAAAATTCACTTTATCCATTTTCAAAGTTTTCCCTTTACAACCAGTTCCTTAAGATTTTCAGTGGTAAAACAGTAACACCTCATTCAGTCATATTACCTTGGCATATAAATCCTCTGAGGATTTTTGAGCTCCATAGCCTGTAAAAGGGGCTACTGGAGATGCTTTCCAGTCCCTGTATGCCATCAGTGATATTCACAAACAGAATATATACATAGATTGTATTTAAAAAATAACAGAAGATAGGGGTACATCTCACATTTATTTGCTTAAAAATTCTCTACAGTGAATGCATGAAGAGGCTAATAAATCTGACAGTTTAATCCTTGCAGAGATTTTTCCTGGATCTTTTCTTTGCAGGAAACAAGAGTTATGGGTTTGTCTTAGTATAGACCCATGCGTGTCAGTTAGGTACAAATTTTTTGATTGGAACTAAAGAATTACCTGCCAAGCCTAACGCAGAGTAAACTTCACAGCTTGATGCAGACTTTGTGTGTTGAAAAATAAAAAACAAGTGCAGAAATTACATAAAATGTCCATGCAGACATCACTTATTATGCAACATAAAGTTGTATGGGCCCATATGACCCTTAAACTGTATCAAGAATTTTGAAAGACCTGCCAAATTTGATATACCACTAAGTTCTAAAGTTCTGCAAGTTCCTCATTTAAATGGTACTTTTAAATGGTTCCTCATTTAAATTAGGTCTTACAACCTAAGTATTTTTATTTGGTTTAATACTATTTTCTTGTCTTACAAAGACGTTAACCACAAACACAAATGGGCCATGCTGGTAATGATTTACTGAAGTTGTTTTTTATTATATTATCCCTGTTTTCATTTTGAAGAGTTTCATGACTCATTAAATCAGTCAACAGTGCACACACAATAGAATGTCAAGTAAGAGGAAATTATTTAAAAGATTTGTTAATAACAGCAACAACAGAAAACTCACTATAAATGTTAACTTCTCATTAGAAATTGATTTTGTCTTTATGCTGACTGATAAATCTTTTTCTATGTACTGCAGAGTCACTTCTCTATGTCAACATAGCAGGCTGTGCTTGTGATCATTGGCCCATTTGCAATCCATGCTGTACTAAAATGTAATCACATTTTAACTTGTGAGGGAACAATTTTAACACAAATACAGAAATACTGTGCCAACCTGAAAACATTTTTATTTAATTCCTTAGACAATTAATTTGTGCAATATGATTTAATCTAAGTATCAGCATTTTGATATAATAAAGATTATAAATACAAACTGCTTAGATTAATGTAAAGCCTGGAAGTTGGCAGTGCAATTGTCTTTTGCAATGAACTGTCATTCTTGTTTCATTCGAGATAGCTAGTAAAGCTTCTAAGAATTTTAACTTCCATACAGAATTTTAGAAGAAAAAAGCCAAGAGCAAAGACAACAAAATACACAAATAAAACTCTTTTATATTAATAGTAGTGATTATTTCTTTTCTCAAAAATTTTAGCAATATTTGGTATTGCAAATACTGATGTTAACATAAGAATATCAGAACTCAGTAGTTTGTTTATTTAATTGTATAAACATTTTAAATACAAATGGGAAAAAAAAAAAAGCTACTAGGTATTCAGAGAAGTACATTCCTAAAAGAGTTTTAGTGTTAAATATCCAGCTCTCCAATGAGTATTATATACTATTACTTGAGGGGCCTGTCAACATTTCCTGAAGGTCACATTAAAAACTCCTTTTGTCTTTATAATCCATTCTTCATTTAATTCACATAATTCATTCTTTTCTATAGAAATAATAATTTGGCAAGCATATAAAGATGTAGAAATGTAAGACAGATTTCTCCTAGTAGGAATTTATGCAAAGGGATAAGTGTAATAGGAATTTGGGGAAAACATTGAAGAGTAATAGATAAGACCACAGAGATATTCAGCAAGGATTAAAATAATTGTTATATGTAAGGATGCATTTGTTGTCATTAATGCAGCCTTGAAGAAGTGGATCTAGATAGAGGCACACTCGTGTAAATTGGCTTAGGAAAAATATTCTGTATGCAGGGGAGACTTGGAAGAAAGTGTTTTGTATTTCCAGATTGATGCTGTGCCTAGAATTCAGAAAGGGGGATAAATGATACCATGAGATGTAAAATAAATGCTTTTTTCAAGCGTTTCCAATAAAAATATCTTAGAAAAAAAGATAAAATTAAGTTTTAAATATGACTATTATCTGTGGCAGACAATTGATGTAAAGTAGATTTTTTTATAATAGATTAATTTCTGTTTAAACAGCAAATGGAGGTGTTTGCGTAGATCGTGGCCTTGTTTAATTCCTTTTTTTTTTTCTCCTAATGGAAAAATCTGGATCTATCTGGAGGTAAATTCTCAATTTGTTAGTAAATATCTGAGATACAACCAAAAAGTTCATAATCACTTTCAGTTTGTGTAGTTTGGTCTAACTTTTAGCAGATTAATACCATCAAACCAAATATTAGAGATTATGGATATTTTCTCCAATATATTTACATTATCATGAAAAAATCAATGTAATCAATATGCTGAACAAAAATGACAGAAGCAGTCATTACATCTGTACTATGGGAAATTTTACAGATAGATAGGAGAAGAGCTGTCAAATACAACAGCTGGTGCTGAAGACCTGACCTGCACACACACATATATTTCAGGGTTTGGTTTTGTGTGTGTGGATGGCTCCATTTTTTAAAAAACAAGCAGAACCCCTCAGATTAGCTGTATTCTGATCCCATAGATTGAATTGCCATTTACAGCTTTAACAGCTATAGTGCATTAATATGTGCAATGCAATGTGAAAATTAATGTTTATTAGTTGAAAGACAACTCAAAGCTCCTCAGGTATTTTTTGTAATCTTTTTCTCATCAGTGTAGCATTTAATCTAGGCAGATAACATCAGAATTTTTTTTGTTTGCTTGGACATTTTTGTCATATTTCTGTTATGACATCCCAGACTTCAAGGTTACTGCTTGATTAGTCACTGTTTAAGAAACCCAGCATAAAGACAGTAATGGCAATATATTGTGAAACATGGCCAATCACAGTGTCTCTGCTTCTTCAGACTTATACAGACCATATAAACTTATTAACAATCTTTAGGGTACTGTAGTTGAAATCTGGAAACCCACTATGGTGTTTGTAGTTACACATCACTTTTAGTTCAGTGCATACTTAGTGAATTATCAACATGTGGATTTCTATTTTCAATATTTTTACATTTAACCAGAATAAAATAATTTTAGTTAACTATGTTTATTCTATAATAGTATTGCAGTGATATGTTTTATTTCCAAAGAAATTACCAAACTTCAGAGTTAACTAAAAGAAAACCCAAAACCAAGTGGAGAATAATGTAATCAAATTGTTACAAAACAAAAGAAAGAATAAAAACAAAACCATTTTATATAAATAACGAACAGCTATTTAAATATGAGCTGCAGATGACAGCTAAAAATTATATAATAAGCGCAATTCTATAACAAGTGAAACATACTTAAGGAGAAAATTACCCCAAACCCCACTCTTTGAATTGTAATATATTTGAACTGTAGTGCATATTAATTAGTTTCCACAGTTAATTTTAAAAATAATATTTTTTTAAAATAAAAGAAAAATGGAAACAGCTTTGATATTATTTTGCACTATATCTATATTCATTATAGCTTCTTTGTGCATACTTGATAATATAAGCACACAACAAAATAACAAGTAATACTGGTCTAAAAGCCAGAACATAATTCTTAAGACCACTTTTCCTCCCTTCTTTCCAAAGAGGCTATTTTAATGTAGTGTCTAAATTCCTTCTGTCTCATCTGAAACCCTTAGGTTAATCCAGCAGACAGTTATGTTGAAGCTGATAGTGTGTTCTACCCTGGGTTTAGAGGTCTCTAATAGTCTGTTTTGTTGAAAAGGAAGAAAAAGAGAAATATATCAAGTGTGATATTCTGAAATGGCACTGATTACTTACCCAGTGAGAGCTGTACTAGAGGAATGAATGTTATAACTCATATATAACATCAGTTCCCCAAATACAGATAGTTTTCTGAATACATACATAAAACTACTAGACTGATGCAGACAAGTTTAAGACAAGCCACATATGAGGATAAAAGGGACTTATAAGAGAAAACATCTGAAAGATTGTTGAATACGATATTCTACTGACAAACAGAATTTCCCCCCTTCCCTCCAACCTACTTCTCCAGCAGCCACATCTGCGGCTTTCGTCACATTTCTATTCAGAGTGGCAGTGAATGCCCACAGCTCCTGTGAGACCTCTATTGCACCATCAGAAGAAAAGACTGCTCAGTGATTTTAGCATTCAAAATTATTTTGCTCTAAACTCATTGCAATACTTGTGCTGGAAAATGAATGGACAGGGTCCATACACGCTGGCACTTGATTTAAAATCTTAACAGAAATGAACACATTAAATAGGAAAAAATATATTCTAAAGCATTATTTCAAAACAGTGAAACTTCTCCAAAAGAAGGTATTTGAGACATGGTTTCCTCCTACAGTGTATTTTTAAAACTCAGGTTTTGAAATCCAATTATTAACATTTACTATATCCTTCAATATCCCTGCTGTCACTAGCTGTGACTACTATTATCACTAAATATCATTAAAATATCATTATTTCAGATAACTTAATTAAAATAAATTAAATCATATAAATTTGTCTTTTGGGGAATAGTGTCGACTGGATTTTATTTTTTAATCCTGACTACATATAATAAATGATTTATGCCAAAATGCAAATGTGACTTGATCTTGTCTCATTACAAGCTGTATTGTCACAGAAGTGGCAGACGTGCTTATAAACTGTTCCAAATTGGATCTATTCAGAAAGTGATCAAATCTGACATCTCAAGAATCACAATATGTTAGCAGCATAGTCCAAAATTATTCTTGCTGCAATTTCTGAAGGTTATCTCAGACAGCTACAACTTTTAGTACTGTACATCAGTAATTTGGAAAATTACAAAAGCAATGACAACTGTATTTTACAACCCCAAAAATATTTTTGAAAATTGTTAAATATTTAACTTAACTTCATCTATTTCACTATAAATGTGCTCCTCATAAGTTATGAAAAAATATATACTTAGTTTTTCAAAAACTGAATGAAAATTCAAGTATAGTAGAAAATATCCTTCAAACTTTATGAACCTGGATGAGCTTTTTTGCAGTTTTCTGACTGAATTAAATAAAGTACTCAGCCAAGAGCAGATGTGTAATGCTGCCATGGCAGTGGGGGCAGAGAAACTGAGTAGTAACATTATTTAGTCAGTTTTCTCGTTCATAGTCTAAAGAATAAAGTCTTTCATTGACTGCAGTACTCATGACTCCTTCAGAATTTCCAAGGGTAGTTATTTAACAAATAAGTTATAATAAGTTATTCAGACATTAGGCTGCACAATACATTCAAAACCCAAGGATGGAAGAAAATAAATATTCTACAAGATGATAGAAAAAATTCTGAAGTAATAACATCACAGTTTCAGTGTGACTTCATGAAAATGTATTTTTTATGTGAACATTTGGGAATCTGTATCCAGACAAATACAACAGTCCTCATTAAAAAATCACAAAAAATCTGCATATATTGCAAATTTTATTCTCGAGACAGTAGTTTAACAAAGCATTGTACAGACATTGTCCTAGGGAAAAAAACTAACCAAACAACATCCTCGCCTTAAGTATGAATATTTGAAGTTTAACTTTAAGAGTAACACAGCTTCCATTCAGAGTTACAATAGTTCATCCACCTGCAGGTGTTATCTATTTGACAGGAGGCTTATACTCCATATACAACTCCTCTAGAGAGGGAGAGAATACACAGTGTTTTAGTGCATCCGAAGACTGGAAACCAAATGAAATTCATATGGGTTCATGCCCTATTTAGGAGATGTATTTTTAAAGGAGCTTGGAAATAACTAACACAATCTTGGAAGACAACAAACATCCATTGTATGCCACCACAGAATAATGAATTATTCAATAACATGGCACTCTAAAAGACCGCAAGTATGTAGTCTGGATAAAGCTTGAGCTCCAGGGCATTTCGGTGCTGCCCTGTGTGGGTGTGGGTGGGTGCCTGTGTGTGAAGGAAGTGGGGACATCCCAGCAAAGGCTCACATTGAAACCCCATGCCATAGGGTGTCAAATTCTAGTAGGCTTTCCAGGAAGAATTCGTCTTTCCATTTCAATTTTTCTAGTGAAAACCATAAAAGGATAGAATGACAAACAATCTTAAAAAACAAAAGTGGGTTTGGATATGGTTTTGGTTTTCTCGAGGGCAAAAAACCTCTACCAACCAACCACAGATAAAACATGGAAGACATTAAATCCCACTCTGCCTGGCACACCTTGCATGACTTAACCTGGGTCTGCCAGAGCACAAGTTCATGGTGCAGATCATTGCGGGATTTTGAGGGATTTTTTTTTTTTTTTGAGAGAGAGATTGTTTGGTGAAAGTTTCTAAGTACTATTTCTATTAGTAAGTTTACTGGGCAAGAAAAAGATATAATTTGAGTCCCCTTCTTTGGAGATTTTCAAGACCTGCCTGGATGCAGTCCTCCGTACCATGCTCTAACATGCTCTAGGCAATCCTGCTTCAGCAGGGGAGTTGGACTAGACGATCTCTATGGTCCCTTCCAACTCTAAAAAAAATTCAGTGAAATTCAGTTAAACTCAGTGAAATCTGCTGGCTAAGATTCCTCACTAAAGAAGATACAATATAAAGTAATTAACTCACTTTTTAATATGTATATTTTACCATTTAAGAAGGAATGTGACACACACATTCCAGAATGGCAAATGCCTTGTGTTTACTGTAGGAAGCTTAAGTCCAAGTCCCTGATATGAATTTCTAACGTGTCTTTCAGTCAAACAATATTTTTCGGAAAATCTTGTCCTGCCCCTGGGCTACCCTACCATGGTTACTTTCTGGAGAGTACTAAACAGAAATTAAACATTTTCAGCCTTCCCCAGGTTTAATTTACTAATCCTTTCCTTATATGTTTCTAAGTTTCCAACCTGTCTTGATGCATAGAACCATTCCTGGACTTTGTCCATTCTTTTTTCTTCCCTGTCTACTTTTCAAAGAACCCAAAGGCAGCAGACAGTAATACTTACATTACCTGTCCATATTCTTGTGCTCCTGAGAAAGCTTTTCTGGCTCCCATTAACCTTTCCTCTCCTAGTGTGGGAATTAGGCACTCAATGCCTTTTACTCTAACATATTGCTGTTGCTCTGACAAAGGAAAATGCTGCAATTTTTTTTTTTTTTTTTTTTTTACCATTTACTAACAGCAGAATCGATAAAAAATGGCTGTGGAAAGGGTTCTAAAATAGCTGGTTTTAAACAAATTTGTGCATACCATCTTTATCTTTTGGAGGTATAAAGCCTATAATAAACATAACTGCAGGGTTGGTAAAATGCTGAGATTACAAACTGTTTATGATGATGACATGTTACACAAAATGCATTTTGCCATCAACCCTTGTAAACAGCTACCATGCTGATTCACTGGTCTTTTTGTGTAACTTTCATATCAGGAAAAAATATTTCAGTAATCATATGTTCTCTGAGGTGCTTTCCAGAATAAATGTACTGTGTTGAATTAAGAATATGCCAGAAGATCAGTGAACTACAATGGAGGAATAGGAAGTAAAGCAAACTTGACTAAATGAGTTTTCTTAGTCAGAATCTCATGTCTTTTCTAGAAAGCTGACTGGAAAATAAGGTAAATGCACACTGCAATCTCAACATATCTGCAATGTGAAGGTAGTTATATGTTTTGTATACTTAAATGTGCCTCCTATGAGTTATTCAAAAGTGTTCTTTCCACTTGAACTTTTCAAAAGTATATCTACGTGAAAACAGTATTATAGATTAGATTACACTACAGCCAGACCAAGTCATCCAGAATTTCTGGGCCCATTCACTGTATCAAATTGTATTTCAGAAACATGTTAGTCACCAGTAGGCTACTAATTCTTAGATAAATCAGTATTATTATATTTTTAATTTTTTTTTTTTTAATGAAGATAGAAGGCAGTTGAGACAAGCTAATATCTTGGTGCTTTACATGTTCCTCACAGGTCCATGAGACCAAGGAAGTGTACCCTGTTCAAGGAGCAGTTGAACTATTACAATACAACTATGTGCATACTGCTACATACTGCATATATGTTTACATCAACTGTCATTACAATGGCCACTCATGTCAATCAGAATTTCTCCTTTCCTATCTCTCTAATAGTTCTGTCCATCAAACTTGTTTCTTGTCTGTTTCTCACTTTTCATTATAACCTCTGATTCACATTTACTGTGTATTTTTTTTTGTCCTCGGAATGTGTTTCAGTTACCCTACCTGCCTCAAGAACCTTAATGAAACTTGATCTTACTTCTAATCTTTCTGTAGATTTTATAACTTCGGTCTTGAAAAAAATCTTCTTTACTGTCACAACCTTTCCATGGCAAGGTACACTTTCCCAAGTGTCAGTTTTGTCTCTCCTTTCTCCTGCTCACATACCATATTCTCTTTAAAGAGCATGGACTACTTTACACTACATTTGTATATTGTTTATTCCTAGCAAAGCATTTTAGTTACCACATTATTCAGCTGTGGCCCAAGAAACTGGTAGCTATGTTCATGCAGTAATTCAGAAAAAAATGGTTAGCTTCTGTCTTGCCATGAACATTCTCGGTTTGTGCTGGGATCAAAATTTGTTTGCAGACCCTCCTCACCTCAGAGGCTGCCATTCCCCTAACTTTCCTGACATCAAATTAGGTTTAAATTTCTTATTGCAGCATATCATGCCAAATTGAAATTCTTCCCTACATTTCTCCTTTAGTTTTTAGTCTCCTTGATTGTATCTTACTCTAAGGATAAAGAAATGTTCAACTGTGTCAGAGCAATGTTTCATCTAGGTCAGCAGCCTCTTTGCTTCTAGCTCAGCAGCAGCAACTGGAGGTGTTATTCAAAGCCTTGCCACTTTCTGCAAACCATTCTCCCACAGAGTTTATTGTCCTTTGTCCCCTTTCGCATCACAGCACAAACATGCTCAAGCCCCCCCACTTTCTAAAGAAAAGGCATTCAACTTTGCTCTCCAGCAACTTTTTGTGTGTTCTTTCTTTTCAATTTTTACGGCCACAGAATATTACAATGTCTACCCCTAACTGAGTTTTCATATATTTTCCAGAAACTATTAAAACAAAGTCCTTAGTATCTTCTGTATATTCTAATTTCCTTCTTTCACTTACTAGCTTCCTTAAGCCAACTTTCTTCTCCAGTTTTTGTGTTTCTTTTGCTTTTCCACCTTTTTAAAACTTTTTTTTTTACCATACCTGAATCACTATTTCAGTCTATCCTAAACATAAAAACATGATCTCAAATCCTGTGGCAGTTTTCTCCATGGTTACCAGAGTCCTCTTGGCCTTGTGCATTTTCTGTTTAAATTATTTCTTTTTTTAAACCTTTTCATAGACAACAAATTTACTTTATATTGTTACACAGCAACACATTCCAGCATTGTATTCTTGCTGAAAATTTACCACATGTAACTTCAGGCATTTGCAGTTTACATATCCTATACTTGTACTGGTAAACCATATCTCTCCTTACAATCATTTCAGAAAAACCACAACGTTTTTAGGCACTGATCTGTTTCAATTGACTGCTTTGGAAAGAATGGTTTCCTAGTTTTCTCTTATTTCTCTCAGCTATAAAAGACTTTGTGTGGTTATCTCAGATATTAATGTCAGATAGTCTCACTCAGACCGTCAAAGCTAAGACCTCTGCTTGACTTTTTGATACTTGTTTTACTGGATGTCCATCTGTAAGCTTAAGTTGCCTAAAACAACCTTTTTCTCACTGTTCCTCCTTGGTACCTTGCTCTCTCCAAAAATCTCTCTCCATCTCTGTCAATCCGTGCTTTTAACTTAGATATCATCTTCAAATTGTATTTCTTACTTGAGTCATCACCTCTAAGCTATCTTTTTCTTGACAAGTTTTATTTTTACAACTAAGACAATTTTGAATTTTTATCATTTTAATCTTTCTTAGCATAAAATTGTTTTCTCCATCTCAAATGCAAAGATATTCAAGATGATTGTGACAAATTCATAATAGACTCTTATAACTTTGATGATATGAATCCCGTCTTTTTATTTCTCTGTTGAGTTCCCTTCCCTATCCTATCATAAATGAAAGTGGAGACAAAAGGCTTCACATTATATCAACAATCTTATAATTTCTTCTTCACTATCAAGGATTCACCTTGCAATTCCCACTTACTTACAAAGTACTTACTTCTCTGTGTCCCCAAAGGCAGTTAACTATAGGTAACAATATCTTATTATTTCCTTCTGATCTATTACACAGTATTCATAATTCTATTCCAGATGCTTTTTCACCGTTACATGGCAAGCTACTGAGAGAAAGAAGAGCTTTTCTTCAGTCTACAAACACCTGTTAAGAGGGTCTGGACAAAAACCTTCTTCTATTATGAGAAGTAAAAAAGTATATAGTTATATAATTAAAATATATATTTTAAATGCATAATTTTGGGGTGCGTACTTTGTATAACAGGAAAGATTCAAACCAAAAGATTCATTCCAAGACAAGGGGAGGTGTTAGCTCTCTTCCTCAATGGACGTTTGGTGGCCCATAGTTAAGTGGATTAGCTTCACTCAATTCATATCTCCCGGTCCTACATATTAAATTCTCAATTGATATCTAAAAATTACTTTAGGTTTAGGAACACCTACAAAATAAAATCTATAGGTATTCTGTGAGTTGTACTATTATGTTGTGGCAATTACTTCCATATAAATATGGAAGGTTGAAATTAAGGAAATTATTACTTTCTTTAGAATGTTTTTCACTATATGTATAAATTAACTTTTATCCCCATCACAATTTGTTTTCACAGCTGGTCTCTTCACTTTTAATCCTCATTTTGGCTCCTGAGCAGAATACACACACCAGTTTTTTTATTTAATATTCAATCCCCTTCCCTAAACCCAGTCAGAAACCAACTTTTGAAAACTAGGATTGGAAAGTATATAAAAGAGTAATTTAATTGTTCATTAAAAGCCTTCTGTACAATTTTTTAACTACTAAGAGACCAGCAAGAAAAACCTGGACAGTCATACCCTCTTCCATGAACTTGTGGGTTCTCACACAGAAGTAATTTTGTAATCTTTTCTACTTCGGTTGTCAGAAACATTTACCAACTGCAGTAGTCTATACATAAGACAACATATAAGTGAAAAGTACTTCATTCATATAAACTGCATCTTTCTCTCTCAAGATGGATTGACTAAACAAGTGGGAGATGATAAAACACTCTCAACAATATTTATACAAAAAGTTCATAAAACAAAAGATGTACCACAGATTTTAATTTTTTTTCTTTTTATCAGAGCCCAGTTATAAATATTTATAAACAATTAAACTCTAATAATATCCATTCTGTAAAAGCCTGTTGTGGTACTGCAAGGAAAAGAACTTTAAAATCTTAGATTTCAAAATAAAAAATCGGCTTAATCATAAAAATTCTTTGTTAGAGGCAAATAGACTCATAAGAAATAAAATAAGAACAATAATTGTGATATTATTTGATTCACAGACTTATCAAATCTCACTTTTAATTATACAGAATAAAAACATACAAGATATTGCATTATTACATTAATGAGTTACTATAATAATCACTTTTGATAAGATCCATGAATTTCAGTTCTGTTCTTTTTTCAATTTGTTAGTTCTTCCTTTCCATCAGCGATTACCAAAATAGAACAATAATACAAATTTATCATGTGACTTTACCTATATAAAATACATTATGTATGTAACTTGTCAACTTTCAGATGATGAAGAGAGATCCAGAAGTGAATATTTTCTTTAGTTATTTTAATGTATATTTTTTGTCTTTTATCATCTAAAAAAAAACAGTTTAATTTTCATGATGCAGTTCTTAATCTGCATTTTGTTTGAATTAGAAACTATGAATTCAAGAAAAATTGATCATTCTTTGAGATTCAACATTTGATCAACTTCAAAAATTTTATCATGTAGAGAAAAAAGAACTTTGTATTTTATGTATTTGTTCTTTCATCATTATTTTCCAGTTTTTTTGTTCAGTTTTTTTGCTTTGTTTTGTGGGGTTTTTTAAGTATATGCCTTTAAGCATACTTTTAAGTAATGCCTACAGCATTTCTGCTTTGCTCCTCCAAAGGAAGTACGGGAGCTGAAAGTCATTAATCATGAAGGAGCTGTGCTTTACATCGTGACATAGGACATGCTAGCCCCTAATCAACCAAAAGCATTGTAGGGGCATTTAACTCAGTTTGAGGTCTAGGAAGGAAAACCATACATTAGTCAGAGATGTCTGGAACTCAAGGGTCAGGAAGACAGATTGCATGAAAAAGTACAAAATTAAAGGAGTCTTAAATTCTGACATGGATTCAATAACTTCAGAGAGATGAAAAGTGTGGAATAACACTAATGGAAACTTTATTTATTGACCAAAAACCACTGTCATACAAGTTTCTTATCTTAGTGAGCTACTGTATAATAATGATCTTCAGATGCAATTGACCCTGGTAAATTTAAACTTGTGACCTGCAGGTGACAGACTATATGTCCCAGCATGAGTTCTTGAAGACAGCAATTTGGTTTTTGGAATTACTTTTTTGAAATAGATAAAAACATAATAAACTTTGCATGACATAAACAGGGATCACACAATAAATGTTAAAAGGTTGATTTTCAGAAACTTTTTTTGATAAAAAGATTAACAAATTGAGAAATGGCAATTGTATAACAGAACTATTAGACATTTGGTCATGTAATTTATGAGGAGGACACAAGTTAAGAAGCACTCATAAAGCCACCAGCTAAATTCCAAATATTTCTTTTATACGGCTACTCAGAAACACTTTAAAAATTCAAAGTAAAATGATTTTTTTAAAAGTAGTACAATGCAAACAGTCTAAATTAGAGACATTTTGATGAACCATCATTTCAGACTGCCTATATTATGCATTTCTGTAACTCCTGAAAAAAGATTCATGGAAGGGATTTAGCTTCCTTTTTTTTTTTTCTCCCAAATGTCTTTAAATGGCAAATGGAAAAAAACCCAAAACAACCACCCCCCACCAAACCAACAAAACTTCCAGCTACCACCCATTCACTTCTGTCTACTTCTATAAAAATCTACATAGAAATACTAATGATTATATTATATAGCTATTTTAATAAATAAAAGTAATTATATTAACAGAGTGATTGCAGAAAAAGCTCCACACTTAAGGAACTCTTAAGGAGAAAGCTTTTTTGGCTGTGTTTTCCTTTTAACAGAAAGGCACTTCCAGCATAATTACTATCAGGACTTTAAAGCAGGTAACAAATCATCTCTGGAGGTGGGCAGGTATCAGGGTTTAGAAGGACTTTCTCAAACTCATGGGTTAACTCTGTATTTTGACCTGGCAATATCCAGTCTTTTACTGGGAAAGCCTAGGCAGTGTCTTACAGAGGCGGTCAAGGGGTTCAGGTGGCTGCTCCTTTGCATGGTATGACAGTGCCTTGAACGATGTTGCCAAAATCATTGAATCATAGAATGGTTTGAATTGGAAGGGACCTTGAAGATCATCTAGTTCCAACATCCCTGCCATGGTCAGGGACAATTTCCACTAGACCAGGTTTCTCAAAGCCCCATCCAACCTAGCCTTGAATACCTCCAGGGATGGGGCATCCACAACTTCTCTGGGCAACCTGCTCCAGTGCCTCACCACTCCCATAATAAATAATTTATTACTAATATGTAATCTAGATTTACCATCTTTCAGTTTAAAACTGTTACCCCTTTGCCCTATTGCTACACTCCCTAATAAAGAGTCCTTTCCCATCTTTTGTCTAGGCCCCCTTTAAGTACTGGAAAACCACTATAAGGTCTCCCCAGAACCTTCTATTCTCCACCACCAAACACTCTCAGCCTGTCTTCATAGGGGGGATGCTCCAGCCCCCTGATCATCTTCATTACATGGTTACATGACATTACTTTTTGTGGGACTGATTTGTGCCTGTTGCCTGCCACATCACTAATGGGAGGCCCTGCAAAAACAGGGCACAGAAAAGAGAGTTAGAGGGTGGTTGCTTACCAAGATTCACATCTGAAGGACCCTTGAGAGAGCAGGTGGGCACTGCCAAATGATGAAACACTCTGATGGGCCTTGCAGGGCCAAGCCATTGCTGTGGTGATCAGCAGACAATTAATGCTGGTCATGACAATGTAATAACCCTCTTACAAGGCAGGCTTCAAAATCAAGGTTCATTTAAAGTATAGCTCCATAATGTCACTAGGTAACTTGTCCAACTTGAAAGCACAAGCAAGATTGATGCATTATGAAATAATTTTGGGTCCCCTACAGTTTTAGCAAGTAAAGAAAAGCAACCCATTTTATGTAATTTTGCTTAATGAATGTTCTCTAGATGTGTGTTTTAAAAAAAGCCACCAAAATATAACTGGTAAGTTTGTACATATAAACAAAAATCTAGGTCTCTCTCTCATCACCCTTCTTCATTTACCAGGCCTGTTCTTATAACTATACCTCTGTGTTACACATCCAAATGAGCTTTACAGGAGCAGTTTTATAAAAGTAACTAACTCTGTGTTTCAGACTCCTTGGCTGTTCTATAGTACAGAAATTTCCATCAGTGCAAACAAGTATTTCAGAATGCCATGTTGTCAACTTTCTTCCAAGATTAAAGCTGATAATTTTCTCTTTCTTTACCAAATTTCAGTGCTTGACCTATCATTTTATGGCTGACAAGCTTGTCATTTTTTTTCATGTGTTTTATTGAAGGTGCTCGTTATCTTGGTCTGATTATATTGAATTAGTCTACTTGAGCATGAACAACCATTCTGCAATGCCAGTTATACTATTCCTATATGTAATTTCTTTAATTGGCAAAACCAGACAGAAATTGACCTTTTCAACCCCTAGAGAACATTCAGCACTCCAAATGATTTAGTCTGCTTTCTTACTGAAAAATTGATGGTACCAGCTGACCAATCATCTCTGATCAGGTAGCTCATATTTAAACAAACAAACAAGCAAACAAACAAGCAAACAAACAAGCTCTTTTCAGGAAGATTTGCATGTAAAACAAACAAGAATGAAAACATACACATGGTAAACATTTAAGACACAAAATTGGTATCTCTCAATTTGTCTTTAGAAAACTTTTATTAATTCCTTCACACATGTTAGAAAATGACCACTTAGCCTCTCTAGATTTTCTCAGCAAGTCTGCTTCTCATTTGTTTATTTGTGTTTGTATTACTATTTTTCATTGACAAAGAAGTAAAACATCCTTTTCTACACATTTCAATGTCATAAGCAGCACTTAAAAAGCATGGATACCAAACAGTGGTACAGGTTGTCCTACCATAAATTTTTAATAGAAACTTCAGTTGAAATGGCTCAGGTCTTTATTTTCATCTCATTTCATTTCTAATTGCTTGGTTTCTTGTTTCTATTTATTTGAAAGACAATGAATGATTTTGTTGACTGTTAAAAACCCATATCAAATCTTATCCAAGATGGCTGGAACCCTTTCTCTTCCTGTGATGTAGAATTGTGCATAATAAGGCAAAACTTGATCCCTTCCAGCATTTTCCTATAACCCATTTTCCTTTGCTTTCATAAATATTCTTGGCAATGAATTGTCACTCTTTTAATTTCCAAAACAGTAAAATAGCAAGTGGGTTTTTTGTTGGTGACTATGTGTGAAATGCCACCCTAGGATGATCCAAAGTTTTAATTGACTGCTTCTGATAGAACTTCAATGAGAAACAGATACTTGGGTAGGCCGTTGCTTTCAGCAAGCATTTCATTTGACCAAACAGTAATCTCTCTATCATGAAATCATAATTCCCTATAAACTCCTCAAATAAAAACCAATGGGCTTTTCAGCCAGCTTTGAAAAGCACATTATCACTCAATATATGCTGCAGCTTTACCAAAGCTCTGAAAGTCACCCAAGGTACCTCTAGATATCCTTTGCTCTGCCTCTGCTTTACGAGCACCAAGCACTTGTTTATTGCGCAGCAAACAACTGTAAAAGAAAAAAGTTTACAACTCATCACACGGTTGGCATTTATTTTTCTAGTCTGCGTTCCACTACTGCCTCCAGTATTTGGAAAGTTTCATAAAAGTTTAGTAATCCCTCCATTAAACCAGGCCCTCTACACAAGCACAACATTTGTCTTCCAGAATTTCTTGTAGCTTGGGAGGTGTCTCCCATATTCTTACAACTAAATTTCCATTTAAGTCAATATTATTTACATCCTCAGGATATAGAGATAGAGATGCAAATACTGAGAAAATCTATTTCTTAAATAAAGTATCTTTACATGATAGATTTATGAATATTTACAGAGTTCAGCCAAAGCTCAACAATATTAACATTTGTCAACTGAGCTGTGCTAAAAAATTAGTAACTACTTCACTTTCCCAAGTCTTAGGAGACTTTTTATGAGGCAAAGTATCATATATATATATGGAATATATCCATGAAAATATCCCTCATATATATGGAATATATATCTCTGAATTAATTCAAAAGTTAAAATCTTTCAGCAACCATAAAGACAAAGACATACTTAATGGCTACTGTCACATTAACGCACTTTACAAACTACGAACAAAGGGGTCAAACTGGCATTCAGAGAGAAAACATTTTCCTTTAGTCATTACTAATGAAAGGTCAAATGAAGTGCGTGTTCAAGTTCTTGTTTCTGTGGGACTGAAGAACATGGGATATGTTTTCTCATTTATTATAGTAGGTGCCCTCTAATGCATTTGTTTAAAAGATTTATTCCATCTTTCTTTAAAAAACAAGTGTTTCTTAAAAAAAACATTATATGATATTATATTATTGAAGGGGTTCTAGTCCAGAGAATGTGAATGGTACCAAACTCATCAGTGCCTGCCTATCATCTTTAAGCAGAAGGATTATAGTGAAGAAATATTTTTTTCTGTGCCTTATCTGCAGTCTCGCAGGAAGAGGACTATGGCAGACCTAATTATATTCACAATGAACTCAGAGGAAAGTGGTTCAGAGGTGAAATTTTCATTAAAACAATTACTGATATCTCCATATGTTAATTCACATACAGATGCTGAACTGTAGAATGAGGAGTTCCTAAAATATGTATCAACTGTATTTGAGTGTTAATGAGCTTTCTGGATACTTGTCATGAGAAGTTATGTACTAAGAAATTTGATAAATCCCAGCGACAGAGAGAAATAGACTCATTCAGACAGTGAACCTTCAAATTACATTCAAAGCATGACATTTCCCTCCATGATGTATCCAAATTATCCATTAACCAAGGTAAGTGGGAACAATCTGACACCAAATGTCACCAGCAACAGGCATAAAGGTCATTAGCTTGTTAATGTTATACTAAGCACTTGTGCAACATAGGATGCTATTACTTGCATTACATGCTACGAGAAGGGTGTGATTTTTTCAATGATTTTTTGTATGAAATGGTACAGAACAATAAAACATCAGGAGGAGGAGAGTTGTTTAATAGTGAATATTTTATAGTAGAAAAAAAATGATAATACTTGTACTTCATGGTCACGAGTTAACATTGAAGACACAATTTTCAACTTAAAAAACTTCTGCAACTTGAAGTTGAAAATTTGTTAGCATTTTCTTCATGGTTACCTTGAATAGTATTTAGTGATATCTAATATTGCATGGCAACATACATATTTTTTATCACATTTGAAATTCAGGTCTAATAGTTATTTCTCATTGTCATGACTAGGATATTACAAAGTTTTGCATCTCTCTTCAAATCAAGTAATCCCTTCAGCCTAGTTGATATTGCAAAATCTGCTCCAGGCATTTTTTTTTTAGCACCATAAATGAGATAGCGTTCATTTCTCTTGCATACTTGTGCTGCATATGAAAGTGAGGAACGTTTATAACTATTGCTGAAATAAAGTGATGGTAAAAAGTTTAAATTTAACCTTAAGAAAAGTGAAAATTAATGCAACTATTTCTATATTTTCACACATATTAAAGATGCTTACAAAATACAGAGTATCAGCAAATGTCTGTTTGAGTTCATAGAAGGATTAAGGAATCCTGATGTCCTTAGCTGTATGTCTATGACCAAAATCATAAATGAGATTAGGTTACCAAGAGGCAGGGAAATACGTTGTTTCTACATTTGCAAACTTTTTTGTTATTTTCAAATGCATATAAAATTATTGAAAAATGCCATTTCTTAAAAAAAATAATGATAGCTTACAAGTTTTATTTCTTATATAACCATTTATGAATGAATGACTCCTCAACACTTGGCAGCTCAGGAGTTTTGGGGTAAATTTAGGGCTTCCCTTTGTTTCTGGGTGAAATCCCTATGAAACCCGCTTCAGCTGTTCTCAGCGGTCACAGGGCAAGGTGTGAGAATCAGGCGACCCATGTGAGCCTTTCGTGACTTCAGTGCCTATAAATAATTAAAGGTTGGGTGTCAAAAGAGCATGGGGCCAGTCTTTCTTCAGTGGTGCCCAGGGACAGGACAAGAGGTAGCGGGCACAGACTGGAACATAGGAAGCTCCATCTCAACATGAGGAGGAACTTCTTTCCTGTGGGTGTGGCAGAGCCCTGGAGGAGGCTGCCGGGGAGGTGGTGGAGTCTCCGTCTCTGGAGACATTCCAAACCCACCTGGATGAGTTCCTGTGCAACCTGCTCTGGGGGGACCTGCTCTGGCAGGGGGTTGGACTGGATGATCTCCAGAGGTCTCTTCCAACCCCATATCATTCTGTGATTCTGTGATTTAGGGTCAGATCCTCAAATGCAATAGGCATCTAATATTAAAATGTTTAAGCAACTGACAGACTTACAGTAAATATAGACTTAAGTGGAAGTTAGGCATCTCGATGTCTTTGGGGATTTGAGCCATGATAAACAATAACAGAGCAAACTAAATGAGGTTCACAATGTCAATCAGAGACAGGTATTTCAGAGGAATTAAAACAAACAACACTGTGGACTGTGATAAATATTGTTACTTTTTCCACAAAAATCAGCATTCTTACTTTAGGGACTCTATTGTGAGCCCTTAAGCACAAGCTCAGGCTGAAACGTAGTTTCCTTGAGTGATTTATATCTTTGGGAGGAAGCACCCAGACAAAATTCAGAACAGAGCTGCAGGCTCAACATATGTAGTAAATTTTCTCTATACTCATCTGTGTTGGAAGTATATAGCTTTGGTCTTGTTTAAAAAGATAAATTGCTTTTCCTCACCAACCTCCGCTACATTTATGCCTGCAAATCAGTGGTTGATATCTATGTCCTCTCTGCTATTTTGTTTCCATTTTATTTTGCATTAAAAATGTACTTTGTCTGAAAATGTTCTATATAGGTATACAGGTGTTGTAGATTTCTGCAGTACTGCTAAGGTTGTGTCTTCTGAAGATCAGTTCCACCAACACAGACTTAAAACACTTTGAAGTTGCCAGTGAGATTGAAGTCGCCAATGAGAAAAACATTCATTATTTGCACTTTTCAACAAAACTGCTATAAGTGTGATACAGCTAAGGTACACCTCTCAGATCACTGAATGTAACCGAAACATGCCATGCTTTCCACTGCTGGAGAGATGATATATTGACTATTTCACTTGCCGCTCTCTAATTCTCTTTGAAATACTTGGAAAAGCAGCGAATCTGAAAACGATTAAACAATGTATCATAAATAACTGATAAGCTATATTACCAATATATTTACCAATAGCTTGTAATCAGAGTAACCAGTTATGTTAATAAATATAAACCCTTGTACATCCAGAGGGAGAGGAGAGGGGAAAGGGAGAAAGGGAAGGAAGAATCATTTCATTTTCTACTTTAGTAGAAAATACAGCTTTCTCTGGGATGAAATGAAGCAATTAACAGCAGTTCACAGAACTGCACAAGACCGGAAGTGAATACTACAGCAAATTAAAAATGCAGGGGATAATTACATTCAGCAGACTGTAATTACCTCTACTGGAATCTGTCCAGAGCACAGGGTCCAACCCAGCAGCTCAGTTAGTCTGAAATCTGGCTGCAAAGAGCAAGTGCCTGGGGTGACAGTGCTGAATACTGGCTTTCATGCGGTGGCTACTGACACCTGAGCTCAGAAATAGCCCCATAAAGCCTGGCCAATAAAGCCTGTGACCAGAACGGTGCAGCAAAAAGCGACCATCAGTGTCTATCAGGCAATGATAAAATCTCATCTTTTTATTTTTTTCAGGCACGTACTTCCTTTCTGTGCATCAGCTAACTAAATGATAACTGTCACAATTCAAAATTGCTTCAGCTAATAGATGTTGCAGCTGTTTGACAATTTCAATCAAGTTACAAAAAGCTGCCACTGATGTAACTTCCTCTTTTTCCAACTGGTATCACCAAAATTCTGGAAACTATTATATTGACAATGAAGTTCAACCTGATATTTTCTGAATGTAACTGTCAGACATTTATCTTTTTGTTATGACATTTACATCTTATTTACCCTGTGTATGGCTACCTAATGTCTGTAAAGATCTCTCCAAGTAAAAAAGGAACATAAAAAGTTCAGACATAACCTAAAGTCAGAAGTTTTTGTGCTTTTCTACCTGCTTTTGCATTTACTTGTCCCTGACCTCAGCAGCCTCTCATTAAATAAGTGAAAAAGATGAGGCAAGAAGAATGGCACAGCTCAATGCTCAACAAAGTCAGGATTTGGGGATTGACACTTGTGATCCACATCTATTCATTTTGCCTTTTTTTGTTTATTAATATATTTTCAAAGATTCACAGACCAGCTGAGCCTGTGAGGCACCTCTGGAGATTACTTGGTCCAAGCCTCTGCTCAGATCAGGGACCATGACAGTAGGTTGCCTAAGGCCACATCTAGTTGAGTTTTGAATACTTCTTAGGATGGAGACTCCACAGAATCTCTGGGCAACCTGTACCTGTGTGTGGCCACCTGTGCAGTGATTCCTAGACATCACTGAGAAGAGTTTGGCTTTGTTGTATTTACTCCTCAATCAGATATTATGCACATGGATAAATCCCCCTGAGCCTTTTCCAGGCTGAGCAGTCCCAGCTCTCTCAGCCTCTCTTCATATGTAAGATGCTCTAGATGCATAATATTTGTGACCATTCACTGGGCTTGCTCCAGTAAGACTATGTCTCCCTTGTACTGGTGAGCTCAGAACCGGCTTTAGTTTCAAGAAAAGAAGTTGTTCTGTCACAGCCATGTGAGAAGTAGCTACAACTTAATGTTATCGCCCGAAAACAGCAACAACATGCATGAAATACTGGTGCTGAAATTCCTTCTCACTGTCAGTAAAAACACCATAATATTCTACTAAGGAGTTTTCTAAATAAATGAACATATTTTGTACACAACTAAGTTCTTAAACTAAGTTTCTATTTTTGTTACCCACAATTACTTGTTCTACTGTGAATCTGTCTTAATTTTGTAACTTTCTTCTGGCTTGCTCCTTAATGGGAAAGCTACTTTGAGTACTGCTGATTTTGTATATGCCACTATATATGTAATAAGTTATTCAAACCTCCTTGATTTTTCTTTTTTAATGCAGAAAAAATCTTTATAGAAGAAAAGTCTTAAAGGGTATTCAGTCTGAAGATCTATTAAACTGTGACAGTTTTATGAGTTTTCCTCCAATTTGTTGCTGAGGTAAAAGAATATTTATAATGAACAATGAATGGGTTTGTCACTGTAAAAATATATTGATTATATGATACCTGAGGGTTTATTAATGTGTTTCAAGCTTGCATTTACTAATAAAATCACAAAAGTATCTACATCATTTTCTCATATAAGCCCCAGTGTTTGGTCTGCCTTTAATCTCAAAAATTTCAGTGTTTCCAGAAAAATAAATGGGTTTGAGAAGGAATGGGAAAGGTAAAGGGGTAGAAATGCATGTTATAAAGTAACCATACTGATGTACATAAGAACAATATTATGTTTATTCAAAAAACATTGGCAGAATTAATTACCATAAGACCTATAAGTGGCCGTAAGAATTACCATAAGTGCCTATAAGAAATTAGGTGGTTAATTGAATCAACTATGGAAAGCTTTTCTTTCCATTACAGGATGGATCTAGCACAGAGTATTTTGGAAAACACAGTAGGTATAAGGGTATTCTGCCCTATGTGAACCACTTTGACCTACATAGGGGAATGTATTTATGAGAAGATGCAGTGCTGCAGAGCTGCAGCAACAGAGTCCATTTCATGCCCTTTTGAATGTCATCATTGGTATGACAAAGCATAAGGAAAGTCAGTTCCACTGAGGGATTTCAGACACTTTCAGTCATCAGCCTCAGGGAAAGATGCTGCAGTCTGGAATTCCTCAGTGAGTGGGAGCTAAGTGGGAAAGATGAAATAAAAAGGGGGCTGAGGAAAGGAAAAAAACACACAGGGGAAAAATATAGGAAGAGTTTGAAAACTAGTATTAGGAACGTTGCTGCTAAACACATCTGTAACAATTATGGGAAATTTCTTTGCTGTTGTTAAAATTATCTCATATGGCAAATTTAAGCACAACTACTGAAGACTTTTTGTAATATTTCAGGATGGCATGGAAACAGTTTAAAAATGTCAGAGAGCTCTGGCTAGATTTCAACCCTGCTGTGTTTTATGACTATTTGGGAGCTGTTGCTAGTATTTACCAAGTCATCATACCGTACCCTTACTGGAGACTATATGCCCTTTGTGAGAGCAGGGAAAGAGTTATGATGCTCTGTATAGACAAGAACCCATTTTCTGCAGGTGGTTCTACAGTATCCTCAAAAAACCTAAAACTTCTATCTAAAAATGTTAATATAACTCATGTTCTTACACATGTATTAAAATGGTTCCATATAAATATAATGTTGTCACGACATAACGTATTGGATTCACTTTTACCTTCTCTGAAAATAACGTACAATTCCATTTGGTATTGTGAATTTGATCATATTTTCAGTCTCCCAATAATTCAGCTCTCGTAAAGGTTAACAAATCATACATAAATTGTAATCATAATGATAAATCAACTGTTTATACTGTCTTTAAGATAGCACTAGTATAATGGAAATACTTTGTAATTCATTGCACTTCTACTAAAATAACTTCATAATTTCATTTGAGTAATTAATGAGAGTAGGTAAGTTGCAGATTAGGACCTTGACAATATGAAATATAACGTACACTGAGAAAATAATAGTATCCCTCAAATCCCGTGTTCTTGTTTTTCTGTAGACATATCTAAGAAAGAGGACCATCCTGATAGCATTCAAACACTTCATAGGCTCTTACACTCTGAAAATATAGTCATTGCTCAGTACTTCTCAGTTCAGTCTCAAGATGCTCCTCCTATCCACTTAAACAGTAAAAAGCACTGGGAAGGTATAGAATATCTGTTCTATTTCCTTTAATATGGAGCTAGATCCTTAAGAAATCTTAGTAATTTCACGTCAGGAACTACACATGCAGAGACGACAGTTTGGAAATCTGGACATTGGATTGCAAGCACCTGTAGACTGCTGCATGTTAATCAGCACAGTGAGTTTAAAATGATGCTGTATAGAAACATTCCAGGGATCTTGAGTGGGAAACCAATGAGGAGTTATGATTCTGCCATTAGTGTGTTATTTTATGGCAGGTTAGGAGCATCTAAGCTAATTATTTTGTCTTGTGGAGGGCAGTTGATAATATCCCCTTTGTTTTCAAATATTTTTACATAAAAAAAAAAACAACCAAAACCCAAACAAATAAGAGACCTCAAAAACTTTTTTTTGTTTCCCAGAGAATGTTTTGTACTTTGTTGGGAAAAATGAAACTGCGTATACTGCTTAACTGATTTCAACACATAATAATTCAAAAGAATTCAACAAATGAGTGACAGTTGCTCTAAACCTGTAAGACAGTCTTTTTCTTATAAGCATGACACTTAAACATTCATGCCAGTACCTGAACTCAGTTTTTTGCAATTTGCTTGATCCCACTAAGAGATATACACTGTTTAGTGTTCCAGGAGGTAGATATACAGGAGGCAGCAGCTGAAAATATGAAATAGGTGTTCAGTGGTTAACCAGAGAAACTAAAGATAACTAGATAAAATTAAAATTCTTGTGCTCATGCAATTGTCACCAGATGACAATTAAGGAGTAATGACTAAATTCTACTGAATTTTATTCTACTGGAAAAAAAAATATCAAAGTTTTTGTATATGTTGGTCATTATAAAAGAGGATAAGTTACATTTGAATAAAAAATAGTGCATATTAGTAAACTCTATCTAAACACCTTCAAGAGTGACAAAGGAAAACGGCAGGGTTCACAATAAAGATACTTTGAAATCTTCATAGATACTTGATTTTCTGCTCCTAGAAAATCTTCAAAGCCACTTCTCCAACAACTTCTTTATGGATGAAAAATTCCATGCCCTGCAACTAACCACAGTAAAGGAAAATGGTGAAGAGAGAGATGAATTTGAGCACTGTTGTTAACACTACCTTTGATTTTTGAAAGCCATTGAGTTTCCAACAAGTCTGCATGTTTCGGTACGGATTACAATTTTGAAACTGGAAAACACTGAGAGATATAGTGTTATAGTCTGAAAGGTTGATCAGTCAGAACTGATATATTCATTCTTTGGTCCCAACTGCAATTTTTATCCTTCATGCCATATGAATTAATCAGCAAAACTAATATGAGAAATTTATTAGGAGTGTCAAGAATTAAAATATGCCACAGTTGTAATCCTTGAAATTCTTATTATTGTCTCTACCTTTATTTGGAACAGATTTAAGTTTTCCAGTACAGAAATTCTCTAATATTATTTGCACCGAGTAACATCTTTTATAGGCATCAGTGTTTAATTTTCAGACATAAGCCTAAGATCTATTCATTGACTGTTTAATGAGGTTAATATACATATTACCAGATGGGAGTATTTCTTATTAGCATTCCCCTCATAATAACTGTGTCATACAACAGCAACACTGTAAATTGTTGATCAGGTTCAAATTCTGGGCTAATATATTCTCTTTGAGTAGTCATCTTATGGGACAAGATCTTGATAAAGCTTTAATTCCTATACACCACGGCATCACTACATGGGAGACACACGACCTACATCTCTCCAGGGTGCTAGTATAATTATTTTATGCTGGTATAGATATATGAATAAGAGTAAGAATAGAGTAAGAGAAGGAGGAAATTGCTAAAATAGAAAAACTCGTTCCTGTTTTACCACATGCTGGACCTCTTTTGTCTTGCTTAGTGACAGCTGTGCATTGGTCATTTTTACAGAATAATAATAAAAAAAAGTGCTTTATTTTTCTTCATTTGATGCTGACTACTGTGAAATCCTCTGTTGACAGGAGCATTAAAAACAGATTATTTTGTGGATTTGGACATTTAGATATCTGAATAATTTGCTATGAGCAACTTGATATTTAGTTTGCTGTCCTGCCCATTTCTGGGTTGCGAGGAACAAGAAAGTAGAAAGGTAAATGTCAGAATGAAAAACAGTAGCAGAAAGCTGAGAGCACCTGAGCATTTCAGCCATGAGTCTGCTCTTTATTTTATTAACAAGATTTGAGTTGCCATCAGTTCTAAATGACTGATGATTTCTGCTTACCCTGAATGGATAGAATTTCACTAACTGCAGCCATGTAAAGTGTATACAGTCTCCCATAACTAAGGTGAGAGAGAAATGGACACTTCTAAGTGTGAACCAGTCAATCACAATCCTTTGTTGCTCTCCACTGACTATGGCAAGAACCTAGATGACTACCTCAGTCTAAGTACCTAGTGTTTTTCTAGCCTAGTGGCTAGGAAAAGGTGAGACTACACACTGACTACCACCATACACGTTATATGTGTCTGTCCGTACTTTTGTGGAGTTTATTCCTCCTGAAAGTCTTCAAGATAATTTCGGTCTTTGGGAGCATATCTAGGTGACTGCCTTAAACTTCTGATATTTTAAATTGATCATTATCTTATCTGTATTCTATAACTATTGACATCTATATGTATAACTATTGACAAATATTACATTTCCTCTGAAAGGCTTGTACCAATCATAAATATCAGTTTTACAACTATCATGTGTTCAACAAGTGTCTTAACCTTTGAGCACTAAAACTGACCTGTCAAGATATTCAGCTAGACAGAATAGGCACTTATGACCATATATATATATACTATATTATTATCTTATCCTATCCTAAAGATGATATTGGAATCTCTCATGATGAGAATAAAAACGTTTTAGGTTTTTCCAGCTGAGTTACTTTCACCATCAAAAAATTCTAAACCACAAAAAAAATGTGAAGAAATATAGTAATACATAATTCAGAAATAACTTGAAGTATTTATTTGATTGCTGAAAGATTAAGGCAAAATAGAAAATTAAAAAAAAAAAGAAAGACATAGGTAATGGAAGAAGTGACAAATCTCAAATGACATATTTGATCTTATATATTATCTTCCTCAAATATTTGTTTTCAAATTTTTATAGCCGAATATTGTTTTACAAACATACATTCCTATATACTTACATACCCTTCAACATAAGAAGCAATGTTCATATGAGGAATAAATAGATAATCTGAGATTTTTCACTCAGAAAACAGGTGGTCAAAGGCAGATATTAGAGAGGGCTATAATAAAATCATGAGTGGCCAGAAGAGCTGGGAAAGAACATTCACTAGTTTTTCTTATACAAGAACTAAAACCATCAAAAAAACTAACAGAACAAAGTTTCAAAACAAACAAAAATACTGTTTTTTACATGATGCTTGATTGAAACAGTGGAATTCCTTCCTGCAAGATATTTTGGTGCCTTAAAGGGTACACAGGACTGGACAAATTGGTGAAACAGAGATTGAAAGAAAAGACTAGGTACAGTCAGCACTGAAGGAATTGCCTGAACTTAAAGTAAGAATAAACTAGAAGATATTCTCAGGAAATATTATGGTCATGTTTACTCTGTTCCTTCATTTCTCCTTATGCAACTACTGTAGTTCACATGTGGAGATACGGGTTAATTCAGAGCAGAATCTTTAAGAGTTTCTGAAAGGTTCTGTAATTAAGTCCCAGAATCCTCTAACAGAAAAACCTTTTCCCAAGACTAAAAATGAGAAGAAAGCTTACTTCCATGAGCTACAGTGTATGATAAAAGGAGTTTTAATATTAAATAATATACGCAACCAAGTATAAACACATTCTGTATGAATATGTGTCCTATTTAAACTTCTCAGCATTTGCCTTCGATGCAGAATTCAGTAGCTACTTCATTTGTCTAAGAGAAAGCTTAAATACACTCTGTAACTGCTTTCTTAATACTTCAATGAAAAATTCATGTCTTAGACTACAAATCTGTTTTGTTCACTAAGTTTGTTATCTATTGGGAACTTAGAATGTTGCAACTCTGCATTTTGAATATATTTGGGTATTCAGGGAGATTATTAAGAGAGAATGTGAAGGAAGCTGATTAGTCATCTTGTTTTACATACATTTAATTCAAAAGCACTCATATATACTATTTATTTATAGCTCTACAGGCAGTACCTCTGGTCAGTATTGCCAGTTTTAATATGAAATCATATATTATTTAGTTACCACTGCAACACAAGATATCAAAATATTCAGAGCTATTCAAAGATATTTAACCACGCTAAAAATATAGCAATCTGCACTTTTGTCTAATTAGAAAGTGAAAGAGGTGCACGTGAAAAGTTAAAAAAATTGTTACATTCCTTGAAACACTATTATGTTACAGTGATAAATAATCCAGGAAAATTTTATAAAAATAAAACCAAATCTTGAATAAATAAATTTTCGGCATTGCTATGAATTAGTATCCTAGCATTAAATATAGATATTAGTAGTAGAATATATTCAGTCTGTAAGTCATGTCATACCTGCTGGTCTAGAAGGTACTAACTTAATTCAGATGCTCAATATTAAAGTATATCAATTTTTTTCCTATATATTGCTTATTTAAAAGTGAAAGTCAGTCTAGCTTCCTTGTATTTCTCTTTCTCACTGCTTTATACACTACTAGCAATTCACAAACAGAATACATACACATATTGTTATTACAATAAATCTAAATTTCCACTTTGGTTCTGATTTAACTAAAAGAATAGAGTAGATGGCAACAGGGAAAAAAAGGAAAGTAAAAAAGATGAATATATAGTGCACATAGTAAATACAAATATTAGGAACCATTAAAAGCTATACTGCACACCTATCCAAACAAGTGGTTGCAGTTGTATAAAAGCTCATATAAAGATCATTAATGCTCTTTCTTCCTTAATAAAATTACCTAAGAGCCCTTTCGTACTTTATGATCTGTACTGAAAATACTAATATGTCTCTATGTGCTACACATCTCCCGGTTGAACTGAAAAACTAAAAATCAGTAACAGCTCAAATTGATATCAGGTATTGGCAGAAGACTTTGTGATAACAGGGTCTTCAACTCGGTTGGATCATAGATTTATTTCCCCAGTAGGATCAAGTAAATCTGAAAGTAACTGAAAGATGCAAGTATCAGTCAGTTCCAGTGTGAACCACCAAATAAAACAGTATCACAACAGTACAAACCTTTAAAGATTCTTTTGCACAAATATAATTCTTTTCTAATGGAAGTTTAACAGAGTACAGAGTTTCTGATGAACTTAGAATCATAGAAGCATCTGGGCCGGAAGGGACCTTCAAAGGTCATCTAGTCCCACCCCCCTGGAGTCACAGGGACACCCCCAACTAGACCAGGTTTTCCAGGGCCTTGGGAACTTAAATGCCTCATGAAGGAAGCTGGTAATTGTAGTGTGGATATCAGTATAAACAGGCAATTTATGAGATTTTTTTTTTACTTTCTTATAGCTAGACCTTACTGAAAGTCACAATTAGGGCCCAGCTAGAGATCTGATGGTTTGAAATTCTAACACATACAAGGCAGTAATTTCAGTGCTTATAAGGAGGCAGCCACCAATCCGTTATGCCAGTGAGGTTTGGTTTGCCAAACCATGGTCCTACTATTTAAAATTGACTTTTCTTCTGTAAAATATGCTATTGATACAAACGTACTCATCTGAGAGGCAGTAACTTTTCAGAGAGAAAATGCCCTACTGACTTGTATCTCTCACGATAAGAATTATCATTTCTCAGATACTGTGAATCATAGAATCATAGAATCGTCTAGGTTGGAAGAGACCCTTGGGATCATCGAGTCCAACCATCTACCCTACTCTA
>JAOXNO010000001.1:124465173-124489513 GCA_028565335.1 Limnodromus scolopaceus
CAATTTCATTTTTTTAGCTTTTATTTTGCTGGTAGGTGATTCTAAATAAGCCAGCAGTGCTGTAGCTAAGCAAATGAATTTTGGAGAAAGAAAAGAGGATTTATTTGAACTGGGAATGTTCTCTGTTGACTGGTAATCAATGAGCTCCATCCAAATTTAGTGAACGAGTATGTGCATGTGTTTAATTATAAACACTTAAATATTTTGAATTAAAATTACAACAGGTAAAACTGATTTTGAAAGAGTCATATGACTATGCTTTATATTGATAAAATCATCAAATGTCTCTTAACTGTAGATGAATGCACTTTTCAACCTCTTTCAAATCTTTGAACACAACAGCCCACCACTGCAGTGTGAATGATTTTTTCAAAATCCTGTACAGCCTACACGAAAGCAAGAAAATGGATATAGTGTCCCTGCTAACCCACTTCAGTATTTTTATTCTACGACAGACCTATTCCAGCACTGGCTTAGCTTTGTGTTTAGTGCCCGAAATTGGAGAAAAAAAACTTTTTTCTATCCTAACAGGCCAATAATGCTGAAAGGCGTCTAAGAAAATACCTTTTTGCAATGTGTGGTGAAGACACAATCCAAATATTTAACAGTATTTCAGCTAATTTAACTTGATGCTATCAACTGCCATAAACAAACAAGAATTAAGACCCTCTCCAATTCAGTTCTTGAGTCAGAATTGCATTTCGTACTCTTCTCACTTCATTTACTCTTCCATAATGTACATAACAGGAACTATAAGGACATTCTACACATGTAGCTATTCATTCTGTAGCAATTTACTTATTAAAAAAGTCTCCGTTCTGCTGACAAAATCCTTTTAAAATCCCAAGAGTAAATTCATCATTTTTCTATCGACTCAGTATAAGGTTTTTAATCAAGTTAATGCAAGTTTTCTGTCCTTTGATACTATGAAGCACTCAGTTTAATAAGGAAATTAGGTCAGCTGGCATGTTTTTTTAGAAGAGTTACTTTGCCATACATTCAGAAATGGAAAGAAAGTTTTCAAGTAATGCAAGTCTTTTAATTTGGCCTGTAAGACCTAAAAGCATCATTAATGTCTGGGCTTGCATTATCTTTGCTGAATTAAGTAACATTTTTAGAACTGATGTTTTAAAAAGACAGGTCAGAAAAACTCACAATACTGACAACTAAAAGAAATTATGATGTTTCTTATGGAAATATTATGTAATAACAGGACCCTGAACTTGTATTTAAAGATAATATTTTCTTTTAACTTAGATAAAATACAGCTTAAAGTAAGACATTTTCAGTGCTTTATGTTTTTTTGTCAACCCCATAGCAGGCATATATACCTGTGTATCTTTCTGAGTGGAGTTTATAAATCATTGTTCCCTGAGCTTTATGTGCATATCAAATCTACTATGACAGACCATGAGGATGTTCATGAACCACATAGAAAAGAAGACACCTGGAGCAAAACAGTACAGAATTTAGCTTTTGAAAATATGAAATAAAATCTGCCAACTAGCATTTATAATATATTAGAATAAGGCATTACAGAGCACATGCAAAAGTATTTTGAAATGTCCTTGAATTTTCAGAAGCCAGAATAGCTCTTTCAAATATTTTTCTCCTTCAATATTTTGAGCCTGTCTTTGTTAGAACAGTAGCTGTATAAAACTACTTCTCATTAAGCGTACAGCTTTTTATTTGTGCACAGGAGTAGAGAAAAATAAATGCTTTTCCTCTTATGATCACACAATTTCCAGTAAATGTCACATTATCCACATTTTTCAAGTGTCTTTTCTTCCTTAATCTCTCTTCCCGTCCTCTCATTCATCCTAAGAAACTGTCATCCCTCAAACGTGACCAAAAAGTCTAGATATTGCTAGCTGTACAAAAATGACAAATGGTTCACCTAGCCTTATTTTCTTTTTTCCTGAAGATGTCGGAGTAGCTCCTCAGAAAACTGAATTTGCTCATAAAAATCTAGATTTAAAAAAAAAAAAAAAGCATATGCAACCCACACAAAGGAATGAACCTATTTCTATTTAAATTAGCTTATCACAATGCATTTTTTGCCCTTTGCCAAGTTATTCATGAGTGACTTTTTGAATTCTGAATGCTAGTTCAAAAATTCCAAAAAACTAATGGAATTGTTTGGAAGGAACAAACCACCTGAAAAATAAAAATACTATTTCAACAACACTCTACCACTGCATGGAGGGGTGACTGCTCAGCCAGAGGCTGTGGCTCCTCTGTTTCTCAGATGGGGGTGGGTAGGTTCTCCCTTCAAGCCTGCAGAAGCAGTGGTCCCTGTGGCCTCTGTCTGCAGTGGGTTATTTTTGCGCTGCCTTCCTACTGAGCCTTTGCTTGTCCACTGCCGCTCTTCGAGTTTCACACAGGGGAGGATGCGCAGAGGAGTGGTTTTCAGGAACAACCGCAGCAGGGTTTGTAGGGAGGCAGGGTGGCCCCTTTGGAGGTCCCTGCTACTGCCGCTGACAAATCATGTCTTGGAAGTGACATCAAGACCCAAAGTGCATTGCCGGTCCATGCTTTCAAAGGGCAGGTTTGCAATGTGTGAGAGGCCTGTTTCAGTCACTGAAATCACAAATTGTGTCAAATTCAGGGAGGCTGGTGTGTTAGGACAGGTCCAGCATGGTACCTGGTGCTGGTGCTTGGGCTCTAGTGCCAGGCACAAAGCTGGGGAGGAAGCAGGAGCTCACAGCAAGTGACATTTGCCTCCCATGCTGTGCGTGGAAGGTTTCCTGGTAGAGCTATATGACAACAAAAAGAAAATCACATCTTTCCTCAGGTTCTTCACCCACCTGAGAATTAATGCCAGTTGATAGTGACATTAAAAATGCCCTGTTAGAAGACAAGTGTAACTAGTGAACAGAAGTAATAGTTTAAAATAAATTTACCATCTCTACACTGAAACACCCACCTACTTACTAATAAAACATCTATTCTGCTTACTGCTGCTCTCAAATCAAAACCTTTGCTTTCAGAAAGGACTCATTTTTCTTTATGTTTAATCTGAGTTTTATTCAGAGTAGTGAAATATAAAAGGAGAGCTTTCAGTTGTCTTGTAACCACAATCATCACGTTCAAAGAAAGCACAGAATGGAAAAGGGTTACATGTGAAGTACAGTTTATTCCAGCTGCCAAAAAGAATCAAAACAGGAATATTTTAATAAAACCCCCTATACTTATTTTGCACAATGTAGCTAGCTTAAAGAAATGCATGCTGTGATTCCATCCTAAAAAAACTTAAATACCATGAAAAACAATAATAGTAATGTTGTTGACAGGATGGCTTAGACAAAACAAAGTAGAAACAATATATTTTATTAGACCAGCTGGTGTATTAAGCCCCTGAGATCTGAAGACAGCCCTGTACACCTAAAACTTGCTTATTTTTTTCAGCTGTACATCTCTGTCTAAAAAACAAATAACATTTCTACTACAGATTTATTCTTCTCTGCTTAAAAATGCTGTCATTAATTTTTGAGCTTGTTTTAGAACAACAAAATATATGTTAAGCCAGCTTGCAGTTTCCAAAGATTACAAACAAACAACTGTGAAACCTTAAAGTAGGACTCATATAATTTAGATGCCCGTATTTTAAATCTGCATTTGAGCTTGTCACCTAAAGTTCCTTTGAGAGTCAAGACATGGAAGTGGAACTTTGTATAACACAACTCTTCTAATGTTTCATGCATTGACATTAGCACGTAAGTCATGCCACGGAATTGCTATAAAGAGCAACTACCTTATATGCAGATCGGTGTAAGTATTAAAGTTAGGTGAGAGGAATCTTACCTCTGGAGAAAAAACACACAACAGAGCATATACTCACCATAAATAACCTCCCACAACTTGAGTAGAATTATTCTGTGGGACTGTTAACTCCATAAAGGGCTTATTAAGGACTGTTTCTTGTCCTATCCTGTCTCTGGAGAAATATCGTCATCTTGTTTAACATAGGAAGAATGCAGTGAGGAGAGACAGAGTGATTTTAAAAAGGGAGAAAACTTGCAGGCATCTTTTTGTTCTAGTTCCTCCCTCTCCAATTTGCTTAAAGAATATGGAGGAAATCCACTGATTTATATCATTCCTGAATCTTGTTTCTATGAAATTATATCTCATTTTTTTAAATTAATGCAGTTATGGATGTGAATACAATACTCCAAAGTGAAAAGAAAAGCTGTACTAAAGAAATGAAAAATGTCATTGCTAGTTCCAATTTCTTTCTCATATTCAAACAATTACCATGTGTTATCAACTTCCCACAGAAAAAAATAAGTTGGTGAAGTTGTTTTCCTATATTAAGCTCTCACACAGATAAGTAAAACATCAGAAGTTAAATTATGATATAATTTTGATTTACTCATTCCTATTCCTTTTCACAAATCTTTCACTTTTAAACTTTTCAGATAAAGCACCCTAGAATGGAAAATTTGTTCTCTTGGCTGATTTATTTTAGCCCGTACTTTTTCCAGTAAGCCAGTAGGTATTTTATTCATACTGATTCCCGTAAGAATAGGATCAGACTATTCACCAAGTGAGTAAATTAGGAAGAACTATAGTTTCAGCCAGATCCAAATTAAAACCTGTATTTTAGAGTCATTTAGAAATAGATGGGCAGGTTTTCCCCTTTTACTATGGTAAAAAAGATTTCATCCACTGTTCATTCTGTTTTGGATGGTCACTATGCAGCTATTGTGTCTTTTTTTCTTTTTAATAAAACATGATGAAACAAAGGTTAAATTTATTTTTAAAAAGCAATCAATTAATTAGTTGAAATACATTGCATAAGAGAATAACCAATAAAACATTAAGTTAATTTCCAGAGTTGGATTTTTTTTAAAATCTGATTTCACTTTTTTAAATTAACTTGAGTTCTGATTTTGACAAAAAAGTAAAAAGATTAAATATTGACTTTGTTAAATTAATGGGCTAACTACCACTGATCTCAAAGAAACCAAGATTTCACTCTTGACTCAAATTTGTAAATAAAACTTACATTTGATACGCACTGTTTTTCTATTGTTTATATACTATGATAGATAGTATACTATGATAGATATACTATTTTAGATGGTTAATTAATACTGTGAGGCAACAACATCAAAAAAACCCTGATCGCTTCTTTTTCTTGGGGGTGGTGGAGGGGAGAGGACAATATTTCTAAGGTCGTCTCAAGACATGAATACTCATTAAGATAAGTGTACTTTTCATATAGTGGAACACATTTCAGATAGTTTCTACATGATTTTGAGGCTACTACTCTCTTAACACTGTACCCAAGCAGGTAATGCTGCAGTAAAAATGAAATGTCTTTTTTCTTCTTTTAACAAAGTTTTTCTGCCTGTAATAACAATTACAATGATTTCAGATAAATGTATTATCTGGAATTTCTTGCTGAAGATATGTACTACCAACATTATTTCACTTAGCAGCTCTGAGTTAAAAATTTTACTAGGTTGACTGAAAGATATTGAAAACAATGGAATATTGCCGTCCATTTTAAGCCTGAATATTCAGCTAGTGTAATTGTGTACAGACTGTTTTTAAAGATGTGTACACATTGTTGTTAAGGCTGGAGGCAACACAAGGTCCATATGCTATCATACTCATATATTTTATACTCTAGTTGATTAAAATATCACCCTGGAAGACTCCACTATACCCATAAATCATTTTAAGCTTCCAGAGAAAAGCTAGGGAAATGATAAATGCTTGGTTAAGACAATATTGTTTGATATAACATACTCTAGGGGAACGTAAAAGTAAAATGAAGTCTTCTGATTCCATAACAATAATGCGAAACATTAACATTGAATGTCATTTAACTACATTTTAAAGGGTTGCTTAACAAGCATCTTGGGTGCCTTAAGAACAGATTTATTTAATTTTTTAACAACTTATTGAACTAAGGGTTTATAAGTCTTTATACTACGTCTTTAGTAGTCACTAACACATTTTGTGATAAACATTTTTGTCTACAGTTTCTTTCTCTCTGCAGAATGGAGCTCATCTTAACTTCACCACACTAAACTGCAACAATGGGAAGCAGCACCATGGTAACAACATCCACTCAAAATGTTTATATTTCAATATTCTGATATGACTTATGAAGAAAGAGAAACTGACTCACATAAACAACCTTCCATCACACCAGGAAATGGCATTTCCCTAAATTCTCAACTGATGTAAAAAACAAATTTGTTTGGAGTTGGCTTTTGGGTTTGCTTTTTTTTTAAGTTTTTAACCTTACACACATAGACACAATTGAAAAAAAATCTGCAGAAAAAACCAACAGTCTAATATAAGTTTAAAAAGTCATCAGATTTAAAATAACAATAGTATGGACAAAAATAAGCAAAAATGTCATAATTTAAACAGCCTTATAAACAGCAACACACTGCACTTGTTACATAATATTTAATTTAAGTGGAATTAATAATTTTTGCCAGGGAATAGGAAGATTTCTTCTACTGATTACCAGATGTTTAAACACCCCGTTAACTTTTACCAACACTATATTGTCAACGAGGAGTACAGGACTCTGACAGAAGTCATGACAACTACATTGTTTTGTAGCATCTGCTCAAGTAAGTATTACAAGTCATAAATAATTTTTCCATTTTTTAACATTATATGAGGTAAGTACAGGCATCAATGGGCATGACACACAATAAAAAAGGGTAATTAAAATAAGCTTTTAAATACTGAAATTTTATTTAACGTGTTAAACCCAAGACTTTCTGATATATATTTTAGTTTTATAACTAATGTTCTATTCTTACATTATCCACACAAAAAAACACAAAAGACTCATCCCTTGTCCTCTTCTGAAGATACACCATCAGGCAGAAAGGAAGACCTAAGTTAGAGCAACGGAAGTACAAAATAAGGTGTACTTGTATATAAAGCATTAGTAAAATAAGAAAATCCAGCAATAGTGTCCATGTCCTGGAGGATTTTTTGATAAATAACAGAAAAAGATAGCAACTAAGAAGGAAAGAATGTTACAGAAGGTATATTATGCATGAATTAGGGCTTTGTCCAGAATGACAAGCATGTAAACGTATCACCCAAAAGGAACAAGTTATTAATCAGATCTAATTTTAGGCAGAGGAATCTCTACTCCTTCTAAAGCCCAGAGAGATTATCTTGCAAAATAAATTTTGACCACCCAACTCTGTCTACTTCTATGAACTACTGTCTAGAGGAGCCTCTCTCTCTCTCTGGTGACCGTGGATGGGAATGATCTCCAATTATTGAAGCTGGCCTTTGTGAGCACCCCAATTCAGCACATCACAAAGGCAGAAATGTTAGAAGGTCACCAACAGTAAGGTTTGAAATAGAGCTGGGAGTTTTTCTGCCTCTAACTTTTGCATCCATTCTTTCTCTAATTTGCTGAAGTTGGTTCTCTAATTCAAAATTTCATCTATCACATAAAGTACATGACATCATTTGCACTTACTTTGAATTAAAATACATAAAGCTTCACTCATTGCTGTCATCACATAAAGCTGGTTTTGAATAACCCACTAAACCCATTTACAATGGATATGTTAAATGAACATGAGAATGTTTTAATCAAATCTCTACATAATGTTCTGATTATTATTACTCAAATGCACACAGGAGATTAATTTAGACCCTTGTTTTCAGCCATACAAAAATGAATGCACTATAAAAGAAGATCACTCATTTCTCATTAAAAAAATTTCCAACCCACACTTCAGCCATGAATTTGTTAAACCTACAGGATTTTATGTGTTATAAAAATGCTAGGTTGGTATTTTGAACATGCTGCTTTCATAATGAGCCTATTGTTTGCTTTATATTTTATTAGTCTTTGCACAGAATAATGGTAAATAGAATTTCGATCTGAATATGTTCTGGAGTTGAATTAAATTCATGATTAACAAAAGCAATGAGCATCAGCTCTGATAATTATTAGGATCAGCTGAAGCAAGGAGGGGCCGGGTGCATTCAAAATGGTTCATCCCTGTCATTAACTGCAGAAACCATGCAGAATCCGTTCTGAACCTCTAAATGCTTGTAAAACAACTCTCTTTGTTCTTTAACACTTTTCTTGCTTAGTACCTGCTAAAAATAAAGAGGTACATGCTTATTGCAGCACCTTTCTGCATTCAATGTACTGAGTGACAAAGCAGCAGAACTGGAAAGAAGTAAAGCCAACATTTTGGGGGAAAAAAGGGTGCACATTTTGTCTAACAGTCAGAATACCAATTAAAGCAGACTAAAACATTCAAAGTTGTCCGTTCCCTCTTTTTTTTTATTTCACAAAATATGGAGACTGGTCGTGTATATAAGATCCAAATGTAGTGAGCTGCGAGGTTAGGTATGTAACAATTATAATTATTTCTTCGTACTATTTATTTTCTCAGTGGACTTTTCAGCACTAAAAATATATATGTGCATATAGTCTTTTTAGATTTCTAATTCTGTCAGAAATCAAAAGAGACAAAGCTTATTCAACAAATCCCAGTCTTTAAGCAATACTAATAGAGTCAACTACTGTATGCCTGTGAAACAGACAAATTACATTCCTTTTTTTGCCTAAAATATCTAAAGATGAAAAAAGTCCTGGGTAGCAGACAGAAAAGAGTAAACTGGCACTTTCAAGATAATTGCAGAAATATTTTTAACCAAGCAGGTTAAATTGAAATAATAAAGAGACTTGTATCAATTCACATTAAATTTAGTATTACTATGGTTTGACTGTTAACATGCTCAAATCTCTATGTCTAAAATTGTGCTAATTCCAGCAGAAGTTGTTTTTAAGGGGACTCATTAATGAATAAAGACAATAAAGGGCATTCCTGATGAAAGGCTTCAGGAGTAAGAACCTACTGATTAGCTCTGATTCCATCTGCAAGGAAAAAGGGCTTCTTACTTTTAACAGAATAGAAGAAGATTTTAATATTTAAAACTAAAAAAGTCATGGAGGAGTTGAATAAGTAATGCTCCGATTGCAAGGCAGATGGAGTCTGTTTGCTTTATGATGTTCGTCATGGAGAACTATTTGATATTGCAGTGGGGACAAATATCGTCTCTCTCAGAGCTGAGCTGGATTTCATTTGACCTGAATGAAATTCTGCAAAAGCAGAAAGAGTTTGTTCTTGCAAATGTCTTGATACTATAAGTAACGAAAAAGATATTATTAAACCTAACATTTAATTAAAATAAATCACTGCTGGATTTTTTTGACCAATATTGTGCACTATGACTAAATTAATACTATGCTGTTAAAATATGATTCTTTCCCAAGTCTGAACGTTCACTTCATTAAGTATGTCACAGAGAGTAGGTATGCCTTAATTAAAATTCCACATAAAAAAAACCCCTGCTAATCTGACCAATGTGAAGGTATAAACATCTACAAATGTCTTTGTACATTGCAGGAACTTTCTAGAATATGTAATTACATAACCACAAACAAAGAAGTACCAATTATGTTGTTTATATGAATATTTTCTTTAGTTACAAGCTACAATAATCAGCGCACAATTTGTATTTTGCAAAGCAGAAAATTTCTAAGTCATATCTCAGAACAATAAGGAAACTGATTCAAACCACTTAGATAATAATACATTTTCAGTGTGAGATACTGATCTTCCAAATTACATTAAAATCAAAGCAAAAAGAATTATGCTAATAAAAACCTGAAAGATACATCCATATTATAAGAATAAATCATATTTTGGAAAAGAAGTAAAGTATATACTTATTCTCAGTAAAGAGTAGGTACCGGACATTTGAAGATTTTGTGTATTATTTACAAATGTTAGTGCAATGTTGCTGCCATTAACAAGACATTTTTCATAAGACCGAAAATGTGAGCAGGAAATAGGGTTGTTACTTTAAAGGTGTACCTAAGGTGGATAAGCATTATAAGTGCTTATAATGTAAACTAAGAAAGGGCAATTTATTTTCTCATTCTTTAAAAGGAGGGAAAATAATCTTTTTCCATGGCTTAGGGATTTTCAATAGCTGTACTTGGATGAGACGGATACCATCTAGAAAATGAGTTTGCCCTTATTCAAAATATGTGAATTTCCATTCAATATTTCTCTAGGTGGCACATAGTTATGTAAGGTGTGCAGCACTGAGGTTATCATAATAAGCATATGCAACATCAATATTGAAAATAATGTGTGTATGTAGTTATATCCATAGTTTAATAGTCTGTAATAGCAACAATGGTTTCCCTATAAGAGACAGCAGGGCTGCCCAAGTGCATTGTGTGGAAAAATAAAGGGGGTCGGAAAGTTAGCAATCTTCCACAGTTTCCCAGAGAGAAGTAGAGGTGAGGAAGGCAGGCTGCTACCTCATCCCACCAATGTTGTACCTGGCTCATCCTGCCTGCCTTAAGTAACACAAGAGCTCCTACCTAACTTATAGTGTTGCAGCTGTTTATACATATGGCCCTGTTCTTCCACCAAGGTCTTGTGAAGATATTCTATCTTCTACTCTAATTCCTATGTGTAATACTAGAAAGACAGCTTTTCATGACTGTTTATAAGGTCAAGAAAATTATTTCTATCCTATCTCATATTGCCTGAAGAAATATTTTCTTCTTCAGTAAGATTTGTGTTATTCTTCCTTTTTTATTAAGAGAGCAACCCACTCCTGTCTTAAAAATCACAAGGAACTTCAGGTTACTCTGAATGTCAGTGTACTTTCAACATACTTACAGGATACTTTCCCCATATGTAATTATGCGCATATGGCACCTCAGTATTAGGTCTGCAATTCTAATTTAGGTAGATCTGTGGTGCCCATGACTTTAGAATTGGAGGTTCAAATGTGTGTGTATTTGAAACAAAAAATAGGTATATTATTTGCATAAGGTAGCACAAGAAGTCTGTGAGACAAGGTTTTAGCATCTCTCCTACCCCACAAATCCAGCAAAGGATCATTCTCAGGTCTTAATAGCTTTTTCTTTTTATTTCATTTGTAGAACACCTAAATTTCCAAAAAAGACCGTTAAAAATAAATACCTTTGAGATGTTTGTACGAATGACTGTCTGAGCCCAAACTTAGTTTCCAGTCTGAAGGAAAGTTTTCAGTAAAAATTGTTCTATCTAGAGCTCTATCTACCTGTCTATTGCTCTGTCTAGAGATAGGCTATCCACTGCAATAATGCTACTTTCCAAAATCATAATTTTTATCTTGTTTATTCCAACCTGAGTTTTTGAGAGACAAAGGAAGAAGAAAATTTTAGGTAGCTGGAGAATATCCCGATGTTTGTGTAGCTGTACTCTGTGGCTATTCTGCCTGTTTCTCCTTGCCTCTGCTAGGTAGAGGGAAGGACAAGAATGCTGCTTTATTCCAGTTCTACACTCTGCTTAACACACTGAACCCTGTTATGTCAACATCCAGATACCTATGATTTCTTAACAAAATAATTAACCGTTTGATTTTTTATTAGGCAATGGTAATAATGCACAAAGGTTAATTTTCAGCTTCTATAGTACACTACAAATGTACACATATATAACATCTGGCTCATGGATTTCTTGTAGCAGAGGTGGGGGTTTTTTTCTGTTTCTAGAGGAAAGGTAGTATATTCCAGGGGAGAAGTGTAGAAAGTCCAAATTCCAACCTTACTTAAACACAGAAAATGGAAACAAATAAGTGACTGTTTTCTAGTGATGAGTGTGTGATGGTGGCACACCCACCATTACCACACAAGATAATGTTAACGAATACAGAGAATAATCCCATTTTGATAAGTACATTACATGTTGATAAACACATTACAACTTCCCATACATTCTGAAAAGTCTGAGGCAAATTGGTAATTCTTACTCATATTTTTGAATTTCTTTTATTCTAACTAAAAATTATGTTTGACAGAGAAATTTCAAATGCCTCGGAAATAATTTTTTTGCTTCTTGTGGAGCTGGAATTTATTGGTAGAATTTGCTCTTAGCAACGGTTCACATAAATGTCATCATTTATTGATACTGCCTGAAGAAACATTGAAGACTATGTCACAAAGACGCGATTCCTTTGTTTCAATTAATTACATTTTCATTAATACAGTAAAGCAATCAACCATCAATTTAATTTTCTACTTTTAATTTGCCATTTTGCAACATGTGTTTTTCAGATCCTGAATTAAAGTTTAATTCTTTTTTTTCAAAATAAACAAACAAACAAACTTTTTAATCCCTCATTTATTCTATATATCCCTGAATGTATGTCTGAGCAACTCAAACTGTTTTTCAGCTCACAGAGAAAGCATACAACAGGTACCTAAAGCAGTAATCTGTTCCTATAAAGCATTGATTAAAAGTCTTATCAAGACATCAGTACAGACGTAGTATAAAATTAGTAGTACTATGCTTAATTCTGATTGCTCTGTTTAGCCACATCTTTATAATACTATAAAGACGATATGAAGACCTACTGTACTACCCAAGCAGTTTACTAATTTGGAGGTTGTCCTTACATCTGCCAGGGTTTGCAGAGGTGGAAACTGAATAATTCTCTCCATATGTATTCATTCATTTTTAGCACATCAAAATCAGCCAAGTCTCTTTCTGTCTCTGTCTAGTTTAGTTAAACATTAAATACTGAACTCCTACCTACACCACAAGTGATGAATTACATTTTTTAAACTATTACTACAAATAGTAACATGCATCTGGTTCCAATGCTTTTTTTTTTTTCTCCTTTCTGTCAATCTGAGTCTGTTTGAAATACTGCTGTGTAGTGGAGCACCAACCATAAAGACACCTGAAGACTGAGGGAATATGTACTCTTCGAGTCCAGATATCATATATTGCAAAAGATAATTGACAACCTCCTTCTGGTATAAATAAAATTTTTGAAGACTCTTTCTCTGTTTTCTTTATATGCGAGTCAATCAAAGTATATGGATGTTTACTGTGAGGTTAATGACTATATAGTAATTGCCTGTCTGTACAGACCAAATAAATCAATTTCCTCCAAAAAACAATATTAAGAGATCCTTGATATTGAGCTTAAATAAATATGATTGACTACTTCAATGCTCTCAAAACAATACCAACAATAAGATTTCTAGACTAATCTACTAGAATAAAATTATAAACCATAATTCACTATAATTTCTGATAATGTGAAGGACAAAGGGGATACATCAAAATAGAAAACAAACTTTTCACCATAAAAGGCAACTCAGCCTAATGCACAACATATGTGCTGTTACTAATCATCAGTGTGCAATATATTTATATATTAGATACTAAAAAGAAACAAGAAAAGCCCACCAAACTTCTCTACGGTTTGTTTATTGCTTTATTAGGTATTTTGAAAGAGTGAGAACTTCTATATGCAAGAATGTTTGTCAACCATAAGGATCTAGCTCACCTCCAGTTTGCCAGGAAAATCCTGTTTCTGCCTTCTTTTAGGCCTTCTGCCTTCTGTTCCACAGAATATACTGTGGAACAACACTGCATTACATAGATCATAATTCTAGAGGATAATTTTCCTTAGGTATATGTTCAGCTGTATGCTTTACATGTTTGTAAAACAGAAGATAGAAGTCTGGTGAGGAATTCAAAATTTAACGGACCATTCTTCATACTGTTCTTCCACTGCAGACATTACTATTAGAGTATATATTTTATTTTCAGCTACGATAGGTTTTACATATTGATATAGTAGTTTTAAATCCAGATTATATTAAAAGCATCTTCTCCAACTGCTGTTTGCTAAACTATAGAATTTATCGTACACAATTACTCTGTGGAACTTCAAACTTCAAAATGTTTTTGAAGCCAAGAATAAATGGATTAAAAAAATAACCAGATTAATGGAAAATAAGCTAATTGGCATATGAAAATTGAGATCAGGAAGTTCTTGAAATATAAACTACAGAAAGATGAGAGAGAATACCAGAGGAAGAATGCTGCCATTCTCCAGTCTTGTGCTTCTCAAACACTGCCCCTTACGTACCAGTCATCCACCTGTCTCACTGGGTGAGAGCTACTGCCATTGGATTCTAGCTACAACTGTTCTCATGTCCAAAAGCAGTTAGAGCCACTGCTATTGAGCTACGGCTACAGCTATTGTTATGTCTCAAGACACGTAACCATATGAAGAAATATGACAGACTTAATGGTCTTACTTTCTGTTGGTCCTTGCTGAAGTTACCTGTACCTTGACCACATTTTCTATTCAAAACCAAGACCTACCCACAAGCTTCTGCAATAGACCAAAACTCAAACTTGTTCAAAATGTTACACAAACTACTGTGAAGTAGTCAGGACAGCTTTAATGTATCAACCATTGATACCTAGGCACACAATAAACATTTGCGCAAAAGTGGTTTATGTAAGTATAATGACTCAAATATGCACAACTCAAATCACAATATTCAATTTTTTTTTCTAAATATAAGAGATAGCAAGAACCTGTAATTACCTGTAACTGTTAATTCCGTAGTTCTTCTGACAACAAAGAATCCATATTTTAACTCACAAGTGTAATTTCCAATGTCATCCTCTCTAACTTCCCGAATGACAAGAGTGTCCTTTTTAAAAACAATACTTGATCTCCACGTCTTTGACTTGCATTCCTGTTTAAAGATAATATAACACTTCAGTGAATGCATTCTAATACTTAAATTGGACCACTGTTGACAATGCTACTCAAAGCCAAAGCGGCTAGAAAAGAGCCCAGAATAGTTATGAGCTTTGCGTACACTAAAAGTACAGTTAAGTGCTGATTAAAAAGAAAAAAGACTACAGAATTTTATCAGCTGACTTAATACCTGCCCTGTGACAAGAAAAAAGGTGAGTTTATTCCTTTGGTGGGTTTCTTTTGATGTTACTTTGCTCAGGGGCTCCTATTTAATTTACTTATTTGCAATTACACCTATGTCTGCAATCCATGACTGTTATATTACCAGTAGCTACAGGTTGCAGGGGAGATTTTTTTTTTAATCAAATTTTTAAAAAATAGAGAGAAAAATAAAAATATGAGACTGAGGAGAAATGAAGATAAGTTACGTATCTCTCTAAAAACATCTTAGAATCAAAGCTCTCTGAACTTTTAGTAAAAGATGAGGTTTGTATCTACAAAAATGAGTTAATATTTCAATTATTACTACCAAAACATTACTTTTGATGCTATAATAGAAAATATACATTTATCCATGCATGTTTCGTAGATCCCTAAAATGATAAACTGATTTTCATCTGATTAACCTAGGTAGTATTTGAAATAGTTTTGAGTATTTTTAGTGTTTCTAGGGTTTTTAATTTTTTTTTTAATTTTTATTGCAAACCAATACATTTATAAGCTATTAAAAAAAAGGATTAGTGTTTTTCATAAGAAAGATGTCTTCTGATTGACTGTCACAAAATATTTTACATGATAATCTTAGTATAATCATTGTTTATAGAGCAAGGGCTTTTTTAAAATGTTAAAGAGGTTGTTCGAGTTCATTCACACAAATACTGTCAATGACTCTTCAAAAGCCAATCTTCTGAGCTCTTGTTTAAGAAGCCAACTATAGTTTTAAATTTTATAAAACTTCAGGTGCAGTGCATTACAAATAAGAAATCCTAAATGATTATAAGCAAATAATTGTTATATATCTCCTATCTTAGACATGCTGTCAGTTACTTTGGCCAGAATCCTTTTAAGTCACATGTTTTTACTTTTTAAATAGCATAGTCTTGTGTATCATATTTAAAAGCATTTATGTTACCAGGTAGATTATCAGACTTTTAAAAATAATTAGAATACATACCAGCACATACTTAATCGAGCCTATATACACAGACATCTGTAGGTGTCTGTGTAGACAAAACACAGAATCTAAATTTCACATTTACTGAACTGTCTGGGGACTTTAAATTGTGTGCATTACAGTACTAAGTAGTAAGTATTTTCCTGCAGATGGTAGGAAACCTGGAACTCAAGCTGCTGTTCATGGAAGTTCGAGTGCACTGCCCACAGGCAGCACATTTGCAAGAACTTGGCCCTTAGGTAATGATCTAGAAATCAGCACTCAATATTGAAATAAAATTATTGATAAAAACAATCAAATTATACTTTCAAGTAAAAGCTAATATGTAAAGACTAAAAGTTTGGAGGTCTTTACTGAATTTTATGCTGCATAATTAAGCCATTCATTCAGATAGTAGCATGCATAGCTATTCTATTTATATCTTTTCAAATACTTTTTACATCTGCGTTTTTAGAAATACACTCTTTAGCCTGGTATAACACAAGCAGTTGCTGAATAAGCAGCTCACATGGCTTTACCTTAGCATATCAAACTAACCCAGACTGGTAACGTTTTTCTTTTTTAGCCCTCTTGTTAGCAGGAAGCTGCCAATTCTTTGTGACAACCATAAACGGATATTACCAGCTCTGAAGTTTACCACAGGAAGCATTTTAATTTCTCTCTCATTTAGTTCATTCTTTTCTATCCTTGTTTCTTTTGTCTTTTCTTAACAAATTTTAAAACAAGACTCCTATCATATTTAGATCATGAAAATCATATGAACATTGCACAATATCTTGTTGAAGGTTAAAATCTTCTGTATTCCTTACCTTATACCACAGAATTTCAGGCTCCCTAAATGGAAATAAAAAATCCTCTATTTCAGGGCATGAGATTTCCTTGCTTTTGCTAAGTTCAGCTTTTTCAAAATATTTCATCTTTGAATTGTAGCAGAGTCCAGTGTCATTTTCACCCACCGTCAGCGAAATGGACACTTTCATACAGTAAGTTGAGTTTCTGTAATGCAATAAAAATAGAAATAAAAGTCTAATACGAAAAAAATAATAAATGCCAATGTACATGACATTGTTTCTAAGCCATTATTTTCATCCCAAGCAAAAGACAGAAAATCAGACATTGTATTTGATGTGTATTCTATAGCTGTTTGTGTTAATTTTTCTTCTTTCTCAGCCACTAATTGCAATATTTAGAATGTGTTTGTTGGCCTTACTCTATGTCTAAAGGATTATCTCTCTGTTTTGTCAAACTCCTTCTAACATTATTGTTCTTACTCTCTATTTGAGAACCATTTTACCAAAAGTAAATATGCAAAAAATCTCCATGTGTTTAACAGTGACACTAGAAAACCATCTTGCCGTTGTGACAGCTCTCAGGGGTGTACAGTTCACGTTGTAGTACTACAGGCAAATGTCAAATTGGAACACCACCAAGAGCCATTTATTCATCAGATCTGAGCATGCTTTAAAGTGGAAGTGGTAAACTTTTTGCAGCCTTTAATTAAAATGAGTCTTGTGACCCTTCCAATTATACTGTAAAGGGTGTTTAACGGACTGCTAAGTTGTTTGCCTTAGCCTTCAATCCCCACACTCCCAGGCCAAAACTAGGGAACATCATCTTCCTTCTCATATTTCACTATGCACTTTAATAAGGCCCAAAGACAAAATTACTTGAAATGATTTTTTTTTCATTTGAGTTTCCACGTAGACAGCAAATGAGTGTGTAAAGTTGAGTACTCCCCAGGAATACACTGTGACAATGCAAGATTTCCCTCCTACTGTTTTAAAATGCATTTGACCCCCAATCTACTGAAAGAGGATCCTGCAGAGAGCACTGAGGAAACATTCATTATCATATCTTCATTCTCAGACTCTATTAGCTGATTGCTGATTTACAAGTCTTGTGTGTATCAGACATGACAGAATCTGAAAGATGGCTACATTTTCTCATTCTCTTTAGATTTCTTCATATCTGTTTCATTTTTCTGTTCAAGAAGAAAGGACAGGAATGTTTAAGGACAAAGAAGAAGAGGAACTTCATTCAAAGAACTCTATAGTCCAATTTTCTAGCGAAAATGTAAACCTGAAAAGGAAGCTATATAAGTATCTATCAAATGAGAGAATATTCTTAGAAAAATAAATTCTGGAACAAAATGACCCTTAGCTATCCAGCTAATTCATGGATTTGTGGGGAAAACAAACACAAAATTAGTCCTTTATGATGAAGCTGCAAGTATAATTTATTATCCCATCCAAGAATCTGACTGTATAAAGCAAATAAAGTTGTTTAAACTTTATGCAAAGCAAAGAATGCGTCCACTGAATATGGGTCATTCTTGTTGCTTTTAAGCTGTTTAAGAGCTGGTCACTGCTCTTACCTGTACATGCAATTTAAAATCACTCATCATTTTAAAGAACACATTTTCATTACTGTGCATTAGTTTATTCCTCCATTAAGGTGCTACTTGGAATATTTAGTTATTAAATGGCTTTAAAATATCATAAAAAGTCACCTAAGTCAGTTTTCCAAATTGGTAAAATTATCTTTTTCTGTTCTTGAAAGACCTATCCCTTGGAAATAGGGAGAAGCTCTAAACAATCCATCAAGCTCTGAAGCTCAAGGGTCCACTAGCTGAATGAGAGGATTCTGGATTATAGGGGGCCATACATAGGGAGGTGTTGACTATTTATGAGCACATTTAAATATTCTCTTTTATTCCTTACCATGTATTTGAGTATTATGTTGTGTTCGTGTTACTCATTACTCTCATGATTTAAAAATTTCTAGAAGGAGCTGGGAGGGGAAAATAAAACATAAAAAACCCCACTTAACTGTCATCCCATTCTCTGAAGAAACAAACTAAGTATAATTGTCATATATGGTTTTTTGTCCTCCATCACCATCCAGAAAAAAATTGGCCAAAAATTCTGATTTCTGTTTTGGTCTACTAAGAGCTCTGTTCTGCAACAGTTGCAATGTGAATTGCCCGAGCTAGAATTTCTTCTGAGGCACATCCAAGTTTCCATCACAACAGCAGATCTTTTACCAGAAGCAGCTTAGGCTTCCTGCTCCATAATAAGAGAGGTATTTTAGAAATATCTCAGAAAGTTTAAACCCGTTGTTTGAAGAGGATGTTGGTATTTAATGACTCAAAGCTGTGTGTGTCTGTGATTTGAGTCATATGGTGTTGTGGATATAAGCCTCCTGCAGACAAAAGCACAAATTGACTGGGCTTTAAGGCAATTATGTTCTAAACTGGCAGATATAAGGTACAGAAACATTCTGGGTGGATACTTCATCAGCTAAGTTCCCTACTAGAATTTTCTCTCAACAGCCCAAAGTATCATCAAAAGAACCTAAAGCTCTGGATGCCCCCCAGTGGTATAGACTTTCTTCTCGCAACTCTAAACACTCATCTTGCACTCTTTGTCAGAAACCAAGGCTGTTGGGATGAAACAAAACTCAAAAGGAATGAAATAAAAGACAGAGTAACATAAACAGTGTGAACAAAGAAAAACAAGCTAATGGGCTCACAGAACAGAAAAAGAGAAAGAAAATTGAACAGTCCTCAAGTACAAATATAGAAGAAGAAAGAGGTGAGTTCGCTGATTACAGCTGGAACATGATGGATACAGTAGATGTGGAGCCCCTCAGCTAGCAGAAAAAGTAGCAGGCAGCAGAGCCCTCTGGCAAGTATGCATATACTGCAAAGGGTAAAAAATGTTCATGTGTTAGACCAAAGAAAATTTTCCATATGTCTCTTACTGGAGGCACCAGATCAAACAAACAAACAAACAAACAAGCAAACAATCAAAAATTACGTTGTGAATTGAAGGAAATTTTATAACCAGATGGAAACCCAATGTTCTATTCATTATTAAAAGCAAATGCTACAAATATTTTTTCTTCTTTTGTTCTCCAGTGTCATCCAAACTGTGAGCCTTTATCACCAGACAGCTACACTTCAAAGCAGTACCAGCCTAAAAACTCAAATCTGCAACAGCTACTTCAGTAAAATTCAGGCAATGAAAATCACACAGGTTATGAACACATCGTAGAGGGCTTACTAGAACTCTACGCATTTCCTCTTTCTTCTCCACAAGACTAAGTTGCTTATTAGGTCTAGGAAGATATTCATCCACCTGCTACCACTGATGAACAAAGATTATTTCATATTGTAGAACAGAGGCTGCTCTAGTATTTGACTTGTACCCATGTGCTTATATTCACCCGAACATGTCATTTATACACTACTGATCTATAAGCATTAAAGTAAAAACAATATAGCAATCATAACTACTAAATACATTGATTTTATTATAGGTCTTTTAATTTTGTAGCCATTTACCATCCTTAAAATTTTAGGGCCCCCATAACAATGGATGTGTGATTGAATCTTGTGATAACGATAGGACAGAACAGAAAAGTGTATAAATTGCTTAAATTCTCAATTATTCAGTATCCCAGGAGCAGTTGATCTAATGCCCACCTTGCAACAGTTCCCTTGAATCAATGGTTTGCCTTTTCTCATCTGACATTATTTAGCCTCTTGATTGTACAGCAGCCATGTGAAAGCATATAGAGCACTGACTAACAACAGTTTGTTTAAATAAGAACAGAAGACTTCAGATTTTTACCCTTTTCTCTTCTTGAAATGACATCCACCTCACCAGTTCATCAGTACCTATTTCACCTTAACATTAGTTGATCTGCAACTGTCATAGATGTACATTCATATAGGATATCTGTCATATGAGATACCTTGATATTCAGACCCTGTGATAGAGTGTGACAGAGCGAAGAATGGAAAAGCTCTACATAGAGAATGAAAAAAAACACGGTTAAGTTTGCAGAAGAGCATGGAGTATGGAAAGGTCTTGTAAAAATAAACAAAAGTACAGTTGAAGAAAGAGGAGATCTTGATGAAAAGCAGGAAAATGTAGGTTATACGACCACAAGTACAGCCACAGGAAAAAATCTCTTCCTTCTCCAGACAGTGACCCAGAAGTCATAGCAACACCCTGAAGACTGCTTAATTCATGACCCAAGTTACTAGTTTCTAAAATTAGATCAATACTTATTTAGTCTTCTGAGATTCTCATTACTATATACAACTATAACTTCTTTGAATTAAATGGAATTGTAGTAATCTGTAATAGAGGGACCTCTGCAATACTTTACTCTTACAGCCAAATTCATTAGTTAGACTGCTCTTTCAAAAACTTCAGATTGCAATTAACTATTTCTACAAAACAAAATTAAAACTTGAAATAATTATTAGCAACGGAAACTCTTTTATAACTATCACACATTCATCAGTTCAAGGAATTGCAGTACTTGTCGCTGTTTAAAAACTTAATTCTTCATATTATACAATTAGAAATTAAAGTGAGCCAGTGGAATAAAGCCTGTCATCTACCTACATAAGCCATGCTTTAACATCAGCATAATTACCAACAATAATATTATTAAGAACCTCCTGACATTTTGAAGAAAAATATTCTTTTCCTTTCTCTGTTCCATTCCTCTGCTTGAATTGACATCCACTTGAGGATATTGGTTTTTTGAGATGTAGGCTGGAAAATGCACATATGCATTTCAAGGTTTTTTCTTAATTGAACAGAAGATGCTCAAAGTAGAAAAAAAGAAAGGAATGCATCTTGCTTTTTTTAAATACTATTGTACATAGGCCAATGTGGTACCCGTTAATCCAGTACAAAAGTGTCAATACATCTGAACAACATGAAAATACAATGAATGATTACATTAGCAAAGAAAAAACAAACCCAACATGTATTTTATTTCCTGCTGTTATATTCAGTTCTGTGTATAATACTGTTATGAATGTAGGACATATAAAATTCAAAGTCATTGTAAACTCTATATAAAAACAAACTAGAGGAAAAGGGGAGGAGACAAAATTACTGCAAGTCTCACAGTCAGCATAATGTTCGATGTTTAACAGTTGATAGTACTCTAAAGACTCAACCAAGTTTCTAACTTCTGTGTCTAGGAACAGAAGAAGAACAATGAATTTGAATGAAATTTATTTCATTTTTGATACAGATAGATAATGAAGACAATCATCACAGAATACTAGTAATTGCTAATAACATATTACTAATATTTTTTCCATTAATTACCACTGCCTAGTAATACCTGTACCAAGTTACCAAATGTAGTTATATTTAAAGCAGTAACAGATCCATTTTATCTGAATTCAGATACATTCAAATGCTACAGTATTATTAATAACTTTTCCATACATGCACAAATGTATCCCAACTTGTCAACTGTTTTGCAGATTTGTGTTGTAATAATCAAAAGCCTGTGGGGCAAGCAAAGTCAGAAAATAAGAATCTTAATATTTAAAAAATATATTCTTTTTCCGCCAAGATGTCTAATCTCAGATTTTGTCTGCTCTCAATCAGTCTATCTGCCATGATGTGATTGCCTTGGAAAAATGGCACTAGGTTACAAGAATTGGCTAAACTAACTGTGCTTTAACTCAATTATCACATGATACTTTTAGGATGCTTCTTTTGTTTGATGGGTTGTTTGTTGTTTTTTTTCCGGAACACTGTAATAAGAAGAATTGCCAAGCTAGTCAGTTGATTGTTCACTAATCTGTCCAGTCACAAATGCTGAGAAGTGTAAAATTAGCTAGGACTTACACGCAAGTGAAGTTTTTCATTTACCTGTTTTATTCAATAGATTTTCAAACAGTAAAAAAATGAGATCTAAAGCATACAAAATACAAAATCAGGGAGCAAGAAGCTGATTGGGTATTTTTATTTAAGACAATATATCAATTTAAATCAAATTTATCTGAAAAAGAAATTAAATTAGCAGGTAACTTGTCAGAGAGAAAAGAACAGATAGAGAAGGAAGAGGAGACACAAAGGGGAAACCACACAAGAGAACACAAAAAGAGCAAGAGTAGTTTCTCTAAACTTTAGCACTTACAATACTGACATCTGCATTCAGAGGAATTGCTCAGAGAACTAGGCACTGAAAGCATAATTTCTTTATAAAATAGATCTCTAAATTGGGTCAGATGGGTTACTCTTATGAAACTCCATTTTTTTCCTGCATTAAATAAAATCCAGTAATTGTCAATCTCCTCTTCAGCCTCACCAGAGAGAACTCAGTGGTGATTTTATACAGCTCAGTACTCCCCAGGCAACATCCCTCATCATCCCTATTCATGACAAAAGGAAAGAAACTGGGACTCTATCTGTTACATGTCCACCCCAGTGCTTTGCTATGCATATCCTTTACCAGCAGGATGATTCAGGGCAGTATAGAGGACAGTTTATACTGAAGACACACTATCTTTGGGATTAGAAAGAAGTGCTCTTTGGAAAGTCCTCATCATTCTCCTGAAGAGGAAATTTTGACCCAACCCCTGTTTTGCTTCATTGTAGAGTGCTGCCAACTTGCTTTCTGTGCGAAGAAGCAGCTCCTCCCATCAAAGGTGTTCAGGGTAAGACTATCTTCACCTAGTATACAAAGGCAGCATTCGAAGGAGGGGTGAACAGGGAACATAGACCTCTGCTGTTCCTGGCATTGATCACCAGGCAAAGCAACATCTTTCTGCAGTTCCAAATAAAGTGTAATGAAACCACAATACAGTAACGATATCCACAAATGCAGCCAGACGCTCTAACAATGTTTTTCATTTAAGACAGCAGTCTTAAGTCTTCTTTCATTTCTCCTTCATTTTAAAGGGATGTAATACTTGTAGTACATGGCCTGTCATGACACTAGATTTTTGGAGGGTGTATTAAACACAATGACTAATCAGGAAGTTAACTGGCAGCAGAGCAGATGTTACTTCAGTGTATATCATCACAGCAAATTCAATTTTAACCCTTTCAGTAACATTGCTAGAAAAATTGCAGGTTTTACATTATTAGTTTACATTAGTGGTTTGCACTGAGTTATGTTACAGTATTATGCTATTTACCAGGGTAAATGAACTGGAGAGCAAACAGTAAGCAAAAAATTTATGTTTCCCCTCATCGTACAAGCTGAGTTGGGAAAGTGACTTTATTTCCATCTCCTCCTGAACTGGACACTATAAAAGAACTTCTGAGAAGTGTTTTATCTTCACAGTATTTTAAATTTTATTAAGTAAACTTGGCCACTGATGTCAGCATCCACTTTCCATAAATGGTCCATCCCATTTCAGGGGAAAATTTTTGTTGACTTCATTAATTGAAGTCTGACTGATTGGAAAAAGGGAAACATAACCCCAATATTCAAAAAGGGAAAAAAAGAAGACTCAGGGAACTATAGGCCAGTCAGCCTCACCTCTGTGCCTGGCAAGATCATGGAGCAGATCCTCCTGGAATCTCTGTTAAGGCACATGGAAAATAAGGAAGTAATTGGAGACAGCCAACGCGGCTTCACAAAGAGCAAATCGTGCCTGACAAATCTGGTGGCCTTTTACGATACTGCCATACACTTGGTGGACAAAGGCAGAGTGATAGACGTCATCTACCTGGACTTATGCAAAGCATTTGACACTGTCCCGCACGACATCCTGGTCTCAAAATCGGAAAGTCA